>JAMPIV010009995.1:35000-175000 GCA_024509875.1 Oreohelix idahoensis
CCTCGATCTCACAGCAAATGAAAGTATTTTATCACTTAATTTAAAATTAGATAGAAAACTAGATGACAATGAGTGGTTTACACATTTCATTTCGCGCACTATTCTCCCTTGTGACGATTTACTTTTTAGTTCACTTAGAATTAGGTTAAGTTTATGTGATTTAAATCCAGAATAAAAAGCATTTGCTGACTTGTATGTTAGACTTACATCTTCATCTACGTCTAATTATACACTGTAATGGCCACTGTCATCCACTTTCACACTCACTCCTTCACGCGCGCATTCTTCATTCAGTTCTACCCAAAATGATCTTGGCCAATTCACCTTCGATCTTTTAGCTAGATGGTTTGTTTCGTTTAACTCGTAGCTTGCAAAGTTATTCCTATCTTCACCTACTTGGTCTATTTTACGTTTTTTCATATGTCTATCTAACGAGTTTATTGCTGCAGTTTTTACAAGATTATCATCACAATTGAGCATACTGATAAGGAATGAAATATGTCGAGAGTGGTATAATATGAAGGGGTTTGGTATGCCAAGGCCACCCTTCGACCTGGGACAGAAGAAATAGCTCCTTGTGGATGATTCATTTAGCACTAACCATGTTCTAACGTGTTGTACAATTTCATCTTCAATTTCTTTAAGTTGTTTTTCTGTAAAGTGTATGTTAGAAAAATAAAACATGAGAGGACCGAAACACATCGGGTTAATTAATGAGATCTTTGCTGATGTTGGTAGTGGGGCACAGCTTAATTTTGTTAAATTTGACCTAAATTCTAATATAAGGCTGCTTGCTTGAAACTGGTCCGATGTATTATCAATTGTAATGTCATGTCCTAGGTATCTGTAGGAACGCCCTCGATCAGAAGAGGGGATTTCATGACCTTGGATATTAATGTCCGCCTTACAAGTTTTGACCCAATTGTTTCCGCTTCGCTGACCGCTGAACACTGCACACTTTTGTGGCTTAACCTCCATCCCGCTGGTCTCCATAAATGCTGTTGTCTTCTGTGCCATTGATTGTAGGTCGTGTATGTTGGTGGCAAAGAGACTTACGTCATCCACATACCCTTGAATAGGATTCGGCACGTGATGTATTTGATACATACATACATACATACATACATACATACATACATACATACATACATACATACATACATACATACATACATACATAACATACATAACATACATAACATACATAACATACATAACATACATAACATACATAACATACATAACATACATAACATACATACATACATAACATACATAACATACGTACATACGTACATACGTACATACGTACATACGTACATACGTACGTACGTACGTACGTACGTACGTACATACGTACGTACATACGTACGTACATACGTACGTACATACGTACATACATACGTACATACATACGTACATACATACGTACATACATACGTACATACATACGTATGTACAAGCCTTTTCATGTGATTATTCAATTATATGTACTTTTATTGACATTAATTCATATTGATTTAAAAGTCCTGACCAGAAGAAAAACTTGGTTCAGGACAAAATAAATTTGAAAAAAAAATTGTAATTTCTAAATTGTAAACACAGTGTTAATTGAATTGATCATAGAGATAAATATTAGTGTTTGTGTGTGTTTGTGTACTTAACTACCAGCACACCACATTTCATTACCCTAGACATTAAACGTAGCTATCAGTCATATAAATCACAAATAAGCCTGCTTGAGGTCATAGGTGGTAGTAGTAAGGTACTCTGTAAACTCACATAAACTGTTATCCTCAGGGACCTTCACAGCTGACATCATTCAGTACACTAAGTAACCTAGCAACCACATTTAATAACATCAAAACCCACCACAGTCTGCATGCCTTGATTGAGCGCAGCTACTAAATCATGTAGCGGTTTGGCTATCTTTGCAAAGCCCGGCACAAATCTGCGGTAGTAACTGGCCAATCCCAGGAATGACCGTAACTCAGTCTGGGAACGTGGTACAGGGGCCTCTTGAACAGCCTTCACCTTGTCTTCCATAGCTCCTATTCCGTCTGCTGATATAGTATGCCCAAAGAATTCAATCGTTGTTCTGAACAGCTTACACTTTCCTCCATTCAACTTCAGCCCTAGCTGGCGTAGCTTAGAGAATACTTTCTCCAGTCGGCTCAAATGGTTAGGGAAGTCAGCAGAGTACACTAAAATGTCATCAAGGTATACTAGTATCAGCTGGAACACTAAATCATGCATACTGCTCTGCATTAATCGTTGGAAAGTGCTAGCAGAGTTGGCTAAGCCCATAGGCATCCTGGTGTATTCATACAGTCCAAACGGGGTAGTGAAGGCGGTTTTCTCTTGGTCTTTCTCATCCATTGCTACTTGATAGTAACCACTTGCCAGATCAAGTGATGAGAATATCTTTGCTCCTCCTAGCACATTCGGGTACTCGTCTACTCGGGGTAGAGGGTATGCATCCCTCTTCGTCTTGCTATTGAGTGCCCTGAAGTCTACGCAGAGTCTAAGCCGACCATCCTTCTTCCGGACCAAAACTATTGGGGAGGCCCAAGGACTGCAACTCTCCTTGATTATCTGTTTGTCAAGCAATCCTTGCAGGTGATCCTGTACCTCTCTATAGAAAGCAGGAGGTATTCTCCTGTAAGGCTGCTTAACTGGCGTGTCATCTGTTAATGGGATGGTGTGCGTTACCCTGTCCGTGTATCCTACATCTGTCTCATCTGTGGCAAAAAGATCGGCATAACGTCTCAATAACGCTCTCACTTCCTGCTCTTCAGCCTCACTGCCCTCAAATCCGGCCAGGTCAATTGGGCACATCTCTTGCTCTGGATTCGTATATGGTGTACTTGCTGACATTTCTACCTCTTGAGCCCCTACAACTCTGAAATATGTGCTATAGTCCACCCCAGCTTCTGTCAGTACTCCTACTTGTGTCCCGGGAGCTAAAAACAAGTCCTCATCTCCCAAATGTATGGCCTAAATATCACAGGACCCACTTCTAAGAACAGTCAATGTATGACTCATAATCAGCCCTCTGTGTTCTAAGTCTCTATTAGGCTCAAAGAGAAAAGCTCTTTCTGACTGGCCTCCTTTCTTGCATTTGACTGTTATGGCCCTGATCGATCGAGCAGGTATGTGGGTTTGCTTTCTCCCAGCTACCCATACTTTCATAGATGTCGTAGATTTTCGATAGGAGAATTAAGACTAGGTTTGGTCCCTTCTGAATAGGTTTGAATAGGTGATAGACTCAGTGAGAGTTAGTGAAAGGTAATAGAATTTCCACACACGTGAGATGATAGATTTTGATATAGTGGCTGTCTCTGAAAGCGAAAAGAATTCTTCTCTCTCTCACCTATCTTCTACAACAGTTGTTACAGCGTCAGACAGACTACACCAATATACATATTACGTATATTTCTATCACTCACAGGCACGCACATACACGTGACGACAGGTAAACACACAGACGTGGGAAAACTATAACAATGATATATATATTATCTAGAACGAGCTGACCAAACACGATTATTAAGTTCAAGAGCGATTTTAATATCAGGAAAAATCGGCTCACAACATCAAAGAAAGTACATCAAGGAAAATACATATACACATAGTCATAAAAATTCAAGGAAATGTTGCAAGGATGATAGCCCCGTTATAGTGTTAACTCTAGGTTTAGCCCGGCCCCGTTAAGAGAACAGATGATGGCGCCCGAGTCACAGATACATAGGGTTTGAGTCTAAGAGTTTTCTTTGTTTTATCTCGTAATTATATGCACAGAGTTTGAAAAAAAATCTGATTTAACCTAAGACAAAAACACAAGAACTCTAGCCTTAGCAACAAATTATGCAGATTGAAAAAAAAATTAGGACAGCAACAGGGTGTCAAAGATATAATAGTGAAAATATCACTCAAACCAGCGTACACTCATTCATTCCGCCATGGCCTCTCATACATGTACTCACGACTTTGCTCGCTGCCTCTTGGAACACACTGATTTTAGATTTTCACACAGACTCAAAAAAATGCAGTCTTCTGCCAAGAAGTCCCCAGTTCCAAAAGACGTATTTAACTTGGAGTCTCCGGGAACGACTACTTGGGTGTGCAAATTTGTTCAAATGTCTGATTAAGTCACCTAACAATTATTCCAGGCGCGGGAGTTAGCAGAGCACAGTGTCAATAGCGTAGGTTTCTAGAAATGATGAATGTCAGGTCGGTGCCTTCCCTCAGTATAGGATTCACTTTAGTCACACCACAGATTTGTCCACAAAAAATATATATATATAGTCGGGAAATGTTAGTTAATACTTGAAGTATTTCGCGCCACCAGGCAGAAAGATTACGTAGAGTTTTCTAGAAGAAATTAAGATCTGGCTCCAAGGTCCAGTATTTATCATTACAGTCTTTGAAAACCCGTTATTGGGATATAGTATTTCTGGCTAACTCGGGTTGCATATGCACTGTTAGACCAGTGGTACTTAAGAAACCCACGTGGTTCAAAATAAGGACTGTCTATTTCTTCACAAGTATGGAAACTACTACTAGGTGCTGGTAAAGTTAGGGTCACCCCAAAACTTTCACTGTGTGGAGGAAAAATAACACATATAATATAATAAACAGAATCTGTACTGGTTATAACTTACATTTAAACTTGCAAGCAGAGAGCTTTGCTTATCATTTAAACTTCCCGTGACGTAAGTTATATTTAAAAATCAGCAATCCTCATGAATTAGGAACACGTGCGTATTCCGTCACCATTCATGAGGCTCGATTCTAGAGTTTATACGTTAGTTTAGAAAAATACACTCGACTGAGTATTAGCAGTTAAATTAAATTCATAAATAGCTACAATTGCCGTTATAAGCTAGAAATTTTAATTTTATTCTGCTTTCCACTGAATGCTTCCCTAGAAAATATAATAGCCTACCACTTTATTTCTCTTCTGCGCTAAAGAAATAGATTAAAATGAATTAAGCGATTTAACACTTTAACACTCACAAAATCTATATATCTATCATATTAATTACCTCAACCACAGAATTACAGGTAGTCGCACAACTTAAGAATAAAAATGCTGAAAATATTTCTG
Organism: Oreohelix idahoensis; assembly: GCA_024509875.1. Classification (NCBI taxonomy): domain Eukaryota; kingdom Metazoa; phylum Mollusca; class Gastropoda; order Stylommatophora; family Oreohelicidae; genus Oreohelix; species Oreohelix idahoensis. The sequence goes on from JAMPIV010009995.1 coordinate 40,111, forward strand.
GAAGTCTAGAAGTTCGACAAATTGCCGAAACAAACTGAGATCTTCGCTAACAGCTATTCTGTTTACGAGCAACCTATCTACTGTGAGTCTATGAGCGAGAATGAAATTAAAGTTTCAAACTTGGCCAATATCTTAAAATCAGACAAAGGATCCTAACTTATTTCGCCAAGCGAAATATCTCCCCTGTCCGTATAACACCTTCGTCCGCTTATCGCGTGACGTAACAGCCATCAGTGGCCGAGGGCTTGCATGAGTTGCAAATCTCAGACCACCGTCTGCAGTGCGGAGTGGATTTTCACGCTAAGCCGGGTTTTTTTCTGACGAAAAACCTCATGCGTTTACTGAAATGCAGACTCTCTGTCTACTTTCCATGTCCCTCGGGTGAATTTTCACGCCCCAGGCCAGAGACCCTCAGACGAATGTCTAGCGAATGCTGTAAATTCACGCCTATCGTCCGACCAGCGCGACTGACATGTACGCAATACCACCCGGCGCCGAATCTCAGTTTTAGAGAAAGGAAAACAGGTAAAGTTTGCGAATTATATGAAAATAATATTCGCAAAACGAATGGATGAAAAATATACAGGAAAAAGGAAATACAGAGATAATAAAAGAGAGAATTCGGGTGAAAGAATAGGAAGAAGATGTAGGAAATTAAATGAATATAAACCCTACGTGACAGAGCCTCCCCCCTTTAAGATATGGAAGCACTCCATGTCTACGTTATGGAGTTTAATTTCCTATAACCGTAGCTTCGGGGTGTCTGTCTTCTTCCCTCTCCTCTTCCCCCTCCATCTCTGTCCAATTCCTACTCAAGTCCACTCCTCAAAGTTTCCTTCCCCTGGAATGTCTCATATGCGCGCTTGAAAGAGCGTCGCCGCTTCTGACATTTTTGAAAGATTTCCTGTGATAGCGGTGGAATATCCCTGCCACTATCGTCATCTTCGTCAGTTTTGGCGATCGTCAGGAGATGGTCGGAGGTTGGCACTGGTTTTTCCAAGTATCTCTTTAAGAGATTTAAATGGAAAACCTTCTCCTTTCCTTCAATAGAGATCTGGTAGTTAGCCTTAGAAATCTTTTTCAGGACGGTAAACGGCCCTTGCCATCCGATCTTCAGTTGGTTGTTCTCGGTAGGGAGCAACACCAAAACTTTCTCTCCTGCTTCCAGTTCTCTCTCTTCCGCGACTTTCCTGTATCGGTTAGCGTGCTTGGTGCGTGCTCGCTTAAAGTTAGTCGTTGCTAGGTCCCACCCTAGTTTCAACCGTTCCTTTAAAACCGACACATATTTACTGGCTGAGACAACTGTCTCATCAGCCTTCTCGTCTGTCAGAGACTGAAGTAAGGCTTCAAGCGGGCCCTTAATGGGTCTGCCGAATAAGAGTGTAGCTGGCGGAAATCCTGTGGAAGTATGAGGAGATTCTCTGTAGCCAAATAATGCTGCAGGAATACAGAGATCCCAATCTTCAGGTTTCACTTGTGCCAGCTTACTTAGCATCATGGTGAGGTTTCCATTAGCACGTTCCACGAGCCCATTTCCGGCCGGAGTATATGGCTTAGTGTGGATGTGCTGGGTCCTCAAGATCTTAACGATCTCATCCATCAACAGGTTTCGGTATGGAGATCCATTATCCGTCAACACTTGCTGAGGGAATCCCAACCGAGTGAAAATCTGCACGAGGGCTTCTGCGACATGCTTGGCATCTGCGCATGTTAGCGGGATAGCTTCTGCCCATAAAGTGCATGTATCGACTAAGGTCAGGATGAACCTGTTCCTTCTTTTAGTCCTTTCGAAAGGCCCTAAAATGTCGATCACAACCCGTTCGAATGGTGTTCCCATTATTGGCATTTCACCCATGTGGACTGGGGGTGTCCGTTGCTTGGGTGGTACACGTTGGCACTGGGCACAGGATTTGACATACCTGATAATATCAGTATTTACTCCTGGCCACCAATAATGAGTGGTTATACGTTGGTTTGTGGCGTTCTGTCCCATATGTCCGCTGAAGGGAAGAGAGTGCCCCATTTCTAGGATTTGGCTTCTGTACTGTTTCGGTACTAGGAGCTGGTTGTAACCTTGGTCAGGCTTGCCCGTTCTCCGATAAAGTACGCCATCCTCAGAAAAAATGTCCCCGTGCTGTTTGGGTTCCTTAGCCATGGGCAGTTTCCTAAAGCAGGGTGCCAAAGTAGGGTCCTTTTGTTGCGCTTCTTTAAGTTCCATAGGTAACAAATTAGGCGCAGGCTCCCGTTCCTTCTTGGTTTGCCCTCTTGTAGTTACTGCTGCCACAATCGGCTCTTCCGGTTTCCCAATACACACGTATCTCCCGCCAAGTATGACTGGGTAGATGGGATCATCCATAACAGCCGCTTTGATCACACCTCTGACAAAGTCAGAGTGTATCTCCACCAATGCGATGGGAAGCGCTGTAGGTGCATCACTCTTACGAACTCCACAAAGTTTGACGGTCTCTCCTGTCTCTTGACCGGGTTTAACCAGGTTTCTGGCAACAATGCAATCGTAAGAAAGCCCCGTGTCAAATAAGCAAGAAGTTTGAGAACCGTTCAAAGTAACAGTACCTCGCGTTGAGGGTCTATCCCCAACAGGTTGGGAATCACTGTCAATAATTCCGCCTTGCGAGACTGTCAATAAGCATCCGATGCGTTTCGGCTCGGTGTGCTCGGTCTGATCATATGTCCCGTGCTCAGGGGTTCTCCCTTTGCCACCTTGTCCTTTCTGGCTACGCTGCCATGTAGGGCGGTCGGGTTGATCAGACTGTTTGGGGTGGTTGGGGTACTTGTTCTTGTAGAACTTGGATTTTTCAGGAGGGGGGTTTTGAGGTCCAGTTTCTCTGTGGTTATTTTGGTTAGAAGCCTGAGAAGATTGCTCTAGGTTATGTTTTCGAAAATGCTCCTCTGTCGGTTTCCGCTTTGTGGCCGGTAGTTCAGCCAGCGCATTGTGATAACGCTCAGACTTTTCCAAAATGTCTTCAAGTTTTTCTGCCCCCTGCTCAGCGAGAAATCTCCGGGTATCAGCAGACAAAGTGTTCTTTATTTGTTCAGTTAGAACAAGTTCCTCAAGACCTTCATAGGTAGAGGGGAGCTGCGAAAGCTCAAGGCACTTTGTTAGATATCCCTTAAGACGAGATGAGAACTGGTGAAAAGTTTCAGAATTCTCTTTCCGGCTGTTGCGAAACAGTTGCAAAAACTTGCGAGCGTTCATTTCAAAGCGCTCCAGTAACGCTTTCTTCAACACATCGTAGTCGTCTTGTTGGCTACTTTCCAGCTTAGAATAAACATCATAAGCAGAACCTTTTAGGGCCTGGGAAAGTTTCATATTCCAACGCGACCTCTCTAACCCGTACAGAGTTGCAATTTTCTCAAATTTTTCTAACCATGTGTCAATCTTCTCATTTGGACAAGGAAAAGATTCAAGAGTGAAAGACATAGCATTTAGTTGAAGAGATTGAGTGTTAGCAGGGTCAGTTAAGGAAGAAAGAGGAGAAGACTCTCCATTGCTGGAGGTAGAGGCAGCACCACGACTTTAGAATTCTAGAGTTTTAAGAGCCAACTCATGCTGTCTCTCCTTCTCTCTTTCCTCATGCTGTCTCTCCTTCTCTCTTTCCTCTCTCTCCTTCTCTCTTTCCTCATGCTGCATGCTGCGAATTTCCATTTCCTCGTCCATCTTCCTCTGCTCTCTAGCTTCGGCTGCTTCTCTTTCCTCTTTAGCTTCAGCTGCTTTCCTCTCCGCATCATATCTCTCAAGTTCGTCTCTGACAAAAGCTTTCGCTTCCTCTCCTTCCAGTCCCTCCTCTCTCGCTTCGTCCCTGAGGAGTTGTCTAAGCTTTGCCCTCTCGGCCATATTATGTCAGTAACTGAGACTAGTCGAGAAAGAAAATAGGAAAAACGATACCCTGGTTCCTACCACTTACGAGAAACAAAATTACCAAAAATCAAAAGATGATATCTTTAACCCTGGGATACCTCCTCCAAAATAAAATCTAACTATCGCTGCTATTATCGGCAATAAAGCACTCAATGCAAAACACGACTACGCCAAATAAATGGTAGTTAAGATTACAACTGAAAAATAAGTTGCTACAGTGGAAAAGCAAAAGAATATTGCAAAAATTAAAGAGAAAAATAATCCCTTAATTTTTAAAAATCCACTATAAGTTCGCCCCTGAAGTCAGATCGGGTAAGGGAGGGAATTAATCTGGACAAAAAGTCCGAAACACACTCCTTAACTTAGTTCAAACGCCGTTCTGCCTCAGTACCCAGTGAATGTTATACACTCACCACTTTACCAGCATTTAGTATTACAATCAGCAGTTAACATATATCCCGACAAAATCAACCTGTAACCAAAATGTATATTATTCAAAGATGCTGTGGAAAAAAAAACTTATTAGTTTGTGTGGTCAGCACGCCCGTAAACAGATCGCTAGTCTAGGGGGTAATTTTTTTTTTAAAAAGATACACAGTCACAAGACATCACACTCTTACTCTATATCAGAATACAGAATCTTAAGTTCAAAATCCAGATAGACGAGTCCACATTTGTCGTACTCGTCTTCCTATTCTAAGTTCAAAAATCCTACGGACGAGAACCCATTTGTCGTATCGCCTTAGGATTTTGGGTTCCCGGAAACGAGCGACCATTTGTCGTAGATTTTCGATAGGAGAATTAAGACTAGGTTTGGTCCCTTCTGAATAGGTTTGAATAGGTGATAGACTCAGTGAGAGTTAGTGAAAGGTAATAGAATTTCCACACACGTGAGATGATAGATTTCGATATAGTGGCTGTCTCTGAAAGCGAAAAGAATTCTTCTCTCTCTCACCTATCTTCTACAACAGTTGTTACAGCGTCAGACAGACTACACCAATATACATATTACGTATATTTCTATCACTCACAGGCACGCACATACACGTGACGACAGGTAAACACACAGACGTGGGAAAACTATAACAATGATATATATATTATCTAGAACGAGCTGACCAAACACGATTATTAAGTTCAAGAGCGATTTTAATATCAGGAAAAATCGGCTCACAACATCAAAGAAAGTACATCAAGGAAAATACATATACACATAGTCATAAAAATTCAAGGAAATGTTGCAAGGATGATAGCCCCGTTATAGTGTTAACTCTAGGTTTAGCCCGGCCCCGTTAAGAGAACAGATGATGGCGCCCGAGTCACAGATACATAGGGTTTGAGTCTAAGAGTTTTCTTTGTTTTATCTCGTAATTATATGCAAAGAGTATAAAAAAAAAGCTGATATAACCTAAGACAAAAAAAAAAGAACGCTAATCTTAGCAACAAATTATGCAGATTGAAAAAAAAAAATTAGGACAGCAACAGGGTGTCAAAGATATAATAGTGAAAATATCACTCAAACCAGCGTACACTCATTCATTCCGCCATGGCCTCTCATACATGTACTCACGACTTTGCTCGCTGCCTCTTGGAACACACTGATTTTAGATTTTCACACAGACTCAAAAAAATGCAGTCTTCTGCCAAGAAGTCCCCAGTTCCAAAAGACGTATTTAACTTGGAGTCTCCGGGAACGACTACTTGGGTGTGCAAATTTGTTCAAATGTCTGATTAAGTCACCTAAAATTATTCCAGGCGCGGGAGTTAGCAGAGCACAGTGTCAATAGCGTAGGTTTCTAGAAATGATGAATGTCAGGTCGGTGCCTTCCCTCAGTATAGGATTCACTTTAGTCACACCACAGATTTGTCCACAAAATATATATATATATAGTCGGGAAATGTTAGTTAATACTTGAAGTATTTCGCGCCACCAGGCAGAAAGATTACGTAGAGTTTTCTAGAAGAAATTAAGATCTGGCTCCAAGGTCCAGTATTTATCATTACAGTCTTTGAAAACCCGTTATTGGGATATAGTATTTCTGGCTAACTCGGGTTGCATATGCACTGTTAGACCAGTGGTACTTAAGAAACCCACGTGGTTCAAAATAAGGACTGTCTATTTCTTCACAAGTATGGAAACTACTACTAGGTGCTGGTAAAGTTAGGGTCACCCCAAAACTTTCACTGTGTGGAGGAAAAATAACACATATAATATAATAAACAGAATCTGTACTGGTTATAACTTACATTTAAACTTGCAAGCAGAGAGCTTTGCTTATCATTTAAACTTCCCGTGACGTAAGTTATATTTAAAAATCAGCAATCCTCATGAATTAGGAACACGTGCGTATTCCGTCACCATTCATGAGGCTCGATTCTAGAGTTTATACGTTAGTTTAGAAAAATACACTCGACTGAGTATTAGCGGTTAAATTAAATTCATAAATAGCTACAATTGCCGTTATAAGCTAGAAATTTTAATTTTATTCTGCTTTCCACTGAATGCTTCCCTAGAAAATATAATAGCCTACCACTTTATTTCTCTTCTGCGCTAAAGAAATAGATTAAAATGAATTAAGCGATTTAACACTTTAACACTCACAAAATCTATATATCTATCATATTAATTACCTCAACCACAGAATTACAGGTAGTCGCACAACTTAAGAATAAAATGCTGAAAATATTTCTGGAAGTCTAGAAGTTCGACAAATTGCCGAAACAAACTGAGATCTTCGCTAACAGCTATTCTGTTTACGAGCAACCTATCTACTGTGAGTCTATGAGCGAGAATGAAATTAAAGTTTCAAACTTGGCCAATATCTTTAAAATCGGACACAGGATCCTAATCTTATTTCGCCAAGCGAAATAGTCTCCCCTGTCCGTATAACACCTTCGTCCGCTTATCGCGTGACGTAACAGCCATCAGTGGCCGAGGGCTTGCATGAGTTGCAAATCTCAGACCACCGTCTGCAGTGCGGAGTGGATTTTCACGCTAAGCCGGGTTTTTTTCTGACGAAAAACCTCATGCGTTTACTGAAATGCAGACTCTCTGTCTACTTTCCATGTCCCTCGGGTGAATTTTCACGCCCCAGGCCAGAGACCCTCAGACGAATGTCTAGCGAATGCTGTAAATTCACGCCTATCGTCCGACCAGCGCGACTGACATGTACGCAATACCACCCAGGTGCGATTCTCAGTTTTAGAGAAAGGAAAACCGGTAAAGTTTGCGAATTATATGAAAATAATATTCGCAAAACGAATGGATGAAAAATATACAGGACAAAGGAAATACAGAGATAATAAAAGAGAGAATTCGGGTGAAAGAATAGGAAGAAGATGTAGGAAATTAAATGAATATAAACCCTACGTGACAATAGAGTCAGATTTCTGCGTCATCCCCTGATCTCTTGGAGGGTGCCATCTTAGTATTTTCTGTATATTTGGGATTTCTACAAGGACATTAGTACCTATGATCCCTGGTGTTTTTCTCTGGTTTCTAGACCCTTGTACCTCCCTGACAACATAAACTCCACAGTTTTTCACTATTGTGCACCCAACTTGTATGCCCACAACTAAGTGACCAATATATGGGATGGTGGCACCATTTGCTGCTGTCAGGCGCACCCATCTACCCTCATCCAAGGGGAGCCCTCCAAACATCTCCCTGAAACATTGCTCTGTGATGGTAGACACCTGTGAACCTGTGTCAAACACACAATATATCTCTTTCCCTTCCATCAGTACTACTCCTTCAGGCCGACCTCCTACCATCTTGATCCGGTCTTCTTGGTGCTCTCCCTTCACATTTCTTTCTTTAAACTTCTGGGGATTTGGTCCGCTGCTGGTCGAAATTTCCTGTGATGGTTGAATCTCTAACCTTCCTTCTGAGTGGCGGTCCTTCTGCCTGCGCTCCACTTTGTGTGATGCTCTAGCCGCAGAGTTATTAAACGGACAGCTCGCTACTAAATGTTGTGCTGACTTGCATTGGAAACATCTTCTAGGTAGAGGACCACATGGACACCTGGCAGCTATATGATCCCCAAAATCAGCACAGTTATAGCACCTGATTCTCCGGGGGCCATTCCATACATGAGGTTTCTTTCTGCTTCTGTACCTGCGACTGTTCCCGTGGCGCCTAGAGATGGTCCTCCTGTTAATAACCCCCACTTGCCGCACCAACATCTCAGTCTCCCTATTACCTGGAGAAACAGGCCCTTTCCTTCCATTTACATTCTTCCTCATGACAACCTGTAATTGTCTGCCACCTCTACCTGTACTCTTTCTATTTGAGTCACAAAGCTCCTCTTCCACAGCCTGACTCCCAGCCACAGAGGGGTCTAGTTTAGTGCCTGTTATGGGCATTCCCTCTGTACATGCCCTAAGTTTTTGCACCGAAAGCATCAGATGGTCCTCGCCGGCCTTCTCTGCCTGTCTTGCATTTCAGCCATCTGGCGCTTCAGCTGTGCGACCTCTGCTCTGAGTTGCTCCACTTCGACGTTTCCTTCATGTGACCTGGGTGCCATTTCTTCGTCGGATGCTGTGACTGTGGCTATCCCAGCTCTTGCTGTTTGACCACTCCCAGTCCATCTCAGAGCATCATCTCTTATGGACACAAATGATACTGCAGGCTCGTGCCGGACCCTGTCCTCCATCATTCTCCGCGTCAAGTCGACCCTTAGACTGGCAACAAACTGGTCCCTTAGCACTGTTTCGTCAAGCTTGACACCATTGGCTTTCTCCTGCGCCCCTGCTGCCTGCTCAAATATCTCATGCAGCCTATGGGCAAACTCACGCACCGATTCCCGTGGCCCTTGGTACGCTGAATAAAATAGCGCCATTAGTTCTTGGGTGCTCCTCGATTCTCCATACACCCTGAGTATGGCCTGAAGCATTGCCTCCGGGTCATTGTCTCTTACTTGTATCCGCAGCTCCCTGCGGACAACTGGGGTCACACTGTCGAGGATCACATCGGTTTGGTCCTCCTTACTCATGTAGCCGGACCTCCACGCAGCTCTAACCTCCCTTGCATAGTCCCCCGCGTTTGGCCCTGTGCGTTCTCCAAAAGTTCTCACTTTCTTGTGGGTTGACACCAACATGTACCGTCCGTGTTCTGCCTGGGACAGTGGACCTGCTACTGATCCCTCAGTTTGCACCACTGATGCACCGACCACTTGTGTTGGATCTGCATCCTCATGCTCCCCTTTGCTCGTAGCACGTGTGCTCCTTGCGGCCATCTTGCTGCAATACCGCACCGCTGAGTGTTTACAATATTTGTTCGTTTGCTGTTTGCTCAGTGTCACTGTCTGCCTGATCCTGCCGACGACGCCAATTGTGATAGGGTGGGCGAGATGATGATGATGATTATATTGTGATATTTGATCACTCTCTTTTCACACTCGCACCGACCCGATCAACAATAAAACTCTTGATTCTAGAGGCAGGGGCTGTATTTATTTTTACAACCCATTCAGTGACTAAGCAAACATTAAACAAATAAACCAACGAACATAACAAAACACCCAGCTAGTGCTCAGATGCTAATCTGAAGAAGCAAACAAAGCAACGAACTAGTTAAAATCATTGTTGAATAACGATACTCTCACCTGTCAAACAGTCCTTCCATGCCACCTGACACCCTCAACTATCACACACGCACACACTCATGCGTGTCGTCCAATGAGACTAGTACGGTGTTGTGCATGAGGCTGGCAATCTCACCATGTAACACAGATTGCTACCGAAACCACTACTGCAAGGGCACACTCAACTATCACACACGCATACTCATGCAGGTTGTCAATGAGACTAGTCTGGTGTTGTGCATGAGACTGGCAATCTCACCATGTAACACAGATTGCTACCGAAACCACTACTGCACGAGCATATGAATACTTCATGCGGAGGCAAACCACACTGGTGGCCCCATGCTCCCTCAGGAGCGGAGAAGAGAAATATATATCTCCAAGTGAGCCCACGTGCTCTCAAACCATTCTACACATAACCATAATTAAATAATAATAACATGGACATAAAATAATATTCTTCAACTACATGTACATCAAATACTCTCAATAATAAGAGCAAACCACCACCTCGAACTGATCCATCTTAATATTCGTCACTGCTCTCTGAACATGTCGTAAGTAACGACTGGTGCGCCTGGTAACAAGCGTGTCGTATATGACCCCTGATGAGATTGGGAACTCATCACATGAAACACATCGTTACCGTCACCGAAACCACCACAGCAATAGCATCAAAATGCTTATTGTGGGCCTGTAATGGACACCAGCTGCATTGGTGTTTCCATGCTCCGCCGGGAGCAACCAGAGAAACACATGTCTCAACGTGCCTACGCACCAAGGAGTGGCTCTAATCTCCCCAGAAATCTAAATGGCTATTCTCACTTCAAAGTAACCCATAAATATATACAGTAGAATAATCAACAATCGTGACATACACTTAATTACCCTTACAATAAAGAATAAAATATAATTACTCTTCACTTAACACTAAAACTAAATTCATCACCACGTGGCCTCCCGGCTGCCATCTTGATATTTTTACTACCAGGTTGATATTATCTTAATTCACGCGAAATAGCTTCATACCATATTTGCCTTTCTGATAAATAAAATAATCGCTCTTAAACTTTCACATCTATCTATCTATTTAGACCTAATTCACTAAACATTAAAACAGACTCGTGCTGAATATAATTTCAGACTTATAGAATACGAATGCTAAATTCTACAAAATGCGCTAAGAATTACAGCTCACGTGCTCTGGTCCATCTGCTACCTACACCGGTCACCTCGTCGTTTGCTCTCTCGTCTGGGCTGATACTAGGAAAGGTCGCTGCTGGCTCGCTATTTCTTTATATATACCGCTAAGCCTAAACACACGCTGCGCGGATTAATTTAGCCACTTAAATGACACTCGCGATATTTGCTTTATCAGGCACGAAAACACAGATATGGCACACAGTTATCAAATATATCACACGACTACCAAATATAGCACACGACTTTGCACGAAAATTAATTATTAGGCTTTATTATGGCCTTTTCATCAATCTTGAAGACTTTTTACATCCCAGCATGCTTCGCGCACATCGAAAATATGGGCGATAAATGTGCCACTCACAATGAAAGGGGAAGCTGGGGTGTCTTCCCGTGAAGGGGTAAGCCGGGTGTCTTTCCGGCCCTATCACACACAGAATACAACCAAACAGTGTAACCAGTTATCTGCCATTAATGGTGCCTATACTTTGTAACGTTATGGCAGAATGCGTACCATGACAACTCACACCCAGAGCTTTTCCAGCTTGAGTTTTCCTCCTGGTAGGTTCAACCAAGCTGGACAGGTCTGTGCGGGTAGGGGTCAGACAAAACCTGGTAACCTGGTCCTCTAGTATGGAGGTTTTAGCGCAGGGCCGACACCCCTGCCTATGTAAAAAAATCTGAAGTTACGGAAACAGCAACAAATGGAGAAACTTTGATGCGGGATGGACATCCGGAGTCTCAGGCTCGTATGACTGTCAGTGGTGAAAGCCGAAAGGAAGCTATTGGCATGAAAATGGATGCCCCGACCGCAAAACATGACACTAGAATTGGATTCTGGAATGTCAGAACCATGAATGATGCAGGAAAGCTGAGGCTGATCATAGCAGAGATGAGGAACTACAGATTACATATCCTGGGAATAAATGAGAGCAGATGGACCGGGACGGGGAGAATAAAAACAGCTACAGGGGAAACGGTACTTTACTCTGGTAGAGAGGATGGTCAGCACAATGAAGGCGTTGTAATTATACTGAAGAAAGGAATAGAAAGGTCATTACTGGAATGGAAACCCATCAACAACAGACCGATAAGTACAAGACTGAGAGGGAGATTCACTAACACCACAATAATACAATGATATGCACCAACAAATGACAGCTATGAAGAGGTCAAAGACAACTTCTATCAACAGCTACAAAAGAAAATTGAAACTGCACCTAGGTACGATCTTATTATAGGAATGGGAGACCTCAATGCGAAAGTTCGTACACACAATATTTATAATGAAAGAGTAATGGAGAAATGCGGCAGTGGAACAGTAAACGAGAATGAGGACAAACTAATAAGCTTCTGCAGCATCCAGGTCATCGGAGGAACACTTTTTCCACACAAAGAAGTGCTCAAGTTAACGTGGGAATCACCAAACGGACGGGACAGAAACCAGATAGACCACATTATGATCAATGGTAGGTGGAGGCATGCACTACAAGACGTGAAAGTAAGAAGAGGTGCAGATGTGGGAAGCGATCATCACCTTAAGTAGCAAAACTGAAGGTTAAACTCAGAGCTGCTGGACCAATTGCAATCAAACAGAAAAGATATAATAACATCATGAAACTCAAGGACCCCCTTACCAGAAAAGCTTTTGTGGTACATGTAACGAGGCGATATCAAATTGCCAAAAGCCAGGAAAGTACAGCGACTGATGATGTTGACCAGAAATTCAACATCATTTCAACTATATACAAGGAAAGCAGCGAATCATGTTTGAGATTCCAGGAAAGAAAGAGACAAGACTGGATAACACCAGAAACGTTAAACACCATAGCGATGAGAAAAGAAATGAAAAGAAAGAAAACAGAAGCAAAGTCTCCCAGGTTAAAGGAAATATAGCGAACAGTACAGTCAGCTGGACAAGGAAGTAAAACGTCAAACCCGTGCCAACAAAAGGAAATTTCTGGATAACCGTGCAAGGCAGGCAGAAGAGGCAGCACTGAGAAATGAACAAAGCACAGTTTATAAAATAACTAAAACTATCAGCGGAAAACGAGGTGCAAACAATATAACGTTAGTACGAGACAAGCAAGGAAATCTCAAAACCACAGTAAAGGGGCAGGAAAATAGATGGGCAGAGCACTTCAGAGAAACACTGAATAAGGAACCACCAGAGGCGCAGCTGAATGTTCCTGTGGCTGAAAGTCACCTAGACGTAAATACAGACATTCGCACGAAGAGAAGAAATCATCACAGCCATCAAAGGGTTAAAGAATGGAACAGCGCCTGGTCACGACAATTTAAATGCAGAGATTCAAAGCAGAACTATTAGAACCACTATTTGCACAAGTCTGGAAAACAGAGACAACAACGGAGTGGAGTAAAGGAATAATTGTCAAATTGCCCAAGAAGGGCGACCTTGCAGACTACAACAACTGGAGAGGAATAACTCTCCTCTCAGTTCCCAGTAAAATACTAGGCATGATAATTATCCAGAGAATTTCAAAAGCAGTAGACCATAAACTAAGGAAAGAACAAGCGGGATTCAGAAAGAACAGAAAATGTGCAGATCAAATATTCACCCTCAGGAACATTATAGAGCAGTGCTCAGAATGGCAGAGACAGCTATACATTAAATTTGTTGATTTTGAAAAGGCTTTTGACAGCATACACAGGGACAGCCTCTGGAAAATACTGAGGGCTTATAGAACTCCTAGCTGCATTGTTTCCATTATAAAAAGCCTCTATTCTAACTTTACATGCAGTGTTGGGTTGAGCAACCTAACTTTCGAGGTGAAGACAGGAGTACGACAGGGATGCCCCTTATCAACAACTGTATTTTTGACAGTCATAGACTGGATGATGCGCCAGACAACAGAGGGCAGCCCAAGAGGAATTAGATGGACAACATTTTCTACACTGGAAGACCTGGAATATGCAGATGACATTGCACTACTCGCACATTCACATCAACAAATCCAAGAAAAAACCGATAGACTGAGTAAGTATAGCCAGCAGGTGGGTCTGAACTTCAATCTGAAGAAGACAGAGGTCATGACACTCAATGTGGGCTGTCCTGAGCCAATAACATTAAGGAACCATAAGCTATAACAAACAGGCACATTTACATACTTAGGATGCATAGTAACACCAGACGGCGGAACAAGCAACGACATGAACAACAGAATGGATAAAGCGAGAACAGCCTTTGCTAGTCTCAACAACATCTGGAAGTCTTCCCAGTACAGCACAAACACCAAATTAAAGTTATACGAGAGCTGTGTACTTTCTGTGCTTCTCTATGGTGCGGAATGCTGGAGAGTAACAGAGAAGGAAATGTCGAAACTGTCCTCTTTCCACACAATGTGCCTAAGGAAAATTCACCGAATCTTTTGGCCGAATACCATCACCAACAAAGAACTACTTATTCGGAGTAACCAAGAGGACATGCACACCATCATAGCTGGCAGACGCTGGAGATGGGTTGGCCACGTCCTCAGAAGGGACCCTGATGCCATTACAAGAACAGCTGTGCTATGGATCCCCGAAGGAAATCGAAAGAGAGGGCAACCAAACACAACTTGGCGGAGAACTGTGGAGGCTGAGGTGCAAAGAATGAACCAGAGTTGGGGCACTGTACGAAGGATGGCCGCCGACCGAACAAAGTGTAAGCAATTTGTTGCTGCCCTACACGACGCCACCATGCGTGATGACCACTGACTGCCTTGATAGTTTGCGGCTAAGGATCAAAGAAGAAGTTATCTAATGAATTGAGTTGAAAAAATACAACCCAAAGTGTGAAGCTAGAAAGGATGATTATGATGATGATATTGATAATGATGTAAAATTATCATTTCTCTGTGGAGTAAGGAACCACCATTGCAGCTGATCCCTTTTCTTGCACTAAAGCATCCCTATGCTTTTATCATCTTGGTTTCTGTAGCTATTTGTTTTACATGACGAGGTTTCCAGCCTTTTGTACAACTTTATATTAGTCGCCATGTACGACCAAATTGAAAGAGCAGTAAGCCCATTATTTCTGTGCTTCATAAGCGATCGCCAGAAACTACAAGGTGCATAATGGTGTGTGAATGTTAAATGTACCTCACGGTAGAAGAGGAACGACTAAGTAAGTAAGAATGTTAAATGTTATTGAATGAAGTTTTGGCACTTCATACTCTCTTCTTCACATCTGATCCACGCCTGTCATTCTCTATTACAATGTATCCTTTTTCTTCTTCTTCGTTCGCCCTCAGACGTCCACACTAATGACTCTAATAAAGGCAGTAGTCAACTCAAGGTGCCTGACATCTCCAAACAGTTTTTCGTTTAGAGACCAGCAATATAGGGTAGCAGGACTGCAAGGAAGTCGGGGAAAAAAAAACCAAAAGGTAGGGAAGCAGCCCCATATAAATTCACGCTGAAGTCGGATGCACTGGGCCGCAAGGTGCGTAACATATTGCAACGCAAACCGCCTTACGATGACAATGTATCCAAATAAAAGAAACGTGTTTTTCATGTCAGTATCTTTCAAGTTTTCAATGAACAGTTCTTTCTCATGACATGTCCAACACATTTATAATAAAAGAGTGCTTAAACTTTATATCTCCTTCAAAGGACACGAAAAACGTAAACCAAAATATTTTACACACTCGCTGTACCTCTGATAATTTAGAACAGGATTTTATACGGGAACAGTGCCATAACAGATATAGCCGTAGGGGAGTGTTACGATACTTTCTGCGCAGCCAATAGGAAATTGTGTTTGAAAAATATTTGTCGCACAAAAGGACATCGGTATGCTAGCATTTGTGTTGTCTTGTGATGACGTGCTTTTGTTTTGAGTAGAGACGATGTTAAGTGCCATCCTGTGTGTTAACACAACGGTCGTGTTTCATGTATTGACCAAGTGGCTCCTTTATATTTCAGTTAGTTCATATATGTAGATTAAGATTATATATATATAGTTTTTAAATGTTGAAGGGCAGTTGGTATCTGTTGACCCTGATGCCAACATATTTCAGTTTATTTTGACGAGGTTTCGACTACAGATATTGTTGTACCATTTGAGAATAAATACGAGCCATACAAGAGATATTATGACAGGGAGTGAAGTGTACATTAAAATAGGTCTCAGCTTTAAGAGGTTGGTAACTGGGTCCATTTCTCGTTGTATTAGTTTTGCGTTCCTTAACTCACGAGCAGTCAGGTACCAGTTTACTTTCTGAAGTATGGCGCTACCTGGTTTTGAACCAGGTAGCTTTGCTCGACATACAGGCGCTGTAACCACTCTCCTAGTCGATGCTGTTTTTCTAGATGTACCGACGGAGACGCCTATCTTTCACCACTTTCTCGTGTTAACCTCTATGGTTGTTATCTGGAACTCATCCTGCGCTCCTTTCTGGTTGTTAATTCTGGCAATCTGTTGCGAAATATGCCACGAAGATTGGTGTTGATAAGGGTTTGAAGCCTGGACCAGCAAAACAAAGGTACGATAGTTCTAGTTTCTAGGCCTGTAGATGCTGAACAAGTTATTTAATAAATGGTACATTATTGTCAGACCTCACAAGAAATGTTATAGTTTGCTCCCTTGGTGCTTATTGTTGAATTCGAAGATGTGTCTAGCGAGAGAGTGCATTTATAATTGTTGATTATTCAAGCTTCAGAGGTCTTTACAGTTTCAAAGATTAAAATGGACAATAAAGACCGGACAATAATATTTAAAAAGGTCATTCATTCATTTATTCATTCATTCATTCATTTATTCATTACTCTTCAGCTCCCCAAGGAACACAGGCCTTCAAGAAATGTATGCCAGGACTTCTTGCCACGTGCCATCAGCTCTTTCCATCTGTTCCTCATCATTGTCAGTTGTTATCAGTTCTCTTCTCCGTGTCTTTTTTTGGTTCACCTCTGCTTCTCTTACTCAGGGAATTCCAGAACCAGTACTGTCTGGTAATGCCATCACCAACTTTCCTCATTATGTGTCCTATCCATCTCCAGAGTCTTCTTCTCATCGCTTGTTCCAGTGGCATTTTTCTGTTCTTGTCATCAGCTCCACATTGCTGACCTTGTCATACCATTTCAATCCTTCATTTCTACGCAATCCTAGCTCGGTGGTCCATGGTTCGATCCGTAGTTGAGGTGGGATTTTTTCGACAGCAAACGGCTCCGGGGTCGACCCAGCCTCATGTCATAAATTGGGTACCAGAACAACTCTGGGAAGGTTATGACGGCCGGCGTGATGCTGACCACATCACCTCTAGTGTGCCGATGGTCAAGAAAATACGGGCCTAACACCGTGTTCCCAATATGTCCCAATAGGCATCATACACCCTGCCAAGACTTTTAATAGGCGTATAGGGATCCTTTTTTATTCTACGCAAGCATCCATTTATGAAAGTCCACACCTTCTTGGTTGTTGTTTCTGCTGTTCTCTATGTTTCGGAGCCATACAGTATGGCTGACTTGACATTTAACTTAAGATTCTTGTTTTCGTTTTGGACCTGGTTTCTTTTAATTTCCACATATTTATAATGTTCAATAGGCTCTTTAACTCTTACAGGACGTGATGGGTTTCCCCCATGTTTGATGCAAGAAATATTCTGTCACCCAGAGTTTACTTATGGTGTTTAAAAACTTGGAAAGAACGGACACTTAACCTTTAACACTATATGAAAACTAAACGTGAAACTCATATATGATAATCTTATATACAGTTGTAAAGAACATATAATATGGAGTTTATTAAATATAAAATTAGGACAGTATGGCAAACCTTAGATCAGATATACGAGCCCTGTAAACTGGCTTCCCATCACGAGCGCTTAAAGATATGAGGGGGGGGGGGGGGGGGGGGGGAGAGAGAAGCGGCATGTGCATTCTCAGTCAAAATAGGACAAAAATTTAAATTGGGAATAGTCTATGCTCTGATAATTTACATTCTGAATCTAAATTTGTCAAAATCATTTGCCAGAACACATTCTAAGTAGGGATATTTTGATTTTGCTCATTGTATTTTCTTAAGAAATTTTGCTTTTTCTCTGAAGAAAACCATGAATTTCTCAGAAGCTTGTTTTATGTTACTGATCTTATTATGACTTGCTTATTTCTTAGTCAATCTACATGAAATTCTGCACCGGTACTTCCCACTGGTTAAACAAACTTTTGTCAGATCCACTTTTTAAAATTACGTCAAACTTTTGATTTAGCAAATAGTGATGTAAAATTTTGAACAATTTGTTGCTATTTTTAGATATTGACTTTAAAGTTCAATATCTCAGAATCTACTAAAGTTATCAAGAATCTAATGTTATCAAAGTTTTAAAATACAATGTTAAGCTTCCATTTCAACTTTGGTGCTCATAACTCAACAAATAAAAAAAAAGCCTTAGTGAATTGGAATATTGGCTTAAAGTCCAATTTGGCCACCATTTCAATGGCAACCAATAGCATTATATCATCAAATGCGTTGGTATGCATAGCTATTACTGTTCTAAGTTAACCCAGTGCATTTGTACCTAAATCCTGCAGTTATTTATGAAAGTAGCATTTCACTGTAGCTCCACCCCTGAATACTGGCATCTAGTCCTTTAAGAGTTTAGATCTCACACAGTGTCAGTTAACGTTACTGATAAACTTACACGTAGACATTTTCCATTGGTTTGTTTTCTTATTTTGTTGTCAGTCTTTATAATCATTTCTTCTTTATACTTATTTCTTCATCAATGTCACTTAGAAGCGTAAGAACACCACTCAGAGGCGCACTTCAAGTATTTGACACATGGTGTTGATCCTATTTTTGGCACCCCCAAAAAAGAAACACACTTTGAAGTATATTGTTAATAGCAAGTACTATCGTAATCGTGTTCGATGGCAAACCTTCCTGGCTGTCACCCGGCGCTGACCGCTCCCTCGCATCCCTCTTAGTACGTTACTGCCACCACTGCAACTGGTCTCCTTACTGGAAGCCTGCAGCAATGCACTGATTGTGCTCTTTCAGTGCTAACTTATGTAGCAGTTAATATTACGTGATAAGGTTGCCATCCAAATGCACAACATCTCATTTGTCGAGTCCACGAAACTTATAATTTGTCAAGTTCATATTTCCCCATGATGAGGCCGAACGATTACACCAATTGTTAGCAACGTGGGAGCTGCCTCACCCAGACAACGTTTTTCATTTTGTGTTGCCGGTGGATTAAAAATATATCACAGAAGGGCCCTCATAATCTTGGCATCAGTATAGACATAGTTCAGAAATACACAGTGATTTCAGAATAAAGGTATAAAAAGCTAGTGGGGCTTTCATTGCATTGGGATATATATGGAAATCAAAAGAAATTAGGCCAACACAAAAACCTGAATCTTCAACTTAAATGTCGAGTCAGTACTATTATATCGCTCGGAAACATGGAGAACAACGAAGTCAGGAAAGGGAAGACATCTGAGGTCACATTCATGGTTTCAAACCATAGAATCCCTACTGTCATTGAGAAACCTGTTAAAAGTCTTGGCTGGGTGTATGATGCCTCATTAAAAGACTCAAAGGCAGTTCAGCAGACAATAAAAATGGCATTGATCATAGCAGATTCATAGGAAAGTTCAAGCAGTGTTATCTCCAGTTCATGTGGATCCCTAAATTGCTATGGCCACTGCTTATATATGAAATAAGCATAAGTACAGTGGATGCTATAGAGAGAAAGGTCAACAAGGTCATAAGGAAATGGCTAGGGGTACCACCGGGTCTGTCAGACGTAGCACTGTACTGCAAGAAGGCAAAGCTTGTGCTTCCTCTCAAGTCAGTTATGGAAGAATACAAAGCAGGAAAGGCAAAGCTCGCAATAATGCTGTGCGAGTCAGCAGATGACGTAGTAAAAGGTTCATTCAGCCCATACTGAAAATTGAAAGGAAGTGGAAACTGGATGAAGCTGTTGGTGCTGCCCAAGAGTCACTCAAGCTGAAGGCGGTAATCGGATACACAGAATAATAGACGGGGATTAGGCCATGGTGACATCCGCTGGTTGTCCAAGGCATAAAAAAGGAACGCAGAGACATGGCAATTCTGGAAATTCGAGAAGCTGAGAATGATAAGAGGATGCAAAAAGCGATGCAGCAAGCCGAACAAGGCCAATGGCCTACATGGGAAGGAGCCCTGCAAAGGTCCTTGACATTGAATGGTATATGGCATATGGCACCTCTTAGACTCAGCTTTATTATCAGATCAATGTATGACCTGCTGCCATCGTCCACAAACCTTGTTAAGATGAGGAAAGACTGATGATGCCCAGTGCCCCCTGTGCCATGGGATGCAGACGCTTGAACATGTACTCTCAGCTTGCAAGGTGTCATTAGGACAAGGGCGACACACATGGTGCCACAAAAGAGTACTATATGAGCTGGCTGCTACAACAGACCTGGCATGGGTGAAGGCGAACAGCAAAGTCAGACCGAGAACCACAAATGCATACTTTCTGAGAGCAGGAAAGTCAGCACATCCCAAACTAAGTAAACCAAGTGTCGTAAATTTTTATTTGAGGATAGGTCTTAAAAATAGTGGTCCCATTAGAGTGAAAAATGATGGTGAAGGCTCTGTGAAAGAAAGGTTTAGAAATAGGTAGTAGATTCACAAAAGTGCTGGAAGAGTAAGGACAGTCTAAGAAATCGGGTAATCTTCTACGATTTGCCTATCTTACGACAATGTCATTTATTGATAAACTCTTAAATCTCTCCTGGCTAAACAATGTTTGCCAGTTACCAGACACTCACGTACACACCAATTTGGTGCTTCAAACACACAGACGCTACGTGAATACAAACTATGGTAAACAAATATGGATAATTTGGGCTTGGGCCTTCCAACACAGTAAGAAAAGTTTTATGATGTTTATTTATCATTTAACCAAAATCACAACATTTATCATAGTACAGGCAATAATTATAGTTACAGAGGAAATACAATTAACAAAGGGGGGGGGGGGGGGGGTGAAGAGGAGTATCAAATACGCCCTTCCCGCTTGTATAGACATAGACACAACCCAATCCAAAGCCTCCAATTTCTTGACTTCAGCTGCTAATTTCCTTTCTTCAACTTCTAATCTATTTGCTTCTCTCTCAGCGTCCAGTCTTTTGTCTTCTCTCTCAGCTTCCTGTCTTTTGGCTTCTCTCTCAGCTTCCAGTCTTTTGCCTTCTCTCTCACCTTCCAGTCTTTTGGCTTCTCATTCAGCTTCTACTTGCAATTTCCTTTCCTCTCTATCCATGTGTTTGTCCACTTCTGTTGTGACATACTGAATAAGAGCATCACCTGTAATATTTAATTCCTTACCCATCTGCATGACTGCAGTTCTGAACTTCACTAGATCAGCCATGGCGTTACTTAGAGAGGGTGTGTAAATTTACTATATCCAAATTATTGTAATTAAACTTAATTAATTTAATTGAACAAATAATTTCCGTGCAACTTTGTGAGAATCAACTATTTACTGAGTACTAAATGGTACTCCTCCTAAGAAAACAAAAATAAATTCTATTTATGAATTTCTTTCAAAAATTTATTTCTTTAGGTATCTATGGGTGGCACAAGATAGAGTTAGTAGATGGATGAATAAGTATGGCTCAAGGTATATAGAAATATCCTAGGAACGAGCCCCCAGTGTGGCGTGAGGTTTTTATTGGCTCTAGGATCAGTATAGTAATGACAATTACAGAAATAGAATTTCTGCAGAAAATGGTGAAGTCCCAGTGTCTGAGAGAACTACTGGTATCACAAATTAGTTACGGCTGTGAATGATCTGATCTCGAACAATTTAGTAGAGAGGAGACAGTCATAAATTGCCACCCCCGCTGTGTAACTAACTGTGATATTAAAAAAACAAGGAAACAGATTTTACTTAACAATTTTTTTAAAAATTGACAAGTCGTTCAAATACAATTTCCTTATTATTTATTTAGTATATACACTATCTACTCTTGTGCTGAAGGATGGATGTAGGAAGATGGAATGTAATGGATTTGTAAGTTTACAAATGATTTACAAATATATATATACACTTGTATATTACAAGTCTTCCAATTATAGGAACAAAAAAGTTATATCAGCTGTGCTGTTACTCAATTATAGTAAATGTATCAGCTGTGCTGTTAATTACGTATATATATATATATATATATATATATATATATATATATATATATATATATATATATATATATATATATATATATATATATATATATATATATATATATAATAGCCCCTTCAGTCATAACTGACTATGGGAATGCGCCCCTGAGGTGACAGCCCTCAGCTGCTTATTTTCCTGGTGCTCCTTTCGACGTTTTCTCCTCACCTCTGCTTCTTGTGTGAGCCTCTCTTCGCCCAAGCTGAGGTGGCGCCGTAAATAGCATCGCCACTTAGTGCGATCGGCAGCATTATCCTCCCATGTTGCTGGATCCATGTCCAGTGCCCTCATATCTCTCTTGCACACATCTTTGAACCTCAGCTGTGGTCGCCCAACTGTTCTCTTGCCCTCTGCTAATTGTCCGTAGAAGATATCTTTTGGGATGCGACCATCATCCATGCGGCGAACATGGCCAAGCCAGCGAAGTCTGCGCTGTCTAAGAAGCGTATACATACTTTGAAGGCCAGCACGTGACAACACCTCGACATTTGTCACTTTATCTTTCCACGAGATGCCGAGGATGCGGCGTAGACACCGCAAATGGAAGGTATTGAGCCTTCTTTCTTGCTTAGCATAGGTCGTCCAGGTCTCGCTGCCATATAGGAGTGTGCTGGTGACGCAGGCATTATATACCGCAGCTTTGGTCTTCATTGTGAGTTTAGAGTTTCCCCAAACACGCGATGTGAGGCGGGCAAAGGTAGCTGCAGCTTTGCCAATGCGGCTGTCGATTTCTGTATCCAGTGAGAGTTTGTCATTGATGGTAGACCCTAGGTATGTGAAGTGGTGCACCACTGCCAATTCATAGTTATCGATAGTGATAACTGGTGCAGCACCCACATCCTGACTCAGCACATTCGTTTTCTTTAGACTTATTGTGAGGCTAAAGTCCTTGCATGCTTTAGTGAAGCGATTCATCAAGCTCTGAAGCTCCTGTTTTCTTTGAGTGACGACTGCAGCATCATCATACATATATATATATATATATATATATATATATATATATATATATATATATATATATATATATATATATATATATATATATATATATATATATATATATATATATATATATATATATACAGTACTTTGCAAAAAAAAATGGCAGTCATGTTGCTCAGCTAAATAAGCTGAAATCTAATTAAATATGCATGTTCTGTCCCAAATTTGCACTCCACTGAAGTGAGCAAACACTACCAATAGTAAAAAGAAAATTAGAGTAGAGTAACGTCCCTTGATAATAGAGCAGACGACAATTTCTAATGCTAGTGGCAGAAAATGGATACACAGTCAAAGTGTATGTTAATTTCACAGCTTTGGAATGAAGGAAATCAAACATGTTCCAACATTTCTAAAACCTTGAACATTCCTGAGCGGACTGTCTACAGAGTTGTGAGTAAATTAAATGCAGGTAATGGAATCGAGCGAAAAGAAGGTAGTGGGAGGCCACGAATTTTGGACACAAAGGACCACCGGCGTCTCGCCCAAATCGTTCGGGCTGGGCCAATGAAGAGTGTAGAAAACATACGGCAGCGCACGATCGAGTTGGGAAGCCCAGAGGTATCTAATGCTACTGTCAACCGGGAGCTACACAGGATGAATTACACAAAAAAGCGGGTAATTTCGTCAATATTGCTCACAGAGACTCACAAACAGATGCGCTTGAACTGGTGCCACGAACACCAAAATTTGTCATGGGACAATGTGATTTTTTTCAGATGAATGTTCTGTTAGGTCTTATCCTGCTCAAATAAATATTTGGACGAAAGGCTCTGTAACGCCTGTGTACCAGCGACCGAAACATACCTAGAAATTCCATCTTTGGGGAGGGGTGTCAGCAAGAGGTGCCACCCCACTGTGTGTTTTCACAGGAATTCTCACGAAAGAAAGGTACATCGACATACTAGAGGGACACCTTCTGCCATTTATGCAGGTCATGTACCCCGATGGGTGTACATTTCAACATGACAATGACCCAAATCATACAGCTCATACCCCCAAAGCATGGCTGCAAGAGAAGAATGTGATAGTGCTGAAGTGGCCCAGCAACAATCCCGATCTAAGCCCAATTGAAAACGTTTGGGCACTACTCAAGAATCATTTAAAAAAGAGTGGACTCAGAGACGTTGAACAATTGAAGAAGGTAGCTGAAAAATACTGGGACAGTCTGACTCACAATTACCTACAAACATTTGTGGGAAGTATGCCTCGCCTCATCCAGGCTTGCCTTGCTGGATAAGGCAACATTATATTGTACTGAAACCACTGTTAATAGATAGGGGAGATAACAATCGTCCTCTGGACATACAGTTTTTATTATTATTTGCTTCTATGAGTGTGCTGCGTTGCGAAAATATGACTGCCATTTTTTTTGCAAAGTACTGTACAGTATATATATATATATATATATATATATGATCTTATTATTGTCTCTTGCTACGCTAACTCAGTTTCTCTTCATAGACAGTTAATAGCTCACAATTGCCGACGGAAATGGTACTACTGTGTACTCATCTCTCAAAAGTTATGTCCTTCTTAGTTTCTTGCACACAACACCCGCTGATGATCGTTTCGTTAGCCCACCCAAGACTGAGGGGGACTAAAGATGTAGATCCTGTGCAATCACTGTGCTCCTGCGACGTTCCAGGTAGCTGGATTGACACGACATACGACCTCAGGTTTGATGACACGAATAAAACCCTCTAAGATTTAAACAGGCCAGGTTTTGACTCGACTAGTGACGCAGTCTGCCGGGTCAATGCACGCAGGTAAGCAATAAATCAAGGTTGACAGCTTCTCTTCCTCAGTCGGTCGTCTGTCTGGCTTCATGTTGGTGTTGTGTGATTATGCATAAAATCCGCCCGTATATATAGGTAGATGTGGGAACTTTTATGGCTTAGGGACAGCTTTTGGTTGGTTCTCGGCATGGCAAGCTGATTGGCTAAATGCGGTTTAGTACCATGCTCCGTACCATCCTTGACCGAGACGAGTCCCAGAAAAACAGGGCTTATGGCTAATTTTAATTCTGTTTTTCCGCCATATTGGGTGACAAGATGGCCCCAACCGAGTTCCGAAAAACAGGGCTTAAGCCTAATTTTATTCTGTCTCAGAGACTGGTGAACGGTGCTCGTTGATTGGTGTCGTGAAACGAAGTGTAACCCACTACTTTGTTAATCACTATGTCGAGATACAGATTTGCTTCAACCAATCAACGATCAACGTTCACCAGTCTCTGAGACAGAATAAATTAACGGCCATCTTGTTCACGCAAGATGGCCGATGAAAACTGAATAAAATTAGGCTGTATGAGACCAGGTACAAAACCGGAGGAAACCAATCAACTTGCTCCGCCAGGAACCAACCGAAAGCTTTCCTCAAGTAGTTACTTGACTATATAATCGGGCGGATTTTATGCTAACCACGCAACCCCGAACTTGACGCCAGAGATACAGACTGAAGAGGGAGAAGCTGTCACCTTGATTTATGGTAACTTACCTGAGGGCATCGACCTGCAACCTACTTCACTAAGTCGCGTCAAAACCTGGCCAGTTTAAAATCTTAGGAGGGTAAATATTTTTACGATAACCGTTGGTATTTGTTGTGTGTCATTTATACTACCTATCAGGTTACTGATTGTATCTTGGGGGGAATTAAGTATAATGATTGTATTTCCTATTATGATTGAATAGACGAAGACTAATAGGACTCATACTTCAACCTATTGTCTCCTATACTTCAATCTATTGTCAGTCTATAACTTCAGTCTATTGTCTCTGATAATTCCAAACTGTAAATATAACCAAAACAGTCCTTGTTAGGACTCAATCTATTGTCTCCTATAACTCAATCTATTGTCTCAGATAAGACCAACTCCAATATAACCAAAACAGTCCTTGTCAGGACTCAATCTATTGTCGCATCTAACTCAATCTATTGTCTTCTATAACTCAATCTATTGTCTCAGATAAGACCAACTGCAATATAACCAAAACAGTCCTTGTCAGGACTCAATCTATTGTCGCATCTAACTCCAATCTATTGTCTCCTATAACTCCAACCTGATATATCACCAACCAGTCCTCGTCTCATATACTCCTATCATAAGAACATAACAATATTGTTAGGATATATGTTACCAGCTATTGTCAGAGAGGGCGTGATATAGTATAGGGGGAAGGACATTGTTGTATCACACCTAGGTGTACATATTATTGGATTTATTCATGTATTGATTTATATTATGGGATGTATTCATGTATAAAATTTATTCATGTATTGAATCTATATTATTGAATGTATCCATGTATTAGTTTATCAGAAAGAATGTTTTGCAAGTAGACACCTGTCTTGTCTCGCTATTGCTAAATCATACTGAGCCATGTTGTCATTCATCCCACATGCATACATCGGAGACACGCTCATTTCACTCACACTAGAAATAGGTGGGCTTGAGGACAGAAATTAGCCCCTATTTTTGCTTTGTTACAGGTTTAATTGTGTCCTAAAAACCTGAGGTCGTATGTTCGAGTCAATCCCGCTGCCTGGAACTCCGCAGGAGCATAGAGGTTGACCAGACTCTACATCTTTGGTCCCCCTCAGTCTTGGGTGGGCTAAAGGAACGATACTCTGCCGGTGGTGTGAACCAAACAAAGAAGAACAGACTTAAGAGAGATGAGTACACATTAGTACCATTTCTGTCGGCATTGTGAGCATAGAACTGTCAATGAAGAAAACGTGAATTAGCGTAGCAAGAGACAATAATAAGATCATAGTGGATAAATTATACGTAAATAACAGCATAGCTGATAAACGTTATATCCTTAATTAACAGCACAGCTGATATAATTTTTGTTCCTATAATTGGAAAACGTGTTGTAATATTTATAAATATAAATATTTGTAAATCATATGTAAACTTACCAATTCATTTCATTCCATTTTTTGCAACATTCACCTTTCAGCACAAGAGTAGATAGTGTATATATACTAAATAAAATATAAGGAAATTGTATTTTGAACGACTTGTCAATTTTATCATTGTTAAGTAAAAATCTGTTTCCTTGCTTTGTTTAATATCACAATTAGTTACACAGCAGAGGTGGCGCTTTATGTCGGTCTCCTCTATACTATTGTTTCGAGATCAGATCATTCACAGCCGTAACTAATTTGTGATACCAGTAGTCCTCTCAGACACTGGGACTTCACCATTTTCTGCAGAAATTCTATTTCTGTAATTGTCAGTACTATACTGATCCAAGAGCCAAATAAAACCTCTCGCCACAATTGGCTGGGCAAATTTGTATCGCGACATAGTAATTAAACAAAGTAGTGGGTTTACACACTCGTTTCACGACAGGTAGTCACCTGTCAAATGGTTGCCTCTGCCCGTGCCATCTATGACATCCCCTCTTTATTATTGCTCCTTCGGTGTCTGCTACATTCCCATGCAAGGGATGCCTTTTGTCTGTGGTTACTTGCATATAAGCTTTTGCCTGGGCCATCGCATAGCTGGATCTAATTGACAGCAATCTAAGCATGTGTCGCATTGTCACAATGTGCATAACTCGCGTACAGCCCAAGACTATACGTTATTAGACACTACTTGAGATTGGAAAAGTTAAAGACATTGTGACAACCGGAAGAAATTGCAGGGAACAGAGAATAGGGGCAGACATGAGAGAATAATAAACATTTCAATAACATGGCATAGAAAAAAGTCAACAACAGAAGTAATAAGCAGCAATAAAGACAGAAAGTTGTTACGAGACACCATCGCCAGCTCCAGTTAGCAAAGCACTTGAAGATATTTAGACAAATTTCATATACACTGAGTATTAAGTCATTGTCTTTGATTACTTTCTCTTAAGGTGTAATATATTCTGATCTCTAATATTATGACCGAGGAAGTGGAGGGGAACTGCGGTAAGACGTGGAATACAATGGATGGGTTTGAAAAAAAAATCGAAAAAGGTGATTCGTCTGACTGTTCAGCCACGCGCTCATCAGCAGACAGCGATTTTGATAGGATTTCGGTTCTTGCCTTCAGGGAAGTAACTAGGTTTTATTTTATTATTTTATTAAGTTTTTATGTGTCCTATCTAGCCTTCACTTTCTTTCCTTTCCTGACGAAGGCCTTGTGGCCGTAACGTAGACTAATATTATGACCTCATCATAATTTTATGACCCCGGCTTGCCCGAACAATTATTTATATATTCTCTCTTCTAATTTCTAAATAAGTAACTGCAACAAAATCTAATTCTCGAGAGATTCTTATATTGTAATCGCATTATTAACCCTATTTTTTATTTTTTATAATGGATCATGAAGAAATGACATGACCATTATCCCCACTTAGTTTTGCATATTTTCTCATTCCTTATGCTGTGTCCAAAAATGAGATCTGGCATTATCCAAAAATCATTATTGAACTCCGCGTCCAGTTTTTTCCCCCTTCCAAAAAGGTTGCATACAGATAGCATAAGTGGTCGAAATAGCGAACCTTACACCCAAATTGAGATGCGTCATCTGGTGTATAGGAATAATCTTTTCTTGTGGGTGGAGACAAATTGCCTTAGAGAATCAAATGGATGTCTTGGGGAGGCTTACGGCGTATTGTGCGTCTAGTGAAGATTGTGCTGTGCTGCAGGTGGGCGCTGACATTACTGTAACTTCGCGGTCACATTTTGCGTCCAATGATACATGTCAATCATTCAGTACCCTTTAGCTGCCAACGGAGCATAGGCCTTCAACAAACACATGCCTAGTCCTCCTGTCATGTGCCGTCAGCTCAAGCTCTTTCCACGTTTTTCTCGTCATTTTCACTTGTCTCCATCTCTCTTCTCCGTGTGTTTCTTGGTCTAACTCTGACCTGTTCGTTTGTTGAAGTTATTGTAGATTAACATTTTTTTACAGGATGGGGAGAAAAAAAAAACACAGCTCCATGCCCAACCCTCCTTAGTAGCTTTTTACGACAGGCATGGTAGGGAACAGTGTTACTATTCGCTGCTCCCCTTTCAGGCCGCGGTAACACACGGGTATAGACGCGTATGTAGACACGTCTTCATAAATGTAGATGTGTCAATTAGAAGAACGGGTAAAAGACTATTTTAGAGATCTCTTGTTTAAGTTACTTCCATTGGGGTCTTAAACACGTAACAACAATGAACGGTCATTCCAAAGGGAAGTAACTCTTCACAAAAGCTCTCAAAATAGTCTTTTACCGAAGAGCGTTTGGTTTTTTAATGAACTAAGTCATATTTAACCATTATCATCACATCATTCAATACCTTGCACCTCCCCGTATAGCATAGATCCACAACAACGCCTTCCAGTCATGTTCTGTGCCATCAGTTCAAGGTCTTTCCATGTCTCTTTTTACTCCCTATCGCGTCTGTCTCCAATTCACTTCTCCATGTATGTGTGTTGGTGTTTTTTTTTTGCGGGGGGGGGGGGAGGGGGGGGGAAGAGAGATTTCTTTCTATTTCTCATACACAGAAATGCATCTACCTACAGGGGACTCCAGTGCAGAGTCTGCCTTGTATTGCTATTAACTGGGTTTTCTCAAAGTGTGTCTCGCCCAACTTAAGATTCTTCTGTAAAACTATAACTGGATTTCTGTCGCCTCCATGGATCATCAAGTGTGTTCACTGATTGTCCATGATTAACTGCCGCTTGACAGGAGCGGATGTACAAGAATTTGATTCCATTGACTACATTTTGTTACATATGAAGCTTTTCACCTCACTGAATGCTGTTTTTGCGATTAATTGTTATTCTTGTTGCTACATTTCATATTTCAGGATGCCTAGCTATTTAAAGCTATGGACATGTTTCAAAATGGCCCATGTACTATCATGTTGATTTCCGATAGACTTACACAAAGCTACTTCTCAGCTCCCCCTGCCTATCATGGGATCCATAGTGAGATCATCCTGCAAGCAGGCAACCAGGTAAAAGCTAGAATTTCGTCTGGGGCTCAAGTGACTCCTTCAAGCTTAGTGAGCAATGCTGGGTTCTCAACATGTTTTATCACAGGGGGAATCCCTCGATGTGTGTGGGTGAGTTAGCCTCACAGGCAGAGGTTCATATCCAAATCTTCAAACTATAGATTACATTCCTCTGTCAAATCACATCTATGTGGTCTGTAGTGCTTTTTCTGCTTGTTTACTAATTGTCCACGACTCGTTTCTGTATGTTAGAATTGGCTCTATATAACAGTGAAGGACTCTAACTTCTATTGGCAAAGAGTTGTTGCATAAACCACTAATATTAAACATTATTATAATTTGTAAAGTCGTGAATAGAGGCAATCCCCTTTATTGTTAGAGCAACGTTAATTGAAATTCCAAAGCTACCACCGTATCCGGTATTCTATCACCTTCAAATGTAAAAATCGCCCACAAGACAGGAGCAGTAGGGTTTAATGTGTGCATTAGTTGTCTAAGATTACACACGGGATAGAAATAACAACATTTCCATCAGAACTACCAGTGCTTGGCCACATGCAGAATCTTAATATGTCACCATATTAGTTCCGGCTTCTGCTGTCGGAATAATCAAGTCCTTCCCTTGATTTCTGCGTCTCAGACATGCCACCCACACCTCCTATGGGATGATCTCTACAATCTTGCGTTTATGGCTGAATCATCGTCCTCATGAGAGTACAAACATATTTGATTCATGAGCCATTCTTATGACGTGATTGCCCGAAAAATTATTCTTTCCAAGTTTGGAATCAGCGGTGGAAATATGATACCATGAAGTGTTTTCTGTTTCAGAAAGATTACGATGTATGAAAGTGGGCGCTGTAGCAGATGGTATTAGTGGCATTATTTCACAATAAAGACGAAAATTACGCTTGATCTCTCTTGAGGGTCCGGCGTAATTTATGTACACGCGTGGGTGTATTATTAAAATTTGTAGTAGCATCGCGTGCACCCATTCAGCACTTTTTTATTTTTATTTTTTATCAACGATCTTTTACGTAGTTAAGCTGACGCAAGTCGCTTGACGTTTAAGTCTGACACGAAAGCTATGTATATAAATTACATTGATTTGACCCACGTGGACGGCCGACATAATGATAGTGTTCTCTGGTCATGTTGATGTTTATGTTGGAATATTGATGAAGAAATTGTTGACTTGTTTTGTGGTGTCACAAAAGCGTGGGTGTGAAATAGCATGTGTTAGGGCTGTATTTAGTAACTGACGGGGAACAACAAATGACGGGAAAAAGGAATACAGCGTCTGGTAATAGCCACCATTCAGTCAGTGTATTTTTTTCATTATTTTATGTAAAATTGTTTGTTTGTTTCCTTTTTTTCCCCTTTCGTGATTTACAATTTATGTGAACTGTCTAGCAGCTTTCTTTCGGTGTCTTTTGTTGAGCCGTGCATTTTTTTAAACGGGACAAACAGTATTGGATTTTACAGGAAAGGTGTAGAACCAATCAGCGAAGACTTTATTGTTACTATAATCACACCTCATCTCCATGAGAAGCACCCGGCTTAAACAAATTCATTTGTGATCCTTTGAAGGTTGTTCAATGTCATCTTTATCTCTTCCGGCTTTCACAGATCTCTCACAGATTCCGGCTTTCTGTGTTAATGTAGGTAAATTTTTCGCGGGATATAAGTCCTCAAGATGCTCAACCAAGGTCCTATCCGATAAATGGAATTCTGATCCTATTCATTACTCTGGCTTGCTGGCTGTCTTCTTGACGGGGTGAATTTCACAGTGCTCTAAACCGGCGAAAGTGTCAGACTATATATTGCAACTTTCGTCCCACGCACGTGGTTGTTACTATCTGACCAGGCTCCAATCAGAAGTGTTGTTTATAACATCTAGAATTCCCGAGCCAATTGTATTCAATCATGCGTGTTATGATGGGGTTTATCCCAACAGTTTCCTCATAGGAAAATTCTGCGTGATTTTTTACAAGTCACCTTCCATATAAGGAATTGTTATTTCCGTCGATTTCTGTCATTTTTACTTTCACGACTTCATACATTATCACAAATAATGTCTTCGTAACAATTCTGTCCGGAAGCGATTACAACAGTTCCTGCGTCTTCGTGTGTGTCTGTCATATGACCGGCGCTCCCTGTGCAAACACAAACACCGGGTGTCACTGGTGGCCAATCTGGTCTTACCTGTATCAACTCTCAGCGAGGATGGGCAGACAAACAAACATGACGAATTATTTACAGGAAGAAGTGTAAACAATGACTCGAAAATACCAAATATTGTTCTAAGTAGAAAAATAGAACATGAAGAGCACAAAATTAATTACGGGATGGCAGAAGGAATGACAAGTTTCGAGGTCATTCTGCGACACCTCATTCAGCATCATGATTTTTGCGATGTTCTGCCAGACTCGGATTAGTGGTGCTGCGTGCTGCAGTTGCAGATTATTTAACAACTGTTTGCTGGTTAAGACTGCCAATCCTAACTTAATTCCCTAAACTGGAGGACCCGTTGTGTCTATCTCATATTTAGGACCTGTCTTAGTGCATATGATATCACAAGAGAAGTTGCCGTCTTTTAAATCCCACCTATTACCTAATCTTCTCACTATATTGAACTTACCTTCTTCGTTCTTCTCCATTGTTTGACATTGAACCTTGCCCTCCTGCCTCCCATCCCCTCTGAAACAACTTGAAGCTCTCAGGCTGGCATTGCAGATACGACAGAAGTTTTGAAACCATACGCTGCGCAGTGAACTAAAAGACAAAGGAAAAGAAAACAAGCGCACTATTCGCTCTATATAAACACGTGTAAAGATACAAGTGTATTCGTAAATTTCTTCTCTTATATCCTCAATATCCTCCTTTGCGGGTAACTCGCGTACAATGCAGACCGGCCTCATCGAGATGGATGACGAATTGTAAAAAAAAAAAATGATAATTCTTGGTGAATCGTAAAACTCACTAAGGGAAATCCCACATAACCCTTCCTTACACTCATGTGCACTATCATGACATCTCTCAGAGCCTAACCCGTTGATTCAAAATGTCACTGAATGAATGCTTCAGAGCTCGCGAATGCCTTCACGTCGTCTTACATAATTAATGTATGCAAGTTCGAGAAAATACAATATATCATCTTATAGAATGCGGAAAATGTTATTAAGAGGGCAGACGAACAGGAAAAAAATGTCTTGACTGCGAGAATTTCAGAGCAATTATTGTAGAAGTAAATCCAGAAAGCGAAGAATACAACGCACTGAATGGGTTACTTTTTTGCAGATTCCCGAAGTCTAATATATAAAGATCAAAACAAATTATGAAAACATTCATGAGAGAAGAAAAAGAGCCTTACAAAAATATAGAAATAACAGAACAGAAGAAAACTATGATAAGTATAAACTTATTAGGAATGAATCTAACAGAATAATATTCAAAGCCAAAGAAACTAACTGGAAGGAGTTTTGTCAGTCACTTAAACCTAGCACTCAAATTAGAGAAGTATGGAAAAAGCTTAAGGCAATCAAAGGGAACAATAAGAAAACAATAATGCCAACAATCAAACTACCAAAGAGAGCAGAAACAGATAAAGAAAAAGCTAATGCCCTTGCCGAGTATTTCTATAAAGTCAGTGCAAAAAGTAGCCTTGGACAGGAAGAAAATGAGAGAAGAGAAAGACTTAGGATACAGTTTTTAAAAGAACTACCAGACCAGATAGATGAAACAAACTATTTAGATGCTGATATAACAGAGGAAGAAGTAACTAATGCAATAAAAGATAAATCTAATACTGCCTCAGGGCAAGATATACTTAGTTATGAAATCCTTAAGAAAGTACCCAAAAGAACTATAAACATAATAACTTCACTTTATAACAAAATCTGGAACTTAGGAAAGATACCAAAAGCATGGAAAGTAGCTATGATAGTACCCATTCTAAAACCCAATAAGGAAGCCCATGATGTAAGTTCATATAGGCCTATCTCCTTAACATCACAACTAGGTAAAATACTGGAAACTGTTGTGAATAAAAGAGTTAAATTCTACCTAGAAAAAAAACCAGTTATATAGCCCAAACCAGTCAGGGTTTAGAGCAGACAGAAGTACAGTAGACCAGCTTGTAAGATTAGAACATGATGTAAAGCTAGGGTTCAAGAGGAAAGAGAAAACAGTGGCAGTCTTTCTAGATGTAGCTAGAGCATATGATGAATGCTGGCGAGATGGAGCTCTTTACAAAATGAAAAAGATTGGCATTACTGGTAAAACCTATAGGTATCTAGAAAACTTTTTACAGGACAGGTATTTTGCTGTACAGGTGAATAATGATAGGTCAGAAATATATGAACAACAGAATGGGATTCCTCAAGGATCAGTGATTTCTCCTTCAATTTTCACTATAGCTGTAAATGATTTAGCAGATGAATTTAATGACATAAAGAATGCAGTATCACAATTTGCAGATGACTGTGCCATTTGGCGATCTGGAAAAAACTTGGACCATGTTTACAAAAAACTTCAAAATCAAATAGACAAAGTTTCAGAGTGGATGAAAAGTTGGGGCTTCCAAATTAATGTAAACAAAACAGTAGGTATGATTTTCAGCAAAGGAAATTTAAAAAAAAATAACAAAATCAATATAACCATTAAAGGACAGAAAATATGTACCTCCTCAACAACAAGATTTCTGGGCATAACTTTAGATAAACAACTAAATTATAATAAACATATAGACAATTTGGTAGAAAGCTGTAGGGGACCCCTAAATATACTAAGGATTGTAAAAGGTAATGGATGGGGGGCCAGCAATAAAATAATGCTTATGTTCTACAAGTCCTTCATCAGCGGGAAACTGGATTATGCCAGCATAGTCTATGACTCAGCTGCAGCTTCTAACAAAGCAAAACTGGACAGGATTCAAAATGCAGCCATGAGAACCATTACAGGTGCATTTATATCGACACCAGTAGAAGCTCTAGAAGTAGCTCTCGGCATACCTCCCCTTGGTCTAAGACGGAAAGAACTGAGATTAAATTATTGGAGTAAAGTAGCACAAGAAGTGACCCACCCAGCACATAAAGCATTTGTCAAAAACCAACCAAGTGTATGGGACGTCCCCTTAAATAAAGATAGATATCCAACAGGGTGGAGAACTATAGAAGACCTAATGCAGTTCAAAGAACTATCAAACACAATTGAAAATAGTAATAAATACAGAAGCAAAATACCACCATGGGAACTAAAAACACCAATCATAGACTACTCACTTACTGAAAAGATCAAACAAAACATAGAAGATAAGGAAGCCAAAATGATAAGTAGAAAGTTCATAGAGCAACTAACTAAACAAAGTCTGGCCGTCTACACTGATGGATCCAAGGGTGATAGTGGGCAACTAGGTGCCGGAGTTGTAATACCACAATGGGGAATAAAAAAGAGCTACAGTGTAACGGAAGGGGCATCGATTTTTACTGCAGAGATGGTAGCAATTCTTAAAAGTCTAGAAATAATCGAAGATAACCCACCAGAAGCTGTTACGATATTTACAGACTCACTATCATCACTACAAGCACTAGAACACCCAGGTAAATGTAGCCGGCCAGACATAAAGGAAGAAATTCTAGCAATTAATACATCACTAGAGAACAGAGGATGTAGTGTGAGGCTAGTGTGGGTTCCAGCACACATAGGTATAGCTGGCAACGAGTTGGCAGACCAGAACGCCAAGAAGGGAAGAACAAGTAAAAACAATATAAAAGCAGGACTGGGAAGGTCAGAGATCAAGAGCCAAGTGAAGGAAACTATAAACGAGGAATGGAAGACAACATGGAAGGAAAGTAGAAAAGGCAGACACGCGTTCAAACTGCTGAAAGAACCAACGAGGACATGCCAGGTCAGAGAAGAATTAAAGATACCATCGAACAAAAAACTGTGGCGTCTCCGACTCGGTGCAGCATACTTCATGGTAGAAGAACCACACTGCCAAGAATGTCAGGAAGAGAATGACATAGACCACTACCTGATCCACTGTAAAAAGTATGAACAACAAAGGCTTGAATTAAAAACTTACTATAGAAATCACAATATAGACTTAACAGGTGATAAGGTTTTAAGTATAGATGCCCCAAGAGATGCCCAATCAATACTTAAAAGATATATACATAAAACAAAGGAAAAAATATAAGGTTAGAACTTCAGGAAAATCATCCAACTAAATAGAAATTAAGCAGCAAGAACTAACAAAGCATTAACAAAAAAATAACTACTCATAGGACAAGGAAAGACAAGGTATTAAAAAAAAAGGGACAACAACTCAAAAAGAACAAATACTAATACAAATTAAAACCAAGTGTAAAGGACAATAGTTATCTAGAAACAATACAAAAGAGAAAATAAAATTGACAAATACTAATATAAATAAAAATCAGCAACTGCAAAAGGCAACAGTTATTTAAATTGAAAACAAAATTAGTAAAATAAATGACACTAAATACCCCAATTATAACCAACTGTCAGGTTGAACAGGGTAGACCAAGATGGAACGAGAAAAGGCAACAATGATCAGATGTTCAGTGCCCGATCTCCACCCATCAACTCATCAAAACAACAACAACATGAAAACATACAAATGTAGTTAATTCAACATGTGGAAGTTACAGCATGAAGATCAACACATCAAATACAAAAGCTATAAAAATCAGCAGTCCACCAGGTCCATTTAACATACAAGTCAACAATGTCCGGCTTAAACAGGTTCAAGAGTTCGCATATTGTTCTCATATTAGAACTTAATTTCCCTCCTTTTTTACGGTTTCCTTCTTTAGAAATGTCGGTTTGTAAACTTGTCCAACACTTCGTATATTCATTACACCGCTAACGACGGCTGCAGCCGCGGATAAATTCTCTAATAAGAAGTAATAAAAAGCACAACGCAAAAGTCCTGATTACCATGTTGCCATCTTGGAATACATAAACACATACTTACAAGTATCACACACACACACACATACACACACAACTACACATACAAATATGCTCGAATATGCAAACTGATTTGCAGACGTATAACCTTGTGTGACAGTAAAGTTCTACAGGAAATTCAGCAATTTTCTCCCGACTCGTGTCAGATTAAGTTCATAAGGTTTTTCAGGACTACGAAGAACGTGGTGAGTGCATCAAGCAACAACTTCAATACGATTTAGCTACTGGGCCGTGGCGATGCGTATTGGTGAGACTTCAGACTTACTTATGAGTGTGTCTGAAAGATCAGCCCCGTTCTATTACGTCACAAGCGGATGAAATTCATTTACTATGGAACGGTCACTGAGTGTTTTTATTGCTGCTAATTTGTTTCTGTCAGTGATTGTTTTCATATGTTAATAAAAGTATTGATACGGAAGCTT
The DNA here is from genome assembly GCA_024509875.1 of Oreohelix idahoensis. Lineage (NCBI taxonomy): Eukaryota > Metazoa > Mollusca > Gastropoda > Stylommatophora > Oreohelicidae > Oreohelix > Oreohelix idahoensis. The sequence goes on from JAMPIV010009995.1 coordinate 77,318, forward strand.
TTTATGGGATTATTCTTATTATATTGAAGTAGATTAATTCACGAGGAATCATACAGTGATTCCAAACCAAGCACAGATAAGAGTATGTCCATTCAATCCCCGCCGTATGAAGCCGTATACTACAAAACATGAATGACACTCCAAAGGCCAGGTTGGACGATTCACATAACGATTTAATCAACACTTTGAAGCTCCAAATATCTCTTGATAGTATGCACATTAAGTTATGGCATCAACTAGACAGTCTCTAGTGTCGCTGTACGGTCTTATAGATGGAACGATGTCGAAGACATTTCCACACAGTTTTTATTATAATAATTCAACTCACGTTCATCAAGTCCCACATCATTCCTCTTACATAAATACTGGCATCCTCACACGGAGGTGTATGGGGGATCCAGAGATGGAATACAAAGGAATATGACCTTAAATCTTCAAACACTCAGGAGCATAAAACACATACGTCCAACGCCTTGAATAGACACACATCGAATCCCAAAGTCAAGGGACGCTTTAGTTAGCAGACTGCAAAACTGGCGTCTGCAACTTTAGGCCACCGAAAGTAATGACATCACTTCCTGAAACCAGGGCAACGGTCTCATGAACAAATCAACTACATGTCGAACAGTATTGATATTGACATACATGGTATGAACTTTACTCATAACATTTACTCGATCGAAAAAAAAATCAGAGGCAATTTTCTTGTTGTATCCCTTTGATATTTTCGCGTCAGTCATTTCTGCGTTATGTCCCTTTATTTGGCAACGTTAGTCATTTCACTTCAGACTGATAAAATATGTCTGTACGAAAATCTCCTGAAAGGACATCACTTGTAACATTTCACCAAAGTTATGTTTTTAAGTGTGTACCTTGTAAGTGGCATATACGTACTGTCATTTAATCACCATATCAGAAGTAATGCGCTGAGTTCAACGAGGTATTAGTCCATTTTGAGCATTCAGAAATGCATAATCATCTTGTTGCTGTGCGAACCGCTTTCTCATATCAGTAATGTTTCTTTATATGACAATGTAACCATGTAGCTTAGTTCAAAGCATTTTTAGCTTACACAATGTCAGAGAATCTTTTCAATCGTTATAATTGCTGTGCCAATGTATAGTGTAATACGAACAAGTTGTCATACATGGAATATTTTCTTGATCAGGTCATCATGAAGTATGTATGTAGGTTAGATGCGATCTTGTGAATCTTCTGTATTCGTAGAGTTCACAGGCGACATAGGGTGTTGCATGCATCTCGATAAGACGTCAGTCATGACATTTTGGCTGCCCTTGATTGCCTTTATGTCGTAATCATAGGGTTGAAGAGCAAGCGAGGCTCGAGCGGTCCTTTCATTCTTAAACCTTGCTGTTTTTAGATATGCCAAGGCTTTCTGGTCTGTCTCCAGAGTGAAGCGGGCTCCCATTAGATACCGCTGCAATTTTGTAAAAGCAGAAGACAATTGATAACAGCTCCTTCTTCACAATAGGATAACGCTGCTCTGTGGCCGACAACTTTCTGCTAACATACAGCGTTGGGTGAATGTAGCCTTAAAATTCTTGCATTAAAGTGCCCCCGATTTCTGAATTAGACGCGTCAACTCGAGGATAAATGGAAAACGAGCGTCAGGCAATCTCAAAATTGGCATTTTAGAAAACGAACATTTAAGCACATTTAAGGCAACATAACAAACATGTGTCCAGATGACTTGGTTTGGCGAGTTTTTCTTTACCAACGTGGACAAAACTGAGGTAATATCTGAAAAACTAGGCAAGAATTTTCTATAGAAATTCACCAAGCCTAACAGACTGCGAACTTGCTTCTTATTTCGAGGAATTTCAAGATTTAAGATTTTCGAGATAGTAGAGTTCTCAGGTTTAAGAAATCCACCTCCTACTTTATGACCAAGAAAAGAAATTTCAGTGAATCTCATTCTCGTCTTAGAAGGTCTAGCAGTAAGATTATGTAGACGCAAAGTATTCAACAAAGACTGAATTCCTACAAGATGTTCATCCCAAGTTCGATGAAATAAACAGATATCTTCTGTATAGGTGATTAAATCTTCACGGTCAGAAAAAGGTTTTTGCATCATGCGAACAAAGGTAGCAGGAGCGTTAACAAGACCGAAAGACATAAAATTGAAATGAAACAATCCAAGAGGTGTAGCGAAAGCTGTATAAGGCTTAGCTCTGTCTGATAATGGCACTTGCCAATAACCTTTTGACAAGTCAAATTTCGTAAAGAAAGTAGCAGAAGCCAATTTGTCCAGAAGAGAATCTAACAATGGTAACGGTTCCGCGTCCGAAATCGTGACAGCATTCAAGCGCCTGAAATCTATGCAAATACGAATAGATTTATCTTTTTTCCTAATCAATACCATAGGAAAACTGTAAGGTGAATGTGATGGGGTAATGATATTTAGTTTGATTATTTTTTTTATTTCCTCCTGAACCTGTGATTGTAAGTGAATAGGTATAGGATAAGGTTTCAATTTGATAGGTCGAAAATCTGTAAGTACGATATCACGTTGAATTATATCTGTATGCCCAGGAACATCCGTGAGCACATCAGAAAAAGATAGCAATAACTAAGAAATTTGCTCCCTCTGATGAGAAGCAAGAGTTGGTGCAATAGAAACATCTTTTCAACTCTCGGTGGCTAAAAGATGTACGCTTGGTAATGACAAAAGTAGTTCAGTACCATCACAGAAGTCAGATCCTTCCTCTTGTATAACTGCTAAAGAAGAACGACGATCAACAGATTCGTCAATAGCTTCAAAGACTGGTTTAAGATATGGAGGACGTGTATGAAATTGCTGTAACATATTAATATGAAAAGTTTTTTCTTCCCATTAATACATAAAAAATAGTCAACATCTGACAATTTATCAATAACTTATAAGGTCCTCTCCACGACACAAGTAATTTGTTGTCTTTGTTTGGTAATAATACAAAGGCCTCCTCACCCGGCCATAATTGGCGTAGTTTCCTGTTTTGATTAGCAAACAAACGAGCGTTTAATTTTGCCTTTTCTGACGACTGCACTTCTATTTGGCATGCCTCGATAATCTTTTTTCTCAAATTGACAACATATTGGTATGAGGTTTAAACCTCTTCATTCATGTCAGCTCCAACCAACAATTGCTTTAAAATGGACATAGGTCCCCTAGGTTTCGCACCAAAAACCAATTCAAATGGAGCGAACCCGGTGTGTTCGTTGGGAATTTCTCTGTAAGCGAATAAAATCGCGGGCAAGACCCTGTCCCAATCCTGTGGATATTTAGTGGTAACTTTACCCAACATCTGCTTTAAACTCCTATTTAGTCTCTCAATTTTACCATTTGCTTGTGCGTGATATATTGAACTAAGAGATCGTTCAATACCGAACATTTTCATGACCTGTTTCATTGCGTCAGAGACGAACTGGGATCCCCGGTCAGATAGTATGTTTTCGGGAAAACTCAATCTGCTGAAAACTAAAAATAGCGCATCCGCAATGTCAACAGTAGTTGTAGTTTTCAAAAGTATCACCTCCGGCCAGCGTGTACACATATCAATGCATTTTAGTACAAATTTATGCCCTCTAGCTGATGTGACCTTTAATGGACCAATAAGGTCAATAGCCATCTTTGCAAATGTACGCAAAGAAATATCAGCTGCTTGGATAGGCGCATCATGTTTAGACCTTTTTGTTGCCACACCTTGGCACACTGTGCATGTGCGACAAAAAGCTTTAACATCTTTTGTCACACCAGGCCAAAAGAAGTGCGACAAAACCCTTTGCTTTGTTCTTGCAATACCTAAATGACCCGCGCAATTAATGTCGTGGGCATGTCGTAAAACAAATGGTCGAAAGCAAGCTGGTACCATAATCTGTTTCTTTACAGATGTAGAATCCTGAAATTTTCTAACCAACATACCATTTCTTAAAGTGAACCAGTGTTTTGCATTATTATCAAATATCACATCATCTGATATTGCAACTTGAAAAAATTTTCTTAACGAATCATCATCATTTTGTCTTTGAATAAAAGACTCTTTATCAATAAGTTCCCCCTGGAAATTATCATCACTTTCCTCATTCTCATCAATAATTACCTCATCATCATTATGTTCCTCATTATCATTATTGTCATTATCATGGGGCAAAGTCTACAGACAGGGGGTATGATGTGCTGGTGTTGTGGGTAGTGGGTTTCCCCCCTTGCTTCACCCTAGGCCTAGTGAATTCTGTTCATGAAAGGAGCGACCATTGCGGTGTTAGTCTCTTGGCCTAGCAAAACCTCTCATACCCCAAGATCGTTGTGCGTGGTGAAGAGCCACACCCTCCTCGAGGTAGTCCTGGTAACTGAGGGTGCGAATCCTCAGGCTAAACACAACGGATCTAGAGGAGCAAACCTCGATAATAAAACCGGTGCACTACACCGTACACGCCCTCTGTGGGTGGGAAGGAGCCAGATGGATACTGAACAAGTCTTGGGAGTGGGAACGAGTGTGGACTGCTCCCTGAAGATCGGAACCCATCGTACAGGCACAGAGACTCAGGACGTGACGATCCTATTGCCTTCAACTCTTGGTCACATGCCTAGAGCCTCGGAGAACTCGGCGTAACCAGCAGGCAATTTGGTGGCGGGGAAAGAGCACTGTGAGCCCTACCTTGGCTACGTATCACAAGGAGACGCAGAAACACCCCCTTTATCTCCCCCAGAGCTGGCACAGTACACTTCTGGCTTCTACCCGGGGCGGTAGGAAATCCACAGGCACCCCAGCATCACAATGCCAAGAAGATGACAAAGTTGGAATTTACTAACTCAAACCTGGCAGAGCAAGTCCTCCAACAGATGCGGCCGATGCTGGGCCCACTGGCGCGTGGACACGTCCCGATCCCCATCGAGACTTGCCCGGGGAGCCCACCCCGGCTCAAAAAAGCAGAGAAGGCCACTCTCCAAACCTCCGATGTCTTGCGGGCAGTGTTAGGATGTGCAAGAACATGGACAGGAAGACTCCACAACTTCCCCACTGAAGACACGCCCACGGCGACCGTTGCCTCAATTGGCTGTGTGTGGTGTACCCGGAAACGGGGCCTCCCAGTACTGAGACACAGTTAAGTCCCCGATGTCACTTATCGGTGCAGAGTTGAGAGAGATGGCTGAGCATCACAATCCCCCCTGTGTTGCAGCATGATGAGAACCCAGCATTGCACACTGAGCTTGGGGGGATCACTTGGGCACCAGACTTAATACTGGCTCTTGACTGGATGGCCGCATGCAGGAGATTTCTACAATGGAGGGTTGGCAGGTGGTGGGTATCTGGAAGTGGCTCTGTGCAGGACGTGAGGATTCCTTGGGTGAGCCCAGAACCAGAGCACAGCATTGTGCAAGCTCTGCATAGTTGGAGAGCCCCCTGGATGACGGGGAATGCACAGTGTGCTACCCCACCTATCCCCAACTGCTAACTTAGAACCAGAAGTGGGGTCCTCTGTATGCGTGCCAGGCCAGGATAAAATGCCTGGGAAAGAGACTGGAGCTCAGAACTCCCTAACTCAAAGTTGCAGGATGGCAGGAAAGACAGGGCTATTTTGAAGATAACACAACCATATTTTCACCATACGAGCTCGGACGCCGCCTCGGTAAACAAGGTCCGCGCAGAGCAGTGACACCCCCAGGCTGCTTGCGAATAGTCTACTACTGGGAACATAAACAGATTAGGGATGAGCCCACTCTCCCGTTGAACAGGTGCTAAAGTCATAGATACTGGGCCAGAAGGCGCACCGGAAACCACAGTATCACGCAACTCGCTTTTTTTTTCTATGGAGAGTACACCGTCAAATAAATCTCGTACTGGTGCTCGCCCTGTGGAGCTCCACCAGGCAGGTGCAGTGCCGGGCTCTGAGCCTCGACAGAGCCCACCCTCAGCTACTGGAGGACCCTCTAGACCGTCTTGTGGAGTCAGCAGACGGCGGAGGAGAACTACTGACCAAAACAAAACAGAAAAAGAGAAACCCAGAGTGCCACTTGTCATGATGCACTGGAATGCAGAGGGAGTGAACAGCAAGCAGGCTGGATACAGCAAAAAGACAGAGCTGGAAAACATCTTGTATGAGAAGCAAGTCAGTGTTTGCTGTATCCAAGAGACTCACTTGAAAGCAGATCAAACCTTTAAAATAAGGGGATATCAATGCTTCAGATCCGACAGAAAAGATAGACGAAAAGGAGGAGTACTTACTCTTGTAAGGAATAACATTCCTGCACACGAAAGGAAAACCTTCATGGATGGAGCAGAATATCAGCTGTTGCAGATAAAGGTAGACAAGATGGAAATAGAACTCCTGAACTATTACTGTCCGAACAACAAACCCCTGAGTCTCAGCTCTATACAGGTACCAGCCACCAACTTTATAGCAGTTGGAGACTTTAATAGCCACTCCCAGAGCTGGGGCTATAACCATCTGGATCACAGAGGTGAAGAGGTTGAAACTTGGCAAGATGATCACTCCCTAATCCTAGTCAATAATGCCACAGATACTCCTACCTTCTACTCCAGAGGATGGCACACAACTTCAACACCAGATCTTGCCTTCTCCACACCAGATATAGCTGGATCTATTAGTAGAGAAGTAGGAGACCAACTAGGGGGAAGCGACCATCGCCCAATCTTTCTTACTGTCCAGAGTGCAACTCTCAGTACAGGCCCAGCCATTACAAGATGGAACTACAAAAAAGCCAACTGGGGTTTATTCAGGCATCAGGTGAACACGCTGCTGTCTACCCTCAAGGTACAGAACAGAGACATTAATGAAGTGGTAAAAGACTTCAACAGATGCATACTACAAGCTGCAAAAGAAACCATTCCCAAAGGATGCCGGCGTAACTACATACCATACTGGTCCAGCACACTCCAAGAACGTCAGGAAGCTATGGACAGGGCTAGAAAGGACGCAGAGTCTCAGCCTTCACTTGAAACTCACAACAAATGGAAAAAGGCTGTAGCAGAGTTTCAGAGAACAAAGCTAGAAGAAAAACGGAAAAGCTGGAGAACTAAAACGGCATCGCTGAACCTTGAGAAAGACGGCAGGAAACTTTGGAGATTAGTCAAGTCTCTAAATGAAGAGCGTTCCTCACCTAGGCAGACTATCACATTGGATGAAGGTGGCAAACTTTTCAGAGGAAAACAAGCTGCAGACTTGTTTGCTAGAAGATACAGTTCAGAAAGCAACTTACCCATTAACATAGATCATCAGAGAGAGATAAGAAAAGAAATACTGGCAACCATGGGACAGACAGATACTCCTGCCCCAATGAGGGAACCCATCACACTAGGAGAACTACAGAAGGCTATTTCCAAGCTTAAGTTTCAAAAGTCACCCGGCCCAGACAAAATCAGCAACGAAATGCTAGTAAATCTGAGCTCAGCAGCAAAGACAAAACTGCTTGAGATATTCAACCACAGCTGGTTGAAAGGAACGGTACCCCAAGTATGGAGAGAAGCCATCACAATACCCATACTAAAGAAAGGGAAATGTAAGACCGAGGCTGCAAGTTACCGGCCAATCAGTCTCACAAGCTGTGTTGGGAAGACTATGGAGCGAATAGTCAACCACAGATTGAAATGGTATTTAGAGTCTGAGCAGATCCTGGTGCCGGAACAAGCTGGATTTAGAGAATGCTACAGTATAGAAGACCAAGTTACTTACTTGTCTCAAGCAATAGAAGATGCCTTCCAGGAGAAGAAAAAGGTCCTAACGATCTGGGTCGACTTCAAGCAGGCCTTTGACAAGGTGTGGAAAGATGGCCTCATTGCAAAACTTAGGAGAAGTGGAATCCAAGGCAACATGATGAAATGGATCCAGTCATACTTGCATAACAGGAGAACTAGAGTCACTCTTGACGGTCTGCAGAGCAGAAAAGTGTTGCTCCATCAGGGGGTACCTCAAGGAGGAGTAATTTCCCCAACACTCTTCCTTGTTTACATCAATGACCTGGTGAAAGATCTCCCTGCAGGAGTTAAAGCTGCCTTATATGCAGATGACCTAGTACTCTGGTGCGCTGATGAAAATGTCACCACAGCAAATTATAGAATGCAGCGGGCAGCAGACATGCTAGTGTCATGGGCAGAGAAATGGCTTATCACAATAAACACAGACAAAACCTCCACAACACTGTTCTCCCTCGCCCCCAAGGACAAATCAGCTAACATACACCTAGGGACAACCGTGATCAAGGAAGAAAGCTACCCCACCTATCTTGGGGTGACATTTGACCAAAGGCTTACATGGAATAAGCATATTGAAAATGCAGAAGGAAAGGCCCGAAGACGACTAGGCATACTCAGAAAATTAGCAGGTACCAACTGGGGAGCAAATGAACGAAATCTAAAGAAGATTTATAATGGAGTAATAAGACCACACTTAGAGTTTAGCTCAGCAGCATGGTCATCAGCTGCTAACTCACATCTGCAGTCTTTGGACAAGGTGCAAAATCAAGCTCTCAGGCTCATTACAGGAGCCATGAAAACTACACCAATAACAGAGATGCAGAAGGTTGCTGGATTACAGACATTGTCCCATAGAAGAGACACAAAAACCATGATCCAGATGGAAAAGTACAACAGTATGCCAATGCACCCAATGAAGGCAAGACTAGATGATCTGGCATTGGGACGTCTAAAGCGTAGCAGCTTTGTGCATCGGGGGAAAAGACTTATAAGACAGCATCAAGAAGACCTATCCATGAAGACAACACCACTGAAGCCCACCCTATACCCTGTACCATGGGAGCAGGCCAGCAGTGCCCTCCAAATTAATACATCAGTCAGTGGTCTCACAAGTGGATGTGAGTATAATGATCTGCAAAAACGAACTGCTACATTGAGTATGATCCAAGAAAGCTATCCCGATCAATCATGGATACATGCCTATACAGATGGATCAGCAACTAATGCTGTTAGGAATGGAGGTGCCGGTATCTTTATCTCATATCCTGACAACCACTATGAGACTAGGCACATTCCCACTGGTAAATTCTGTTCCAACTATACAGCTGAGGTTCAAGCTCTAGAGCAAGCTGCAAATATGATTTATAACACCAACTCTGACTGCCACCAGGTAGTCATCCTCACAGATGCACTGTCTGTCCTGCAAGCTCTCAAGGGTGGTAAACTCCCGCATCTGAGAAATGAACTAAACAAGGTAGCTGCCAAAAAGAGAACCATACTTCAGTGGGTACCATCTCATTGTGGTGTACCCGGAAATGAAAAGGCAGATAAACTTGCAAAAAAGGGAGGAGAATGTGAACAAGAAGATAATGAAGTCACATACTTTGAGAAAAAGAGAGCTATCCAGACTATCAGAAGAGAACAGAACCAACCCAAAGACGACTATCACACTCTCGACCGGCAGGGACAGATAACTATTTTTCGACTCAGGACAGGGCATAACAAACTGAATAAACACATGCACAAGCTACGATTGTCTGCTTCACCACTGTGCACATGTGGATTAAACGAACAAACTGCTGAGCATGTTCTACAGGACTGTCCTCTGTATGACCAGTTAAGAAAGATATACTGGCCGAATGACTCAACACTAAACTCAAAGCTATATGGAGTTAAAGAGGAACTTCAAACAACAGTCGAATTCATCATGAGAACTCGTCTGACGGTGTAATCATCAAAGATGCGATCGCAAGAAGAAGAAGAAGAAGAAGTCATTATCATTATTATGCTCTTCATCAGTCACCACCTCTTCTTCAGTCTCATTCTCATCATTCATCCCCTCATCTACCACATTATCACTTTGAATGTGACTATCCAATTCAGCACGAGCCTGTGCTCTGGTTGCAACAGCATTTGCACATGTGAGATGCTGTTGTTCCCATTTTTCAATATCATCCTTTGTACATTCACGAATGCCAGGAATATTTCCTAATGTAATTCCTGCGATGGGACTATTCAACAGGCACACGAGAGTTCTCCCTGTAAAGAACGGTGTATCCAAATATACTTCCGCAGTTGGATAGTATTCCACTGTGCATCCAAATGTAATGCATTTCACCTCTCTTCCTGTATAATCTGACTGATCCACCAACGACCTACGCACCCTAATCGTGGTACAACTGATAAATCTCTTTTGTTCAGCTTCTCTGTCTAATCTTCTTCATCATAACTGTGTATACCAGGCATGCTGTAAAGTACTGCTCTCATTCTCCTCACGCAAACCAGTGGTGAATATGATGGAGGCTCCAGGGGAAGCAAAGGTCAACTCAACCGACGCAAGATTATGCAAATATGGAGTGTGAGTGTGAAGTATGAGTTAGGCGAATGGTGGACTGTTCGTGTGTTGACCCGTATAAGGCACTCATTCACTCATTACGTTAAGTCACCAATGCAGATCACTGTAGTCGTTCCAATAGTTTAATTGGACGCACACACTTGACAGATTGGGTGCAGTTACAGGAACATGAGTCGACTTAGACAGCATAATATTGATCAATGGACTACCGTCCTCAATTAGCATTCATGAAGAATAATCTTGCAATGGAACATCTGTAAACACCAAGATTTCCATAGTTTATAAATACAGTCAGTAGACCTTACTTGACCGAGCATGTCAATTAAGGAGCCGCGGTAGCATAGTGGTTAGTGCACTGGCTTCCTAGCGCAGTGGTCTATGGTTCGATCCCCAGATGAGGCGGAAAAATTTTTAGGCCACAAACGGCTCCTGGGTCGACCCAGCCCCAAATGGGTACCAGAGATACTCTGGGAAGGTTAAGGCGGCCGGCGTGATGCCGACCACATCACCCCTCGTGTGCCGACGGTCAAGATAATATGGGCCTAACACCATATTCCCAATATGCCTCAATGGGCGTGTAACGGGTTCCTTTACCTTTTTATGTCAATTAAGCAATACTGTTCAAACTTGACTCCTAAACAGGATCTCTTTCTAGCGAAGATTCCTTTAGGTAAATTACACCAAATCTCTGTGAAGATAATGTTAATTTCTTTATAATAGTGATCTCTCAATCATCACCTGATAATAAGGAAGTTTTCCCGTTCTCTGCTAATGATTTACAATAAGTAGAATTCCAAAATCAATCGAATTCCACAATGGCTGCTGATTCCCGGTTGAGCATCACTCACTATACGGGTGTATAGCCAAATCTTCAATCGAAGCTTTGTTCATCAACAATAAATGATTCTACAAGGATCAGCATATTCTGTCCTCATAGTTGCTGCATATAAACATATTTAGTGCTGCTAGAGAATATGTCGTCCCGACATATTCATAGGTAAGTTCATGTAAACGTCTGCCCATCTTAAGCCTAGGAATGAACGAAGTCAGCAAAAGTACGTTTTTTTACCTGGACATAAGAAATACACTAGCAAGCACAAAAACGCTCTCCCGGCGTTATAGAATCACAACTGGGGAACTCATGGACTAAACGATCCTGGAAGAAACTATCTTCGTCCCCAGAATAACTTAAAGAGATCACAAACTCATGGGCATCTCTCCGACATGACTTCCCGCTCTAGGCCTAGACAACCGAAGAACACCCTCACCTCTCTTCATCCGCCGAAAACACCTGACCCCCTTCAGTACAGTACAAGAAAAAATAGTTCCACTTAAACATACTAAGATATCAAGATATAAGACATACTCGTCCTACATAGACAAGCACTACACATAGATTCGGACCATAGACATTCTGAAGCAAGAACAATCTATTCCTAACCAAACACAGAATAGATTCAAGTAAGTCTAAATTCCTCCGCCGAGTTCTATTTTTAAGAACGCTACAAAGAGTGATAACTCACAGAATGACTACTTATTGCCCAATCTGAGTTTCGTCCCTCAAGACCAAAACATGCATTCAAAGATGAATATATCTTCATCAGACAATTAAAACATTTTACATGGTATGCGTAATCCGTGCGCCAAAAATTATGTGCGCAACAACAACCTGTGTCCCTCAAAAGTGACACTAGTTTGTTGGTCACAAATCCTTTATTAAGCACCAGTGAACCTGTTCCATCATATGAAGACATGACTGGTAATGGATGTACACATAGAAGCCTTGGAAGTCCCTGTGGCTGAAACAAAGAGTTGTTACATTCAGAACAATTAGCACTGTTGGATAGATCAACACTACATGAATTTGAATAAGCTAAACCATTATTATTCTGAACTGGATTATTGTCACCAACATGTACGACAGCATTTGAACGTTCAGAGTTCCTTGACTGTCTGAAATTATTGTTCTGTTGAGGACCTCTATTATTATAAGAATTGTCATTATTTCTATGAAATGACCTTTGTCCTCTACCTGATCTGGCATTATATCCTCCTCTGTTTTGAAAATCATTAGATCTGAATTATGACTGTGGATTATAATATCCATCATCACAAGAGTTATAATTTCTTTGAGGCTGTTGGAATCTTTTGTTAAAATTATGCCTGCCTCGTTATTGCCATAGTTATGGTTTTGATTAACTCTGTAGTGTTTGTCAATGCTGTTAGATCTCTGCTTAGGTGTATTATAATTTACAGTCCTTGCAGATGCCACTGGCAGAGAATCCATAATGTTATTCTTACTCAGATTTCTACCTGGATGAGCAACTTGATATTGGCGACCAAGTGCTTCAAGGTTAGCTAAATTCTCTGGTTTCCTCTCCTGCAGAAATGGCAAAAATTCTCCACTAATAAAAGACAAAACCTTGTCTCTCAGAATCAAATCAGATAGTCCTTCAAAAGTTTTTTCAATCTTGGACAAATCAACCCATATAGAGAAGTACAGCTTAACAGATGAAATAAATTCAGTAAAATCTTTTGCTGAATCTGACTTAAATTTAAAACCTGTAGCCATTTTCATCCAATTGATACTTCTTAAGTAGCAAGACTTTTACAACTTCATAGTCTTTTCCAGTCTCACCATCCATAGTACAGACTGCAGTAAGTGCCTCACCTACTAATAAGTTCCTGAGCCTACTAGACCAGGTAGCTCTATCAATATTAAACTCCTGACAATAGGTCTCGTATCTATTGAGGAGGCATGAAATATCGTCGATATTTGAGTTAAATTTTTGGCAGATTGATCTTAAAATTAGAAGAATGATCTTTATTTCTAGCTTCACCATTCATAGGATTAACCTGTGGTTGTAATAGTCTCAATTTTTCAATTTCCAATTCTGCCATTCTCAGTTCTTGTTGAGCTTTAGCATAGGCCAACTTTTTTTTTCAAGAGCCATTTCTTCCGCTCTTCTCTCCTTAGCTACTTCTTCTTCTGTTCTTTTTTCAGACAGTTGCAATTCTTCTTGTCTTCTTTTTTCAGCTAATTCTTCAGCTTTCCTTTTTTCAGCTAATTCCATTTTTCTTCTTGTCTCGTCTTCTCCTCTCTCTCTAAATGTCTTACATCTCTGAGTTCATTGGCGTCTTGCCTTTTTAATTCTTTTTCATACTCAGTAGATGCATATTTCCTTAATGCCTCGCCTTCCAATCCAAAATCTTTTCCAGCCTTAATAAAAGACTCCAAGTAGTCATATTTTACAATTATTGTGCTTTCCAATAGCTATACAATAATGTAAATTTTAATAATGAATATGTCAGCAATATATTCAACAATTATTTCATCACATCAAAATCACCCACCTGTATGCAATAATAGATATTATAGTAGATGTTAAATATGGAGCAATAAAGAACAGATATACGCACACGTTGACTGAATACAGTGACAAGAGCTAAATGAAGAAAATACTAAGGCAGAAATATCTGAATTATAGAACAATTGAATAAAATGCAGCTCTATCACACATATGACAAGACAATCACGCATTTACACCATGTATGACATCTAATAAATTAGGGATAGCAAGGTTAGAGCAACAATATCACAAACAATAATGAAGAAAACTGAATAAAAAATTACAATTAACTAAACTACAAAAACAAACTTGCAAATTAACAACACTGCACAACTAACAAAAATAGGTAATGGTGATCTTAATAGTAGCAGATAACCCACAGCTTTGTAATGCCGGCCCCGCTATTTGAGAAGATCATAAACCAAACCCTAAAGAACGCTTATGAACTTTCTCGACCATATAGACTAGGTATGAAGAAAATTCACAAGTCCCACCAGCCTCCCACTAGGCACCGCACATTTAAACACGAAAATACAAATATGGCAACAATAAAAACTCTGGCAAACAGTCTCATCCGTAACACAGGTTGTATGTAACCGTAAATATACTTATATGTAATGCCAGTAAAAAATTTTCTCCTGGATTTCACGTCACTCTTAGCAAGGAAAGATGAAAATCTTTCAGAATAGACCAGGTTAGGCCTAGACGTCACGAACAGCTGACTTGAAAAGGACACCACTTTGGTCCATCATCTTCATAAAATACGCCATCTTCAGGCATCAAATGTGATACAGGAACTCATATGTAGTTCAGGAAAGTCTTTTCCTGAATGATAACTTCAACTTTGAAGTGTAGTAAACAATACTTCTTGAAATAATGTTCCTTAATTCTTCATATCGATCGGCATACGATGCAGGTCGCCATCTTAGAAATTTTCATGTACTTGAAAAAATACCGACTTGAAATATTTCTTCCTTAAGCTGGATAACAAAGATCCTTAGGCTTTGGCCCCCTTTGATACGGAAGCTTTTTATGGGTTTATTCTTATTATATTGAAGTAGATTAATTCACGAGGAATCTTACACAGATTCCAAACCAAGCACAGATAAGAGTATGTCCATTCAATCCCCGCCGTATGAAGCCGTATACTTCAAAAGATGAATGACACTCCAAAGGCCAGATTGGACGATTCACATAACGATTTAATCAACACTTTGAAGCTCCAAATATCTCTTGATAGTATGCACATAATGTTATGGCATCGACAAGACAGTCTCTAGTGTCGCTGTACAGTCTTATAGATGGAACGATGTCGAAGACATTTCCACACAGTTTTTATTATAATAATTCAACTCACGTTCATCAGGTCCCACATCATTCCTCTTACATAAATACTGGCATCCTCACACGGAGGTGTATTGAGGATCCAGAGATGGAATACAAAGGAATATGACCCGTAAATCTTCAAACACTCAGGAGCATAAAACACATACGTCCAACGCCTTGAATAGACACACATCGAATCCCAAAGCCAAGGGACGCTTTAGTTAGCAGACTGCAAAACTGGCATCTGCAACTTTAGGCCACCAAAAGTAATGATATCACTTCCTGAAACCAGGGCAACAGTCTCAAACAAATCAACTACACGTCGAACTGTATTGATATCGACATACATGTTATGAACTTTACTCATAACAAGTATGCAGCTTGAACGAAGCAACATTTTGAAGTTCCAGCTGAAAAATTTCTCAAGCCTGAAGTCAACCGAATTGATCATGAACTGTCTCAGTTTATTTATTTATTTTCCATCTTATAGTTTTTAGTCTGCACGATGTTGTTTACAGTATTCTCAAATTAAGTACGTGGTTATGACTGCGTGACATTTCAGAATAGCAAGGTTAGTAAATAAGTTTAGTATAAGATTGTTGAAAGTAGCATACCTTAATTTCAACACTACGTTCACAATTTCATTCTTTATGTTCTTCTGAGCCTTTCGCATTAATTCGTGAGGATATAAGATACAGAACATGGATTCTTCTGTGGGGATGGTGTCACGGGTTTCCTCCCCTTGCTCTGCAGCAGTGGTCCAACAGTGGCCAAAACCTAGAGTATCTAATGTGGGTCTTCAAATGGGTCTTCGCACAAGATTACCCTAGACAGAGTTGTAGATAGAAGGATAATGATGCTTCTACCTCGAGGCAGTTTTCATAAGATATTTCAGAAGTCAAGTACAATGCTGAGTGAATCTGAGCACGTTACCTTTTTATCTGACCCGCCGCCTTTTGTGAAAGATTATCTTATAAGCTCGTTCAAGCCCCCAGCTGATTTAACTCAGCGAAATTCCTCTTATTATATCTCTATATATATACATATTGAACTCCGCCTTGGCCGGTCCCAAGCCCGGCTGAAAAAGGAGGAGGGCGGCCTGCATGGAGGCCGTAAGGAGGCAGCCCCTCCACCATGCAAAGGCACAACAGGCCAATCACCTGTTTGCTTTAAAACATGATTACGCAAACTACAAGAGATAAAACTGGACTGATTCTAAAGCCGACGAACTGGAACGGACTGCGACTTATGGAACTTGGAACACAAGAGGTATAAATGGGAAAGAAGAGGAGCTGGTGGAAGAGATGAGGAAAGCAAAATTAGAAATCCTGTCTATAACAGAAACAAAGAAAAAGGGACAAGGAGTCATGGATCTCGATGGCAACACGCTGCTCTACAGTGATGTACCCACATCTGGAAGAGCTAAAGGGGGCGTGGGTTGCATTGTGGCCAAAAACCAGAAAGATAGTATCAAGGGATGGAACTTTGTCTCGGAGCGCATTACGGTTGTAAAACTAAAAGAAGGAGAAACCATAGTCAGCCTGGTCATTGTGTATGGGCCAAATGAGGATGAGAGAGCAGAGGTCAAGGAGGAATTCTTCGAGCTGCTTCAAAGGACAGCGGATGATTGCAGAAGGTAGTTAATTGGGAGTTTCATCCTGTGTTTCATTGAAAGTTCATCATATAGCGATGTAACAATTGAAAAATTTCATCGGTGTGGAGAAAATTATGGATGACCTTTCGTGTTGCTCAACAGTCTAAACAACAACAATAACAAAACTTCTATTTCGTTGTCCTTAGCTGTATGTCTCGTCATGAATTTTTGCTGTTCGTGACGTATTTAATTTTCAACTCTATCTCTCGGCGTCAAGTTCGGAGAATATGCCAAATGAACCGCTTAAATAACCAAATTACGTCATAAGACGATACGGTATGTCACTTTTCCCATGACAAATGTACACAACATTGCAGCTTAAACTTAAGGTGTGTTTACCAAACAATCTAGAAACTCAGTGTCGTGCTTAGATAGGCTTTAAAGTTATTTGAGGTCCCGCCTGAGTATAGGAGATGGTGATAATACGTGAGAAATAAGGTGTAAGAAATAGATTTTCACAAGTGAATAGTTTAAGGAGAAGATCTGTCTCTGGACTGAATAGTTTCTCTAGTCCAGCCTATCTATACGACTATATTTTAGGATAAGACAATCTTGCACCCCCTTATATTGAGAAATAAAAGTTTACTATACACATACACTTACATGCACACAGCTTTGTGACAACAAGACACACAACCGTGAAAAAACTATGGTTAAATGGGTATGGGTCTGCCCAACACACACAAAGTTAGTTCTTTTGTTGTTTATTATCACTAAACTTTACAACATCGAATATCTAAAAGAGACAGATCAGATACATCAGAATTACATGCATAGAAGAAAATAACAAAATGCCTATGCCCTCCATTCATTGAGAAGATAAGAACCCAACCAAGTTAATAACCCCCAAGGTCAAAAGGTTAGCAGTAGGTTACAGTATATAGACAGTAAAGAAACAAAGTTCATAATACGTGCTACTTCGTAAATGTTACATGTGTTTTCAGGGCTTGAACATACGAACACTGAAACATGTAACGCGATTAATGGACGTTCACTTCGAAGTAATTTATATAGATTTATTTTACACACGACAAACGATGAGCTCCAAGTTTTGATGAATAATGGTGGCATGCATTTTCATATCCGCAAGGGATAAAATACAACGACCGGTAGGCAATATTACCGTCAGTAAAAGTTATAATGTCCATGAATTATCACTGCATATCAAACTCGTCGAAAAGTCATTTTAATTGTACTAAATACTTTCCTTTACAATCCATCCATCACAAGCACACATAGAAATATATTCTTCATAGAATCTGCAACTTAAGCCGTGGACTTCTTCAAACACAGTCCGAGCTCTCACACTTGCGTCCGAACACCTCCAAGTACACAGGCCACCAGAGAGCGTTACAAGTCTACCGCAGACGTGCATACCTAATTTTTACTGAAAACTGACGTCACTAATACTTATAATAGAGTGGTTTACTAGTAGTTCGTCTAGGTGTTACCTCATCGGTTCACATCCATGCCTTCCCTTAGAGAATGCACTGATGTGTACGAACATAAGCGTAACACTATATACCCCGCCCCTCTAGAAAAAAACGAAGTTTTTTTTTCTTTTTTATGAAACGAGGGACCACCACCATAACCCGATGTCAAAACGCGTTCAGTCTGAGTCATGTCTCCGTAAAACATGCACACAAATCATTAGGACTTGTAAAAATGAAATTTCAAGATAACATTAATAGTACCTGATGAACCTATGATCCTGATGATAACGGCGGTGGTGAATGAACCATACGATCATGAAAAGTAATAGATGACATGAATGTGTAAGTGAAAAAAAAACGAATTAAGTGATCATGAGAAAAACATTACACATCATGGTAAATGAATGAATTAAGTGACGTTATCATAAATAGTGTGAGTGTCTGTAAGTTATCTCACTAAGTTAAATGATTTCTCTTCATTAAACTTCAAGTGTTCTTGCCATAATAGGTAAATAATAACATTGGCAATGTTTAAACTCGAACCTTGAGCAAGTTTGTTGCACTGAGGTAAGTAACTAGCACTGCCCATAAGTAAGGTTCGATCCAACCTGTATATCTTGAGTGTAAAGGTTCTCGTTGCAACTCTGGACTCAAATGTCAAGTGCAGTATTTTAAATACTTGGTTAAAATCAATAGTAAGTGTCATGTTGTCATCTAATCTATCCAAGGAAGAAAATGTCCATCATCAAGGTGCAAAGGATTTCAATTGATCAGAAGGTGAAATGTCAAATGGTGTCTTTCATTTTAGCCCATCATCTCAGATAACGAATGTTCACTGCTGAAAGTTTTTGTTCATGGATCAATGCATAGATGCGTGAAAAATAGCCGAAGTTACACTGTTCAGTTAGGCTCTCTCTTCAATTCTGAAAAACAGTTCTTTCCTCACACTGAAATGTAAGAGGACTGGTTGGCATTATTATCTGAATGTGGTAATCTCGAAAGTGTGTCTGCAACGACATTAATGTGACCTTTTATCGGCCTAATCTCATAGTCGTAAACCTGGAGATTTAACGAGTATATGGCTGCTCTTTGATTCTTGAACTTGGCGTGCTGAAGGTACGATAATGCCTTCTGGTCTGTTTCAATCACGAAACGAGCACCTAGAAGGTAACGTTGCAATTTGGAAACTGACCATATTATGGCCAACAGTTCTCGTTCCACAATGGGATAACGAGATTCGGTGGGTGTTAATTTCCGTGACACATACAATACTTGATGTAGGACTCCATTGAAGTGTTGCATAAGTGAAGCACCAATGCCGTTCACGGAAGCGTCGGTTCTGAGGACAAAGATCAAACGAGGATCAGGTAGTTTCAAAATGGGCTCAGTTGAAAAATAATGTTTAATTTGATTAAGTGCTCTATCACAGGCCGAAGACCAAACGATTTTGTTAGCAGAACCTTTTCCTAACAACGTGGACAAAACTGAGGTGACAATGGAAATGTTTGGCATAAATCTATGATAGAAGTTTATTAGGCCAAGCAGACTACGAACTTGTCTCTTGGTAGTAGGAATATACAAGTTCAGAATTTTAGATACAGTTGAATCTTCTGGCTTGAGACAACCATTTCCCACTCTGTGACCTAAGAATGATATTTCTTTAAAGCCAATATGAATTTTAGAAGGCTTAGCAGTCAGATTGTAGTAGCGAAGAGTATCTAGCAAAGATTTTAGACCTGAAAAATGGTCGTCCCAAGAGTTGTGGAATAGACAGATATCATCAATATAAGTTATAATATCTGATCTATCAGAAAAAAGTTAACGCATCATGCGCACAAATGTGGCGGGCGCATTAACTAGCCCAAAACACATGAAATTCCACTCAAAAAGACCTCGAGGTGTGGAGAAGCTGTTAAGGGTTTAGATCTTTCTGTTAAAGACACTTGCCAATAGCCTTTAGACAAGTCAAACTTACTAAAGAATGTGGCCTTAGAAAGTTTAGAAAGTAGATCTTCCAGTAATGGCACAGGTTCCGCATCCGATTAGGTGATAGTGTTAAGCTTTCTAAAGTCTATACATAATCTGATGGACTTGTCCTTCTTGCGAATAATAACCATTGGGAAAGAATAGGATGAGGTGGAGGGAGAAATAATGTTAAGACTTAACATATCATCCAACTCTTTTTCCACCTGTTCCTGGAAATGCATAGGAATAGGATATGGTTTGACAGGAATAGGAGCATGATCTTTAAGCTGAATGTCATGAAAAATGACAGAAGTGTGACCTGGAATGTCTGTCAGAACTGTTTGATAAGATTCCAAAAGACAGTGAATTTGATTATGTTAACACATAGAAAGATCTGGAGAAATGGAGACAATTTTCCACGACTCTGTAGCATGAAGAGGAACTACAGGAAGAGGTAAAGAAAGGTTAGGGAAGGAAGACTGTTCTTCCTGAATGACTGATAGAGAAGCGTGACTATGACTTGGCTCATCAACAGCTTCAAAGACCTCTTGCAGGTAGTCACTCCGAGTGTGAAATTTTTGTAACATATTGATGTAGAATGTTTTGTTTTTAACCATTCACCTCTACAATGTAGTCAACATCTGTTATTTTGGCAACAATTTTAAATGGGCCTCTCCAAGATATCAGTAAACGATTTTTTTTTCTAGGTAACAAAACGAAAGCTTCATCACCAGGTGCTAATAGTCTCAGTCTTTTGTGTTTGTTCTGAAATATACAAGCTTTTGCCTTGGCTGTTTCTGATGAATCAACAGCTATCTGACATGCACTAATAATATTTTCTCTGAGTTTAACCACATACTCATAGGATGATTGAACCTCAGGAGATAACTCCGACCCTGTGAGTAGTTGTTTGATGATGAACATAGGTCCACGTGGTTTAGCCCCAAAGATGAGCTCGAAAGGTGCACAGCCTGTGTGTTCGTTTGGGATTTCCTGGTATGCAAACAATACAGCTGGGAGTACCCTATCCCAATCCTGAGGATATTTCTCAGTCACCTTACCTAGTAGTTGTTTTAATGATCAATTTAAACGTTCTACTTTGCCATTTGACATGGCGTGATATACAGAACTGAGAGACCTATCAATGTTGAATAACCTCATAACATGTGACATGACATCGGAAATAAACTGTGTTCCTCTATCAGATAACAGTTTGTCTGGGAAACCCAATCTGCTGAAAATCAACATCAATGCACAGCCACGTCAGTAGTAGCAATATTCTTCAGAGGTATTTCCTCAGGCCACATTGTGCACATGTCAATGCAGGTTAATATACATTTATGACCTCTGGCTGAAAGAACTGACAATGGACCAATAATATCCATAGCCATTTTAGTAAATGGACGGAGTGAAATATCAGAGGCCTGAATAGGAGCCATGTGATATGATCTTTTGTAGCCACTTGTTGGCATGTAAGACATGATTTACAAAATAAATTTGTGTCTCTGGCCACTCCAGGCCAATAAAATGAAGATAAAACTCTATATTTTGTCCTCGCAACCCCCATGTGACCCGCACAGTTTGATTCATTAGCATGCCTCAGAATGTAGGTTCTAATCTTAGATGGAACCATAATTTGTTTGCGGATGGAGTTAAATTCTCTAAAGTTACGAATAAGTATGTCATTCTTGAGAGTATACCATTGGTGAGCATTGTCTACACCATCATCATCATTTGATTTGACCAAATGTCGTGGAATATTCTAATCCACATATATAAATTATTAGGTAAATATAAAGCCTAATAAATACATATAATAAATAAAGGAAGAAGAATGGTAAAGAACAGTGCTGTCACAATGACAGTACTCGAAATCCCCTTGTTTTCTGCTTCATCTGCAAATTGTAACGCTTTCACGTTGATAGTAAAAGCCTACTATATTATTACCCGCGTTCTTCAATGAAACGTGTGCTGTATTTCTTGGAAAAACATTGAGATACCCAGCGGATCAATGACCTAATTTAAATATTTCATTCATTCCATTTTATACACGGCGGAACGAACGAACAGATGGACTAAAGGATAAAGAGAGAGGGAGGGCTGAAAATCAGGAACGCATGCAACACGCGTCGCGCGATACACAAATGCTGCCATCACGCGTGTAAGACTACATGCACTAACTTTTTTTCAGACGGACAGTGATAAAATACATTACCCATCCCAGAGTTAGGTTTATAAATCCTGAAAAACTCTTATTAGAAAAGATAACATTAGATGGGTTTACGGTTGAAAACATAACAGTACCCAGACAGCACATCTTCGAAACAGGAGGTAGAAAATACATATTTTGAACGCAGCCACGTAGCTCTTTTAAAT
This sequence comes from Oreohelix idahoensis, assembly GCA_024509875.1. Classification (NCBI taxonomy): domain Eukaryota; kingdom Metazoa; phylum Mollusca; class Gastropoda; order Stylommatophora; family Oreohelicidae; genus Oreohelix; species Oreohelix idahoensis. The sequence goes on from JAMPIV010009995.1 coordinate 99,712, forward strand.
TTGGATATTTGGGTTCCTTAGGGCTTGCTGACAAAGAATATGTAAAACGTTACGCAAATAGTCCAGGAATTAATAAATTATACCCAAAATAAAATAGTGGGGATGCCTGACAGCATGGAATCATTTCTGCTCATAAAATTTTTTATAACGTGTTTGAAAAAAAATCTTACGTTACAGAATTAGCCTACCATGTAAACTCCAAATTGATTGGAGCGCAACAAATGAACGACTAACCACGATTGGTCGGGCTATAAATACTATCTTGGTTGTTAGGGGAGACGGGGGAAGGTAACATTTTTTCAAACACTTGTCGAAACGGGGCCTCATTGGCTAGACTCGCTGATATAATCACTTAGGAGCGTTAGTTCGAAACCACTTGTTTAAATAAGCTTGATAAAGCATCAGTGCGTTGAAGCCAGCTCATATTTGTGTTAAATAAAAGCCTGGAACATAAGCAGATGGGAATTTGTGCCAGTAATTGTGCCAGAATTCATTGCTAATCAACGTATCTGTGTTTATTTCCATGAAATTGTGGTAAGCTTGAACCATTCAGTATCTTTTAATGAAAATTGAATGTAAATTGTTAATTTATGCCTGTATATATATGTGTAGTTCAGTGGCAAACAGGAGATAAAGCCTATAATGCTCCAGCCTGAACAGAGGGTGTCGGAGGGAAGTAAAACGGCATGGAATGGCCAAATAGTACACTGACACCTGGATGATTGATTAGACAGAAATAATGCTGGAAGTGCAGAGGCGTAGTAACCATTAAGGAGGTAAATACTGGTATAAAGTATTTCAGATGAAGCTGACAGTTGGCCTAACGCTCTGAACTCAATGTTTGTGTTGTATTGTGCTCAGTGTAGAACTAGAGTATCAATTAGTTATGAAGTAGAAGGTACATCCTTCTTGTTTTCAGGGACCGTGGTCTTGATGGTACTGAGCAGCACCTGGTCAGAGCTTTGCTGAGTCCAGAGTCGGACAGCATACTCCTTGGTCCATTTAGCTATCAGTGAGGTGTCTCCAGAGCCCAGAGGAGAATTCGAGCAGAGGAGTCCTTTCCTGCCGCCATCACGCAAGATAAGCTGATTTGGCCAGCTGAGCTCAACATTATGTCCCCTCATCTTGAAATGACTTTATAAAAATAACATTCAGAGGGGAATTTAATTGTCTTAATATCAGGAACTGAGAACATCTCCAATACTAGTCCCTAAAGACAAACTATTGAAGTCATGATGACAAATACCAACAGAGCTTGAACAAAACAAAACCAGTATTACCTCATATTACCACTACACAACTGACACACATAGGATATTTTTAATAATATATGTCACTACTATATTCATATTGATAAATTCTGTACATATAACTTGTAATTTAAATTGATTGTGATTCCTGGTTCCCTTTGTAGTTGAATCAGGACACATATTCATTCATGCCAACAATGAATACATATTGTTATTTGAAAAGTTATCAGTGACTCCTTAAGATATTCTCATAGAGTGTTATATGTATGTGAGTGTCACAGTGTTGTCAAGAGTAGTGGATTAAATTAAATTGTTTATCTGTCTGTTGTTGTGACTTACACTTCATCATACACATACCCTAGACACATAACGTAGTCATCACACTATTCCAGAATAATTCTGACTGAGATATATAGATATGTGGTAGCAAGTAAGGTTATCTATAATACACTACTCTTAATAGATATAGATACCTTCACAGCTGATCTCAGTCAGTACACTAAGTCCCATATAAATATTTATAACATCCCACTTCACCACACCAAACTAAAACATTTCTTTAGTGAGTCACCAGATTTTTGGCATTCACCAAATGACCCTTTTCTGATAAATGAAGTATGTTGTACATCATTAGCGTCATCATTACCCACCACAATATTTTCTTGACCTTGTGCATGTGACTGTGCTCTAGTGGTTACTGCATTTGCAGGCATGATATGTTGACATTCCCATTCTTCAATTTCCTGCGCAGAACAATCCTTAATTCCATGTACGTTTTGTGGTGAAGTGGGATGTTATAAATATTTATAGGGGACTTAGTGTACTGACTGAGATCAGCTGTGAAGGTATCTATATCTAATAAGAGTAGTGTATTATAGATAACCTTACTTGCTGCCACATATGTATACCTCAGTCAGTATTATTCTGGAATAGTGTGATGACTACGTTATATGTCTAGGGTATGTGTATGATGAAGTGTAAGTCATAACAACAACAGACAGATAAACAATTTAATTTATTCCACCACACTTGACAACACAGTGACACTCACATACATAAAACACTCTACAAGGATATCTTAAAGGAGTCACTGATAACTTTTCAAATAACAATATGTATTCAGTGCTGTCATGAATGTATATGTGTCCTGATTCAAATACAAAGGGAACCAGGAATCACAATCAATTTTAATTACAAGTTATATGTACAGAATTTATCAATATGAATCTTGTAGTGACATATATTATTAATAGTATCCTATGTGTGTCAGTTGTGTAGTAGTAATATGAGGTAATACTGGTTTTGTTTTGTTCAAGCTCTGTTGGTATTTGTCATCATGACTTCAATAGTTTGTCTCTATTGGAACTAGTATTTGAGATGTTCTCAGTTCCTGGTATGAAAACAATTAAATTCCCCTCTTAATTTTAATTTACAGTGTCATTTTAAGATGGGGGTACATAATGTTGAGCTCCATGGCCACACTCTCTTATCTTTCGTGATGACTGCAGAAAAAGGCTCCTCTGCTCGATTACTTTAATGAGTTCTGGAGCCACCCCACTGGTTGCTATATGGACCAAGGAGTATGCTGTCCACCTCTGGCTTCAGCAAAGCTCTGACCAGGTGCTGCTCAATAACTTTAAGACCACGGTCCCTGAAACAAGAAGGTTGTACCTCCTACTTCATAACTAATTTATACTCTAGTTCTACACTGAGCACAATACATCACAAACATTGAGTTCAGAGCGTTAGGCCAACTGTCAGCTTCATCTGAAATACTTTATACCAGTATTTCCCTCCCTAATGGTTACCACGCCTCTGCAATTCCAGCATTATTTCTGTCTAATCAATAATCTAGGTGTCAGTGTACTGTTTGGCCATTCCATGCAGTTTTACTTTCCTCCGACACCTTCTGTTCAGGCTGGAGCACCATAGGCTTTACATCATGTTCGCTACTGAACTACACATATATACAGACATAAATTATCAATTTACATTCAATTTTCATTAAAAGATATTGAATATTTCAAGCTTACCACAATTCATGGAATAATAAACAGTTTCGTTGACTGGCAATGAATATAGCACAACTCCGATCTGCCGATGTCCCAGGCTTTATTTTATAAAAAATATACACTGGTGCTCAACGCACTGCTTCTTAGTAGGTTTATTACAAGATGTGGCAATGAACAGACGCTCTGAATCGAGTATATTCGCAGCTCTACCCAATGAAACCATGTCTACACATCTTTTCAAAAAAGTACTCCTTTTTCACGTTTCCCCTGACAACACAAGATAGTATTTATAGCCTGACCAATCGTGTTTAGTCTTACATTTGTGGCGCTCCAATCAAATTGGAGTTAACATGGTAGGCTATTTCCGTAACGTAATGTTTTTTCAAACACGTTATAAAAAAAATTTTATGAGCAGAAATGATTTCATGCTGTCAGGCACCCCCACTATTTTATTTTGGTTATAATTTATTAATTCCTAGACTATTTGCGTAACGTTTTACATATTCTTTGTCAGCAAGCCCTAAGGAATCCAAATATCTCAATCTAAGGGAGCTAGGTGGCTGCGTTCAAAATGTGCATTTTCTACCACCTCCTGTTCACTTCCATCCCCATGTGGTGTCTGGGTACTGTCATGTTTTCAAACGTAAACCCATCTAATGTCATCTTTCCTAATAAGCGTTTTCCAGGTTTTTTAAAACCTAACTCTGGGAAGGTTAGTGTTTTATCACTGTCCGTCTGAAAAAAAGTTAGTGCATGTGGCCTTACACGCGTGATGGCAGCAATTGTGTATCGCGCGACGCGTGTTTAGTATTGCATGCTTCCTGCCTTCATTCGCCCCTCTCTCTCTCCTGCTTTATCTGTCTTTTAGTTACGCCGTGTATGGAATGAATGAAATATTAAATCTAGGTCATTGATCAGCCTGCGTATCTCAAGGTCAGTACACGTTTCATTGAAGAAAGCGGGTAATAATACAGTAGGCTTTTACTATCAACGTGAAAGCGTTACAATTTGCAGACGAAGCAGAAAACAAGGGGGATTTCGAGTACAGTCATTGTGACAGCACTGTTCTTTTACCATTTTTCTTTTCTTTATTAAATGTATTTGTTAGGCTTTATATTTACCTGATGATTTATATATGTGGATTAGAATATTCCACGACACGTTTCCCAAAATCAAATCTGTCACTGGTGCTGAGAGCATACACACTTTAGTTTCACCTGAGAAAAAAGGTGTGTCGATGTGTATTATAGCTGTGGGGTAATACTCTACCGTGCCTCCAAAAGTGATACACTTTACTTTTTCTGCCGTATAACATGATGGATCAACTATAGAAGCACGCACACCCACAGTAGTGCATCCCGTTTCAGGCAATACGGAAACAGAATTACTATTAACATAACCCTTATATAAGGTCAATGACCCCCTTCCATCATGCGATGCCAACACAGACAAAGGACCGGAAGTTATTGCAGGCAAGGGATGACCACAGCTGAGCCTGGACACCACATCTGGTTGGAACAGAGTGCTGCACTCTGTACACTTTGAAACATTTGATAAATCAACAAAACAAGCATTGGCATGATTATTGTTATCATTTTATTCATTACCCCTGTATTGTTATCATGTACAGAACCAGAATTTGCACGTTCCACACTACGTGAACGATAACCATTATTGTTCTGGTAACCTCTATTGTGATTACTAGAGTTATTGTTATTGCCATAATAAGCTCTATTGCCTCTGTTTGGGTATGAGTTTCTAGCTCCATGCCAACTTCTGTCTGAGCGAGGGTAGTGTTGATATGATGGGTTTTCCTCATGGTATGGACGGAAATTCCTTTGCTTTGAAGTTGAATTATTGTTAAAATTGCACCTTCCACGGTATGATCCAGTGTGTTGTTCACTGTTCCATCTAACATTTCTGTCACCCCTATTTGATCTGTACTTAGGTGAGTTAAAGTGGAAAGATTTTGCTGACGCCACAGGCAAAGATTTCTTTACATTGGAATTACTGACTACTTTCCCGGGATGTGCTGTTATAAATTGCCGTCCTAATGATTCCACAGATTCAGGCTTCCTTTCATGTAAGTACGCCAAAAACTCGTGACTTATGGAGGATAACACCTTATCCCTCAGCATAAGATCCATAAGTCGTTCAAATGAGTGTTCGATTTTTGACAACTCAATCCATCGGTTAAAGCACAACTTAATGGACGAGATGTATTCTGAAAAATCCTTATTAGAATCTGGAGTTAATGTTTTAATCGAAGGCGATACCCGTTCTCATCTAACTGATATTTTCTCAAAAGCAAAGCTTTGATTGCATCATAGTTCTTACGACTGCTATCATCCATGGTACCTACAGCTAACAAAGCCTCTCCTGTCAATAATGACATCAATCGAGTACACCATGAAGGATTTTCTAATTTGTGTTCTTCGCACACTGTTTCAAATCTGTTTAAAAAAACCGATATATCATCTATGTTCTGTTTGAATTTTGGTAAGTTTAGCTTAAAAGAATCAATATGCTCTTTTCTAGAGGAACCTTCAACCTCATTACCATTTTGTTTAATTGTATTTTGCAATTTAAGTTTTTCAAGCTCTATTGCAGCCGTCTTTTCTGCATGTTCATATTGTGCTTTCTGAGCTGTTAATTCTCTTTCTTGTTCTTCTTGTCTTCTTCTTTGTTCTATTTCTTCTGCCATTCTTTTTTCTTCTATGGCCATTTTTCTCTCTTCCATTGCTCTGTTTTCTTCTATCCTTTTTTGTTCTATTGCCTGTACTCTCTCTTCTTTGTCCCTAGCCACTTGTTCCGTGGCAAAATCTTTAAGGGCTGACCCTTTTAAACCAAACTCCTTTCCAAGCTGGACAAAATGTTCTAAAGTCGACATGTTGTAAAATTATATTGTAACTTATTTAGACCTTACTTAGTCTATACTCGACTTTAAGTCTTGCTGTGCCCCCCAAGCACACTTGCCACTATTTTGGATTCTTAAGTTCACTCAAAATTAAAATATTATATCATCACAGAATAACAATGGAGCATACAATGCTATATAGACTGAACAGTGTAAGCTATATACCAAAAAATACTAAGAAATGAGAAAAAAAAAATTTACAGCTTCATAAATGACATCACCACAACACAGACAACAAATATACGTAAGACCAATAAATGATAGAAAGGTTAGACCTAGCAAATACAAACAATAATGAATAAAAAATAACGAAACATTCGACAACCACGAACTACAAGAAACATAACAGCACTTCTAAACGATGATGAATGTAATGAACTCGTATAGCACGCTAAACATACAGCATTTTTAAGCTGAGCTGCTCCACGAGAAGATTACGTCCAGACCCTATAGACACCTTGATTCTTGGCTCAGCCGCAGCGAGATGCTCCCAAAAATCAAGTCCCTACCAACCGAAACCCGCTTACAACACAATAATACACATAGAACATAAATGGAGAAGAGCTCTGCTACCAAATCGTAAATAGCCTTAGACCACATAAATATAAGAGCACTTATCTTCAAAAGATCCTCCTCTCAGAAACGCCTCTGATAAGTACGGTATCAGTGCTACACTACAGCACATAAAACAGAGCAACTTCATCCCCAGTGGTCTTCAGTGACATATCTTGACGTTTCGCCATTTTAAACTGTCGGTTGCTTTGGAACCGAAACACTTGATCGACGGGGGAAAGGGGGACCCCTTCTGATGATCAGAGTGCCTTCTGTTGCATCGCTCTGTAATAGAGTTTCATATCATAGGCTGGTTACAATCTTTCGTTGATTACTTGAAATACTTCTGCCTTTCTGCCTCAAAAACTACGGCAATCGATAGTACTTTGGATGAGACCAACGTTATAAATAATGTTTCTTTGATATTCTTGATTAAAAACTTCTGTAGCGAAGAAAAATCTTTGCTGGCTTCTCATGACCCAATTTCAGCTGACATCAAGACGAGCCGAACTCTCCCCGGCTAAAACTGTGCGCTGGAATGTCGCGCGTAAAAGTATGGTTTGCCGTAAGCCTACATTGTTCACTTTTTTAAAATAATAAGTAGATAATTCCTGCAGTGTCTTTATTTAACACCTCTCCCCATACTTTCCACCAGAAATGTTAAAGGTGTTTTCAGGACTTGAACATACGAACACTGAAACATGTAACGCGAATAATGGACGTTCACTTCGAAGTCATTTATATAGATTTATTTTACACAGGACAAACGATGAGCTCCAAGTTTTGATGAATAATGGTGGCATGCATTTTCATATCCGCAAGGGATAAAATACAACGACCGGTAGGCAATATTACCGTCAGTAAAAGTTATAATGTCCACGAATTATCACTGCATATCAAACTCGTCGAAAAGTCATTTTAATTGTACTAAATACTTTCCTTTACAATCCATCCATCACAAGCACACATAGAAATATATTCTTCATAGAATCTGCAACTTATGCCGTGGACTTCTACAAACACAGTCCGAGCTCTCACACTTGCGTCCGAACACCTCCAAGTACACAGGCCACCAGAGGGCGTTACAAGTCTACCGCAGACGTGCATACCTAATTTTTACTGAAAACTGACGTCACTAATACTTATAATAGAGTGGTTTCCTAGTAGTTCGTCTAGGTGTTACCTCATCGGTTCACATCCATGCCTTCCCTTAGAGAATGCACTGATGTGTACGAACATAAGCGTAACAGTAAAGTAAACAATTGTTAAAGCCAAATAAGCTAGTTTGGTACAAGCTACCGCAACAAGAAAATATTCAATCTCTCACTCTGACATACGTGGCCACGCTCTCTCTCTCCTTACCTAATGTTGGTGTTATTTCCTGGAATGTACAGTTATCCTGAATATATTTATCGATATTGATAGTGTCAGGGTACAGTGCCAAATTTGGCCCCAGTCCAGCCTTGACAATAACTTTGTAAGGTGGACGCCAAGTTTTGGTGAGGTAATCCTGGATCGATAGTGTTACCTCGAATAGTTAATGGTAGAAAAATCGAGATCTAGTGTTAACGGCAAAGAATGGAAAAACAAATACTTCTGGTATTTGGACACAGCTAGTTGCTAAAAAAATTGTTACTGATGATGGTACTTGATTGATTGGTAAATCCTATCGGCTGGCTCTGGTGAGTGCCGATTCTGAAATAGCGTGACTCTTCTGGATAAGTATCCTCTTGGAAACGACTATCAGAAGTCGGGAGAACAGTTATTGTTATTTCACCACAATGGGCTGATAAAAATGCAAGAAAATATATCTGGGTATTTTGTAAGTCCAGCTAAAATTTACTATTACAATGTTCGTTCGTATCGGTGGCCCGTCCTGTTCACAACTGAAACTTGGAGACGCGTCAGCCAACAGAAGACAACTTTAATCCAATCAGTAAAAATAGAGACAAGGCCCAAGATATAGCCACACACAAAAACCGCTGGTCACCGTTGATCAGGTTGCCTAAAGGATATAGGAACATTATGAAAAAATTACTGCTAATGATATCTACATATATATATATATATACGGAAGGGGACGAGACATCTATCATCCTCTCCGTCACTCCTGATTGAAGTTAAATGGCGCACGTTATGTCTAGCCTATCCTGTCGCGCGTCGCTTAGCGGGTGCAAGTTTGGTTGAGGCATGCAGCCTTTTTCCCCTCCTGCTCCGGTCAACGATGAGCGCATAATGTCAATTATGATTAAATTATCCCTACTCGCACTCAACAAATATCTCTTGTCATTAATAACTATTAGATTTTCGGCGTCTGTTTGTTTAGTCGCATGAGATAGTCAAACTCAGTCACTTACTAAAATACACACAATGAAATAAAAGTTAATTGTATGCCGTCAATTATCAGTCGCCTACTGTATTAATTAGTCAACTAAATCTTCTCTTTCTGTGTGATAGCGGGTGATTAAATTTACATTCCCAACTGAAACATCTGGAATAAAAATAGCTACGCAGTATTTAATTCGCTAGTCTTAACACCTAGAAAATCACAGTGAATTTAACTAAATAATTTATTTATAAAGATAACATAAAGTGTTATATATCAAAATGTGAAGAAATGAAACCCCTATATCATGCACGTAACTAAATTGTTCAGTGGTTTTAAACATGCATTCACCTATACATTTTCACTATTGACGGGGATCGATCATAGGCCTCTCTAAGAGGCCGCTCGTATACTAAGAGTTAAGATGCTAAAACTTTTAACAGTTTAATACGCTTAAGCATACATTTATATATTACCAGAAATTCGGAAAGAACACCACGCTCTATTAACACATCTATTCCCAATGGTTCTAGATAACGTGTTTAGACTCTCCGAAAAAATTTTGAGCGACTCCGATAATGATTTTAGAAAGACGCAGTTTATATACGATCATGTTATGATCTCTAGAAGATGTGAATTCTCACACTCCGTTTCCAAGCAGAGCAATCTGAAACTACGTTTCCCAGATCAAGGGTTTAACGGTCGCTTCTGCCGGCCGTTGCTAATCGACAACAAAAGCTTAACCCATGTAGCGGGCTCCCGTCTGAGATTTTCCCTGTTTCTCGAGATCAAAGAATTTGCTCCCCTTATAGAGAACTTTCAAAGGCCGTTACCTTTCCACGTATTTTCTACGTGCGATCTGCTCGTCATCGTAATATTGACAGATTCGCTCGCGTGAGAAACTTGCGTAATCGAACGTGGTTCGCCCCCTGCTATGAATGACAGGTTGCGAAAGTTGGTAAACAAGCTCGTTTGATATGGTCAAGTAAAAAGAGGCGTGGATTACAAGGTGAGTCAGACAGGCAGAGAAATGCGTGACTTTGTTAGCGAATCTTAAAACTACGCTGAGGTCATGAAAGGCTGTCGGATACAGGAGGCTTCATTTCCGTTATACGTCACACTCAGATATCACAGTTTCTGCACACACCCTTCCCATCCCCCTTACTAAATTAATTCAAACGACATTCATTTCCATTTTGGCTTCCCATGGAGCGTTTGGCCTACATTGCAGCTTGTTCCCTTGCGGGAAGCTTGCTCCAAAGCATCCATGTGCTCTTAAAGCTGCTGTTTATGTAGCAATTTGTTGTACATTATGAGGTTGCCATGCAAATTTATTTATTCATCACTATTCCTTTCCGCAAGAAACATAAGATCTCAGCAGCGCATGTCAAGTCCTCATGTCACGTGCCATCAACTCAAGGCCTTTCCATGTCTTCCTCATCTGTTTCATTTCTGTCACCAGTTCTCGTCTCCATGTGCGGTTTGCATCTACTTCTCATACCTTTAGGGATTCCAAACCTCATGGACAATAATGTATTCCTCGCCTCCTACGACACGCTTAAGCCAGTAGTGGCATTCCTTCTTTGTCTCCTCAAGGGGCTTCTTATGTATGGTATATACGTTTATATAGTGAATGTATGTTGTGTTTGAACGGACACACACACATACACAGTGAGTTTTTATAGTGAATGTATGCTGTGCTGGAGGGACACACACACACAACAGTGAGTTTATATACTGAATGTATGTTGTGCTAGAGTGACACACAAACAGTGAGTTTATATAGTGAATGTATGTTGTGCTAGTGACACACAAACAGTGAGTTTATATAGTGAATGTATGTTGTGCTAGAGGGACACACAAAAAGTGGGTTTATATAGTGAATGTATGTTGTGTTGGAGGGACACAAACACAGTGATACAGAGAGAGAGATGGGGAAGGGGAACAGAGAGAGCTGAATGCTGAATAAAATTAGCTACGTGAAGAATAAATTAGCTACATGAAGAATAAAATTAGCTGCGTGAAGATTAAAATTAGCTACATGACGAATAAAATTACCTACATGAAGATTAAAATTAGCTACATGAAGATTAAAACTAGCCACATGAAGAACAAAATTAGCCACATGAAGAATAAAATTAGCTACATGACGAATAAAATTAGCTACATGACGAATAAAATTAGCTACATGACGAATAAAATTACCTACATGAAGATTAAAATTAACCATATGAAGATTAACATTAACCGCATAAAGATTAAAATTAGCTGCGTGAAGATTAAAATTAGCTGCATGACGATTAAAATTAGCTACATGAAGATTAAAATTAGCTGCATGAAGATTAAAATTAGCAACATGACCCCATCGAGGCCAGCTCCTTGACGTGGAGATGGGGCTCAAGTACAGCCACCAGCGGCCGAAAAACCAAGACTGGGCAGGCCCTCTTATACTAGGAACAAGACCACAGTCTGCCCTAGCAAGTCAAGGTGCTGAAGACGGAGGCAACCAGCCAAAAGGCGTACCACGGCAATCAGGATGCCACGCGCACGTGCAATGGAAATATGCCTATATCTATGTCGTAGATTTGTGACAGGTGATTAAGACTTAGTTTGGTCCCTTCTGAATAGACATAGACATAAGCGATAGCTCTGTGGGAGGTGGAAAAAATAGAAAAATAGATTTCACGAGTGAGGTGGAGGAAATATAGTAGATTCTGTCTCTGACACTCGAGAAGCTTCTCTCGGTCAGCCTATCATCTACCACAGAGTTAGATTAGTCAGACAAATCTAATATAATATATATTAATATATATACTCCTCACATACACAGACACATAAGTGACTACAATAGACACACAGACGTGAAAAACTATGACAAATGAAAATATAGATATTTGGGAACGAACTGACAGCCACACTGATTAAGTTTATGAGAATTTTAATTATCATACTAAAATTCCATCACAACACATAAAATTACATCAAACATATACACAAAGTCAGAAAGTCAATGAATTGCTACAAGAATGATAGACCCATTAGTATGATCCTTCCCCTCGATGAATAGCCCACAGTCCTGTTAGAAGAAAAGTGATAGCCCCAAAGAGTCACGGATACATATACTGAATCTAAGATTTCCCTTTAAAGGAATGAACAGACTTTGATTCTCTGATCTTTCCTAAGGAAAATATTGTTAGCAACAACACTTGCATAAAGAAATTTAAGATAGCAAAAAAAAAATGAGTGCCAAAATACAACAATAAAAGAATCACTCAGTCCTGCATTCACTCTGTTCAGTCAGCCGTGATCACTAGCTTTCGTTCGTACTTACAGCTTTGGTAGCAACTTCTGGACAAACAATTTTTAGGACATGCACATTCAGAATCTCCAGGGTTAGACATTGGCCAAGGGAACACCAGCTCCAAAAAGATAGGTTGAATTCCCTTCTCCAGTTAACGTTTCCTTGGTATTTCTTATTTAGGGATATCTGGTTCTGTCACATTAAAATTGTCCAGGCACGAACGTTAACAGCGAGCAAAGTGTCAATAGCTTAGATTTCTAGTAACTAGGAATGTCAGGTAACTGCCTTCTCTCAGTATAGGATTTTATTGGGTCACGCCACATACTAGTCACAACTCCGTCGGAATGTTTATTGATCGTAATATTTTACTTGCCACAAGGGCTGAAATGTACTTGAGGTTTCTCTCAGGAAGAATTAAATCTGGCGCGATAGGCCCGTTACTTTATTTAAATATTAAAGTTTATGGAATGGGTACTCTGTCGTTCTGGATGCCAATGCAATGCTAGACAGGTTTTACTTTATACACCCAGGTCTTTAAGAATAAAATCTTTATGTTCTTCACAGATACTACTCAGTACTCAACGCTGGCAAAGTTGGATCACCCCAGTTTCACTGAATAGAGAGAAAACAACATATAAAATACTTATACATACTATTCCCTTGGTTATAACTTACATTATAAACTGCAAGCGTAGAGCTTGTCTTATCATTTAAATCTCCCGTGAAATAAGTTATATTCACAAAATCAGTCATCATGAATTAGAAATACATACGTATTTCGTCAATACTCAATGATGAATCAGTGCAGTTATAAGTTAGTTAAAATATTCTCGACTAATTATTCGCAGTTTAATTTAATTCATTTACAGCTGCATGAGTTTAAGCTAGAAATTATAATATATTCTGCTTTCCACTGTACAATGTCGACTAGCGAATATAACAGACTTAATATTAATTTCTTCTGCACAGAAATCTAACTAGTAAAATGAAAATAAGCGATTTATCACAAGATCACTCAACACAATAGATATTAAATATTACCTCCAAACAGAACTACGGGTGATCGCACAAACTTAGAATGATACGCTTATATTTATTGGTAATCTAGAAGCTCGGCAAAATTTCCGAAACAAACTCAGACTTCGCTATACAGCTTATTCTCTTTAGCACGAAACAACCTGTCTACTGCAAATTTGGAGAACAGAATGAAGTCACGTTTAAACTCCTGCTAGAATATATGGAACAGACAAAGCATCCCACGTTATTTCGAAATCCGAAATAGCGCCGGTATCTCCCCCTCTCCTAACACTTCACATTAACTCAGAAGCCTGCCATAACCTGTCAATACGTGTCTTAACGCCTTCTCCGACATACGGCTATTCTGGGTGATGTATGTCTGGCGCTTTCCACACCTCAGGCCGAGAAACTGGCCGAAGGACGCCGTGTCAGATGAAAATGTTAGACGATATGTCTGCCATCCCATGTCTATCGAGACGAATTTCGCACTATTCGCTCACCTGCAGAGACTGACATCTGACGTAATAAAATGCGTTCTCAGTAAGAGAAAAGAAACAGGTAAACGTTAGAATTTGAAAATATATATATTCGCAAACGAACGAATGCAATAAACAGGAAAAGGATAAAAGAGCGATAATGAAGTAGAGGACACGGGTAGAAAAAGAAAAGAATATAGAAAATGTATTGATCATAAATCTCTTTGCGACAGAACGTCCCCCCTTTAAGATATGGAAGCACTCCATGTCTACGTTATGGAAATAAATCTCCTATATCCGTAGCTTCAGGGTGTCTGTCCTCTTCCCTCTTGTCTCCCCCCTCAGTCTCTCTCCAATTCCTATTCAAGTCTACTCCCAAAGTTGCCTTTCTCTGGAATGTCTTCCTTGCGCGCTTGAAAGAGTGTCGCCGCTTTTGACATTTTTGAAAGATTTCGTATGTGCGCAGTGGAATTTCCCTGCCACTATCGTCAATTTTGGCGATCGTCAATAGATGTTCGGAGGTCGGCACTGGTCTTTCCAAGTATTTCTTTAACAGATTTAAATGGAAAACCTTCTCCTTTCCTTGAATAGAGATCTGGTAGTTAGCCTTAGAAATCTTTTTTTTAGGACGGTAAACGGCCCTTGCCATCCGATCCTCAGTTTGTTGTTCCCGGTGGGGAGTAACACCAAAACTTTCTCTCCTGCTTCCAGTTCTCTCTCTTTCGCGACTTTCCTGTATCGGTTAGCGTGCTTTGTGCGTGCTCGCTTAAAGTTGGTCGTTGCTAGGTCCCATCCTAGTTTCAACCTTTCCTTTAAATCCGATACGTATTTACTTGCTGAGACAACTGTCTCATCCGCCTTCTCGTCTGTCAGAGACTGAAGTAAGGCTTCAAGTGGCCCCTTAATAGGTCTGCCGAATAAAAGCGTTGCTGGCGGAAATCCTGTGGAAGTATGAGGAGATTCTCTGTAGCTAAATAAAGCTGCAGGAATACAAAGATCCCAATCTTCAGGTTTCACTTGTGCCAGTTTACTTAACATCATGTTGAGGTCTCCATTAACACGTTCCACCAGCGCATTTCCGGTCGGAGTATAAGGCTTTATGTAGATGTGTTGGTTCCTCAAGATCTTCACGATCTCATCCATCAACAGGTTCCGGTATGGAGATCCGTTATCCGTCAACACTTGTTGAGGGAATCCCAACCGAGTAAAAATCTGCACGAGGGCTTCTGCGACATGCTTGGCATCTGCGCATGTTAGCGGGATAGCTTCTGCCCATAAAGTGCATGTGTCGACTAAGGTCAGGATATACCTGTTCCTTCTTTTAGTCCTTTCTAAGGGTCCTAAAATGTCGATCACAACCCGTTCGAATGGTGTTCCCACTATTGGCATTTCACCCAACGAGACTGGGGGTGTCCGTTGCTTGGGTGGTACACGTTGGCACTAGGCACAGGATTTGACATACCTGATAATATCAGTATTTACTCCTGGCTACCAATAATGAGTAGTTATCCGTTGGTTTGTGGCGTTCTGTCCCATATGTCCGCTGAAGGGAAGCGAGTGCCCCATTTCTAGGATTTGGCTTCTGTACTGTTTCGGTACTAGGAGCTGATTGTAACCTTGGTCAGGCTTGCCCGTTCTGCGATAAAGTACGCCATTCTTAGAAAAAATGTCCCCGTGCTGTCTGGGTTCCTTAGCCATGGGCAGTTTCCTAAAGCAGGGTGCCAAAGTATGGTCCTTTATTTGCGCTTCTTTAAGTTCCATAGGTAACAAATTAGGCGCAGGCTCCCGTTCTTTCTTGGTTTGCCCTCTTGTAGTTACTGCTGCCACAATCGGCTCATCCGGTTTCCCAATAAACACGTATCTACCGCCAAGTATGACTGGGTATATGGGGTCATCCATAACAGCCGCTTTGATCACGCCTCTGACAAACTCAGAGTGGATCTCCACCAGTGTGATGGGAAGCGCTGTAGGTGCATCACTCTTAGAAACTCCACAAAGTTGGGCGGTCTCTGCTGTCTCTTGACCGGGTTTAACCAGGTGTCTGGCAACAATGCAATCATAAGAAAGCCCCGTGTCAAATAAACAAAGAGTTTGAGAACCGTTCAAAATAACAGTACCTCGCGTTGAGGGCCTCTCTCCCTCAGGTTGGGAATCAATGTCAATAATTCCGCCTTGCGAGACTGTTAGCAAGCATCCGATGCACTTAGGCTCAATGTGCTCGCCCTGATCATTAGTCCCGTGCGCAGGGGTTTTCCCTTTGTCACCTTGTCCTCGCTGGCTGCGGTGCCATGAAGAAGGGTTGGGTTGATCAGACTGTTGACTGCGGTTGTGGTACTTGTTTTTGTAGAACTTGGATTTTTCCGGAGGGGGGTTTTGAGGTCCAGTTTCTCTGTGGTTATTCTGGTTAGAAGCATGAGAAGATTGGTCTAGATTATTCTTCCGAAAATGCTCTTCTGTCGGTTTACGTTTTGTGGCCGGCAGTTCGGCCAGCGCATTTTGATAACGCTCAGACTTTTCCAAAATGTCTTCAAGTTTTTCTGCACCTTGCTCAGCTAAAATCTTCGGGTGTCCGCAGACAAAGTGTTCTTTATTTGTTCTGTTATAACAAATTCCTCAAGACCTTCATAGGTAGAGGGGAGCTGCGAGAGCTCTAGGCACTTTGTCAAGTATCCCTTTAGACGAGAAGAGAACTGCTGAAAAGTTTCAGAGCTGTCCTTCCTGCTGTTGCGAAACAGTTGCAAAAACATGCGCGCGTTTATTTCAAAACGCTCCAGTAACGCTTTCTTCAAGACGTCGTAATTGTCTTGTTGGCTGCTCTCCAGTTTGGCGTAATCATCATACGCAGAACTTTTTAAAGCCTGGGAAAGCTTCATATCCCAACGCGACCTCTCTAAACCTTACAGAGTTGCAATTTTCTCAAATTTTTCTAGATACGTGTCAATCTTCTCATTTGGACAAGGGAAAGATTCTAGCGCAAAAGACATAGCAGTAAAATGAGTAGATTGAGTGCTAGGAGGATCAGTTACAGAGGAATGAGAAGAAGACTCTCCATTGCTGGAGATAGAGGCAGCCCCACGACTTTGGAATTCTAGAATTTTAAGAGCCAACTCATGCTGTCTCTCTCTCTCTCTCCCCTTCTCTCTTTCCGCATGCTGTCTCTCCTTCTCTCTTTCGTTCGCCCTGCGAATTTCCATTTCCTCCTCCATCTTCCTCTGCTCTAAAGCTTCGGCTGCTTCTTCCTAGCTTCTGCTTCTTTCTTCTCCGCTGTTTTTTCCTTCTGCTCCACATCGTATCTCTCAAGATCGTCTCTGATGAAAGCTGTCGCCGTCCAGTCCCTCTTCCATTGCTTCCTGTCTGAGCATCTGCCTCAGTTTCGCCCTCTCGGCCATAATAAATCAGTGACTGATACTACTCAAGGAAGAAGTAAGAAAAAGGATACACTGGTTCCTACCACTTGCGAGAAAATACCAAACCAAAAGATGGTATACTTTAACCTGGGATACCTCCTCCTATACTATAGTATCTAACTATCGCTGCTATTAATCGGCAATAAAGAACCTAATGCAGACGACTACGCCAAATAAATTATAGTTTAAGATTACTCACTGAAAAATAAGTTGCTACAATGGAAACAAATTAATTATTGCAAAAATTTAAGGAGAAAAAAAAATTCCCTTAATTTTTAATCCACTATCAAGTTCACCCCTTAAGTTAATTAGGGTAAGGGAGGCAATTAACAGGACGCAATTGTCTGAACGCACTCCTTAGCTCAGCTCAAACACCTACTTCTTCGGAACCCTCTGACTGTTAGACAATCACAAACTTTACCAGCGTTTAGTATTATAAAATCAATCATTAACATATGTTCCGACAAAATCAACCTGTAACTCAAATGTATATACTCAATATGCTGTGGAAAAACAATTATTAGTTGTGTGGTCAGCACGCCCATAAACAGATCGTTGATCTAGGAGATTAGTTATTTTTAAAGATACACAATACCACGAGATAATCACACTCTTACTCTATTTCAGAATAAAGAAAGAAATCCTAAGACGAGCTGATATTTGCCGTCTCGTCTTCCTATTCTAAGTTCAAAAATCCTTCGGACGAGTCCACATTTGTCGTAGATTTGTGATAGGTTATTAAGACTTAGTTTGGTCCCTTCTGAATAGACATAGACATAAGCGATAGCTCAGTGGCATGTGGAAAAAAATAGAAAAATAGATTTCACGAGTGAGGTGGAGGAAATATAGTAGATTCTGTCTCTGACACTCGAGATGCTTCTCACGGTCAGCCTATCATCTACCACAGAGTTAGATTAGTCAGACAAATCTAATATAATATATATTAATATATACTCCTCACATACACAGACACATAAGTGACTACAATAGACACACAGACGTGAAAAACTATGACAAATGAAAATATAGATATTTGGGAACGAACTGACCGCCATACTGATTAAGTTTATGAGAATTTTAATTATCATACTAAAATTTCATCACAACACATAAATTACATCAAACATATACACATAGTCATAAAGTCAATGAATTGCTACAAGAATGATAGACCCATTAGTATGATCCTTCCCCTCGATGAATAGCCCACAGTCCTGTTAGAAGAAAAGTGATAGCCCCAAAGAGTCACGGATACATATGATTTAGTCTAAGATTTCCCTTTAAAGGTATGAACAGACTGTGATACTCTGATCTATCCTAAGGAAAATATTGTTAGCAACAACACTTGCATAAAGAAATTTAAGACAGCCAAAAAAAATGGGTGCCAAAATACAACAATAAAAGAATCACTCAGTCCTGCATTCACTCTGTTCAATCAGCCGTGATCACTAGCTTTCGTTCGTACTTACAGCTTTGGTAGCAACTTCTGGACAAACAATTTTTAGGACATGCACATTCAGAATCTCCAGGGTTAGACATTGGCCAAGGGAACCCCAGCTCCAAAAAGATAGGTTGAATTCGCTTCTCCGGGGAACGTTTCCTTGGTATTTCTTATTTAGGGATATCTGGTTCTGTCACATTAAAATTGTCCAGACACGAACGTTAACAGCGAGCAAAGTGTCAATAGCTTAGATTTCTAGTAACTAGGAATGTCAGGTAACTGCCTTCTCTCAGTATAGGATTTTATTGGGTCACGCCACATACTAGTCACAACTCCGTCGGAATGTTTATTGATCGTAATATTTTACTTGCCACAAGGGCTGAAATGTACTTGAGGTTTCTCTCAGGAAGAATTAAATCTGGCGCGATAGGCCCGTTACTTTATTTAAATATTAAAGTTTATGGAATGGGTACTCTGTCGTTCTGGATGCCAATGCAATGCTAGACAGGTTTTACTTTATACACCCAGGTATTTAAGAATAAAATCTTTATGTTCTTCACAGATACTACTCAGTACTCAACGCTGGCAAAGTTGGGTCACCCCAGTTTCACTGAATAAAGAGAAAACAACATATAAAATACTTATACATACTATTCCCTCGGTTATAACTTACATTATAAACTGCAAGCGTAGAGCTTGTCTTATCATTTAAATCTCCCGTGAAATAAGTTATATTCACAAAATCAGTCATCATGAATTAGAAATACATACGTATTTCGTCAATACTCAATGATGAATCAGTGCAGTTATAAGTTAGTTAAAATATTCTCGACTGATTATTCGCAGTTTAATTTAATTCATTTACAGCTGCATGAGTTTAAGCTAGAAATTATAATATATTCCGCTTTCCACTGTAAAATGTTGATTAGCGAATATAACAGACTTAATATTAATTTCTTCTGCACATAAATCTATCTAGTAAAATGAAAATAAGCGATTTATCACAACATCACTCAACACAATAGATATTAAATATTACCTCCAAACAGAACTACGGGTGATCGCACAAACTTAGAATGATACGCTTATATTTATTGGTAGTCTAGAAGCTCGGCAAAATTTCCGAAACAAACTCAGACTTCGCTATACAGTTTATTCTCTTTAGCACGAAACAACCTGTCTACTGCAAATTTGGAGAACAGAATGAAGTCACGTTTAAACTCCTGCTAGGATATATGGAACAGACAAAGCATCCCACGTTATTTCGAAATCCGAAATAGCGCCGGTATCTCCCCCTCTCCTAACACTTTACATTAACTCAGAAGCCTGCCATAACCTGTCAATACGCGTCTTAACGCCTTCTCCGACATACGGCTATTCTGGGTGATGTATGTCTGGCGCTTTCCACACCTCAGGCCGAGAGACTGGCCGAAGGACGCCGTGTCAGATGAAAATGTTAGACGATATGTCTGCCATCCCATGTCTATCGAGACGAATTTCGCACTATTCGCTCACCTGCAGAGACTGACATCTGACGTAATAAAATGCGTTCTCAGTAAGAGAAAAGAAACAGGTAAACGTTAGAATGGGAAAATATATATATTCGCAAACGAACGAATGCGAAAAACGGGAAAAGGATAAAAGAGCGATAATAAAGTAGAGGACACGGGTAGAAAAAGAAAAGAATATAGAAAATTTATTGATCATAAATCTCTATGCGACAATCTACAAAACGTTGTGGCACTCGCCCTGTGACGGACACCCAGGCAGGTGCAGTGCTGTGCCCTCTGCCTCGGAAGGGCCCAACCCTTACTACTGGAGGTCTTTCTCAGTTGCCCCGTGGAGTCAGGTGGCATGAGAATAGAGCTACTGGCCAAGCAAAGCAAAGACCATTTAAAATAATGCGCAGGAATGCTGAAGGCGTCAACAGTAAAAAAGATGGCTACAGCAAAACATTAGAGCTCGAATATATCTTAAATGAAGAGCAAGTAAATGTATGCTGCTTGCAAGAAACCCACCTCAACCAAGACATAGCCTTCAAAATCAGAGGCTACCAGTGCTATCGATCCGACCGAAAAGACAGGCGAAAGGGTGGAATACTGACACTCGTGAAGAATAACAGTGCATGTCAGCTTGAAACATATACTAGCCGCCATTAAAAACGCATCGAAATCGTGACATGTTTTCACTGTTGAAATGTTTATGCAAGTGAGCAATTTGCAAACCCCGAAAGTGTGCAAGTAATGAAGTTCATGTATTCCCACTTTACTGTCGATGTGATGTTTACTTCAAATTTTGACGTGCAAAACAAGGTTTTTGATAAATTCTGGCTTTATTACAAGTCGAATCACATTGAAATTTGGCACACGCATTAGTCAAGTTTCAGCGAGTAAAAAAGCCATTATCTGTTTTCATCGAAAGAAAGTCTGTTAATGTTTTTGTCATGCCTCGACTGTCGTCACAAGAGCGATGGCAAGCTGTTGGTATGCTAAGCAGTGGAATGGCGACCAGAGAAGTTGCCAGACATTTCAATTGTGACCAGTCACTATAGTGAGGCTGAACCAGCGATTTCGGGCGACAGGTACCACCAATGACCGTCCCAGGCGTGGTCAACCTCGTGTAAGAACACTAGCTCAAGATCGCCAAATTCTATGGTTACATCTGCGAAATCGCTTCCAAACAGCAACTCAGACAGCAGCTCATACACCTGGCACTCGGAGACTTGTCAGCGCAAACGCTGTGCGACGGAGACTTCGCCTCGCTGGCTTGCAAAACAGACGTCCCAACATCGGTCCTATCCTTACTAGACGTCACCGGACCAACAGACTGGCTTGGGCCCTACAAAATATTCGTCGTCCAAGGGCGGGATGGAGATCAACAATGTTCTCCGATGAAAGCCGGTTTAATGTCTCATTTGCTGATAGGAGAAATCGCGTCTGGCGTCGTCCTGGAGAAAGATATGCCGATGCGTGTGTAGTCCAGCATGACAGATATGGAGGAGGAAGCGTACATGTTTGGGTGGATTCTCTCATGACCACCGTACTCCCCCTCATGTTTTCAGAGTTAACGTTACCGCTGACGTCTACGTTAATCAAGTACTGCGACCTATCGTAGTGTGGGGGCAAGCGTTCCGACATCGTTTCGTTTCCCCTCCTGCGATCTTTGTCCTCTCAAAACTGTGTGTGGTCCCGGCTCCCGGGTCTTCCCAGTAAAGTATAGGCAGTGCTATGTGTCTGTGTCCGTCTAGATAACGTCATTTGACAGTGGTAGAGGCTCTATCGCTGCTACGCCATTAATGAACAAAGCAGTGTCCTATCGAGACTGTGTGGTCCCGGTTGCCGGGTCCTCCCAGTTCAGGTGGGCCAGAGCTTGTTTCTTCTTGGTAATGCAGCTCAGCAGTGGTAAAGGCTCGGCGCTGAATGTGCCGTTCCCTCGATACGTCTTGTCTCGGAGATATAACCCCCTTTGCAGGGTAGAGAACCTCTTTTCTCGTGGCATTGCACCCTCGCTACCCGACAAGAGGTTCCCTGGGGTTGCAACAAAGCCCAAGACCTCTCCTTGTCTCGAAGATATAACCCCCTTTGCAGGGTAGAGAGCCATCAAACCTCGGAACATGGCACACACTCCAAAGTGGGACTGGTGCGTTATGTTTCTGAGTCCAGGATGCTCCCTGGGGTTGCAAGAAAGCCCACCTTTGACAGCCATATGGTTGCGGTGGCTTCGCCACCGCGCCACTATGCTGTCTAGCTGCTCGTGCCATGGTCGATGACTGATTGCTCGTGTCAGTCTTGTCTCGGAGATATAACCCCCCTGCACCGGGTAGAGAGTGTCAAACCTCTTGGTATCGCACGCACGCCAAAATGGGCCTGGTGTACCATACCGCTGAGTCTAGGATGCTCCCTTGGGGTTGAAACAAAGCCCACACCTCACCTCCCATAACTGGCTCAAGGGTATGAACGAGTGAATAACTCGTCCCCTAAAGGGCAAAAGAGTGAATAACTCGCGCCCAGGGATTCAAACAAACAAACAAACCTATCGTAGTGCCTTTCTTCCAGAATCACCCAGATTTGGGAATCTTTCAGCATGATAATGTTAGGCCTCACACAACTAATGTTACCAAGAATTTCTTAGCCCAGCAACCTTTTCTTGTACTGGATTGGCCTGCAAACTCTCCTGACATGAATCCGATTGAACACGCATGGGATGAACTGAACAGAAGGGTCCGCCAGTATGACATCAACAATGTTAATGATCTCGAGCGAGCACTCATTGCAGAATGGAACGCCATACCCCAAACATTTTTCGAGACACTCTGCAATAGCATGAGACGCCGATGCCAAGCCTGTATTGATGCTGTAGGGGGTCATACACGGTATTAATGATGGCTGTGACTGAATGACAATGAGTGCGACTTTTGTTTTTACACCTAGGGTTGATAACTGCTTAGGAGCCGGTTCTGAATTGTCTCATGTTTAATAATACAGCAAATTTGGGTTAGTAAATGGATCATAAATGTAAAATCAGTGGTTTCATGTACAGTAGAACTCCATTTATCCGAACCCCAATTATCCGAACATCCAATTATCCGAACACTTTGTCCAGAAAAAAAAACCAGGTGCCACCAGTCACGTTAGACTACAATTCTGAATCTTTTGATGCGGTAAGCTTCAAATGTGTGCGAACAATTTGTAGAGGATGGGATGGGCTAATGGTCGGTCGCTTACATACAGGAAGTCAATTAGATCATTATATCATAAAGTCAGCTAATATCTGGTTTACCAATCCAGTGCACGAGTGCGTTCTAGGCAGAACACTGGCTAAACAGACAGTTCAACTTAAAATAATTGTCTCTGCTACCACAGCAGAATAATTTTGGTGTACATGTATTTCTCTGTGCGATAAGGCATCTTCCAGTAGGCCTAATGCATATAAAAGGAACCGCAATGTTTTGTCAATTGAAACGAAAACAGAAATTATCAAGAGACTAGGAAAAAGTGAAACTGTGTCTTCACTTGCCAGAATTTTCAATGTTGGGAAAGCTACCGTCTCTGACATCAAAAGTAACAAGGATAAAATTATGAGTTTTGCATCGAAATTGGATAATGAAAATGGGTCGAAGAAACGTAAAACCATGAGAAATGCGAAAGATTTGAAATTGGAAGAGGCTTTGTATATATGGTTTGTGCAAAGAAGAAGCAAAGGGGAACCTATCTCTGGCTCTCTATTGTGTGAAAAGGCACTTCAGTTCAACAATCAACTTGACGGTCCTCCTGACTTTAAGGCTAGCCAGGAATGGTTAAGAAACTTTAAATCTCGTCATGGCATACGAGGATTGGAGATTCAAGGGGAATCTTTATCTAGCGATGCAACTGCCGCTGAAAATTTTAAAGAAACACTCTTGGCTTTTTTGGAAGTATAAGGTTATTCACTCGATGATGTGTATAATGCCGATGAGACTGGCTTATACTGGAAATCATTGCCTCAAAAATCACTTGCATCTCAGCAAAAAGCAGCTGCACCTGGGTTTAAAAAGTGCAAAGAGAGAGTAACAATGTTGGTATCCGCGAATGCCAGTGGAAGTCATCGTTTACCGGTGCTAACGATCGGCAAAGTCAAAAAACCACGTTGTTTAAAGAATGTGACATGTCTCCCATTGTGCTACAAAGCACAGAAGAGTGCTTTGATGAATAGTGAAATATTTCTTGATTGGTATACAAATCAGTTCATCCCAAATGTGAAGAGGTTGAGAGAACAAGAAAAGAAAACTGGAAAAGTAATTCTTCTACTGGACAATGCACCATCTCATCCAGAGACGGATACATTGAATGCAGTTGATGCAAATTTTAAAGTAATTTTTCTGCCTCCTAATGTAACAGCACTGATTCAACCAATGGATCAGGGTGTTATAGCAAAACTTAAAAAGATGTACAAGAAGGAAGTCCTGCGTCGTTTATTGTTGGCTGAAGATGAAGAAAGTGTGGTGGCGTTTTCCAAAAAGCTTAATCTCAAAGACTGCTGCTATATGTTAGCTGATGCTTGGACCACCCTGTCACAAGATAATCTCAACAAGGCTTGGAATAGATTGCTTGGGAAAAAAGGAGGAAATGAAACTACTGCAGTGGACACAAATGATGATTGTATAAATGAAGTTGTGGAACTGTTTCAAGCAATGCCCGGATTTTCGGACTATGACAAAGATGATGCACATAAGTGGCTAGAAGATGATAATGATTCTGGTTTTCAGTTTTTGAATGACGAAGAAATTTTGTCTTTTGTGCAAGAAGAAAACCAAATACATGTAGTGACCGATGATGAAGACTCCTCAGAAGTCCATGATGTACTTGTAGATTATGAAGAAAACCCAAAACGTCGACCAAGTCCTGAAGAGGCCTTTATAGCACTAGAAACCGCGATGGCTTGGTACGAGCAAGAAGATGACAGCTGTCCTACACAGCTTGTGCTGTTGAAGAGAATGTGGCACTTAGCAGCCAAAAGGAGACTATCCAGTTTGGTGCAAAAGAGGATTCCTCATTATTTTAAATAGTGGGTTACATCTGTGCAAGTACATGTATACGTAAGTTGCGCCTGGTTTTGAATCGTTTGTAATGTTATTTTGAAAACATTTCTCTTTCTTAAAAAACATAATTAATACAAGTAGTACATGCACTGCTGTGTAATAAAAGATTTTGGTGATACGGTGATCTAATACAGTGTGGGTATTATTATTACAGTACAAGTAAATATGTTTTAATGTGTATTTCCCTTGTGATGGTTAATTATTTTTAGAAATACGAGCGTATATGTACATGTACTCGATACATTATGTAATCCAATTATCCGAACATTTGATTATCCGAACGATGCTCGGTCCCAAGGGGTTCGGATAAATGGAGTTCTACTGTATTTTAAATTTAGCACAACGAGTTGTGGTTCATAAACTAATGCGATGCGTTTTTAATGGCGGCTAGTATATATGGAGGGGGCAGAATACCAGATGCTTCATCTCAGAACAGAAAGTGCTGAATTCCACCTGCTCAACTGCTGCTGTCCGAGCGACCGCCCACTGGCACTAGACACAATCCCAGGAAAAGAAAGACTGATTGTGTGCGGAGACTTCAACAGCCACTCGCAGAGCTGGGGCTATGATCACATGGACAGGAGAGGTGAGGAGCTTGAAAACTGGCAGGATGACAAGGGCTTATCCTGATTAACCAGCCAATCGACCCACCAACCTTCTACTCGAGATCTTGGCACACAACCTCTACACCAGACCTGGCATTCCACTCACCCGGCCTGGAGTGGAACATCACATGCGTTGTTAGAAAACAACTCGGATGCAGCGACCACCGGCCAGTCTTCCTAATTGTGAAAAATGAACTTGTCAAGGAGAGCAGCACTCTCTCTAGGTGGAACTACAAGAAGGCAGACTGGACAATGTACCAGCATCGTACCAGTATACTGGCTAAAGATCTGACAGTAGACAAAGACATCAATAAGGTAGTCGATGAATTCAGCAGATGCATACTACAGGCTGCTCGTGAAACAATACCTAGAGGGGCTCGTAAGCACTACAAACCATATTGGAATAGTGAACTAGAGCAACTGCACAATGACGTGGAAACATCTCGAAAGCAGGCAGAGACCAGCCCATGTCAAGAACATCACAATTACTACAAACATGCTAAGGCCAAATTTCAAAAGGCCAAGTTGCAGGCCAGGCGGAGAAGCTGGAAAGCAGAAACAGAGTCCTTGAACTTTGAAAGAGATACAAGGAAACAGTGGAAACAGGTAAAACAACTTAACGATGAGGGTACAGAGAGAAACTCAAAGATTGCACTGTATAAAGATGGAAATATCCTCAGGAAAACAGGCAGCTGATCACTTTGCAGATACCTTTGCTAAAGACAACAACATCGAAGTTAGCCCAGAGAAGCAACAGGAGATTCGTGAGAAACGACAAAACGCAGGATGAGAAAAAACACTACCTGAAGTTATGGAGGCGCCTGTAGCGTAGTCCTGAACCAATATCTAAGGGCAATTAACGAGAGCCTACCTTGCCTACCTATATCGAAATATGTCAACAAATGTTTTTGACCAATCGCTGCACGAGCTGAAACCCGGTCTCAGGAACCGTAGGCTGCAGGATTGCTAGAGGGAATCTGTGTAAACGTGAATGTGTACTTGTGACTTCAGGCCAAAGGATAGGGTATGTCCTTCGGAACAGTGAGCACAGTAAAATACCAGGAATCTTAAACTTTCATTAGATACATGGATTTAAGTTGTAGAAGCATGGACACAGGAGTTATGAGTGATTACATGCAGTAATAACTTAGAGCGAATGCTGGTTTCCCCGGGTTCAACTGTGATTGCAAACACTATAAGGGAGGCAGAAAAAGGTTAGCTTGTTTAAATGGTAGCGCCCAATTGGCCGGTTTAAACAAGACCTGGATGGAAGGAATCGGTTGGGAAACACCGGAAGAATAAATTATCGGAGTTTTGTCAGATCGACAGATCGGGCAGAAAGTGGTTGTTTTACTGAAATTTTGGTAAACATAAACTGACCCAGCCAGCCAATAGAATCGCTTGTCTTCCGTTTGTCCGCTACCTGTAATAAAAAGGGAAACAAATCTGGGAGATTTCTCTTGAACCGCCAGAACCAAATTCGTCAGAGGACAGAATCAGATTCTACCCCAGCTCCTTCGCCATTTGCCAGTGAAGCAGACTGCATGGGTTTATTAAAAGCCTGTTGAATCTGAGATTGTGGGTAAGAGAATTAAGTCATAATATGTATAATATTAATTACTAGTGTTTACGGGAAGTGATTGTGTGTGTAAAATCTCATTGTGTGATTCATAGAAGGAAAGCTGCTTTGTGCTGTATAAATTATGTTCGACATTTAAACTAAGGCCGGACGGAATGAAGGTTGTTAGTTTTAGAAGCTTTTAAAGCCTTTTCTGATTGCTGGACTAGACAATACTATCAGGAAATAGTAAAAGAGGAAAGATTGTAAATTTAATGTATTGGTTGAGAAATACACTCAACACTCGCTTTAAGGCCCATGCAGTTAATAATGTCAATCCTGGACATATTGGGAAAGTGTGTGTGTTGTAATGCTGTGTTATATTATTGCATAAAACTTATTTAGACACTCAACACTCACCATAAGGCCTATGCAGTTTTGGTGATGTCGGTCATGGACATATTAGGAAAGTGTGTGTTGTAATGTTGTTATATTATTGCATAAATTTATTTGTCACTGACTGAGTCTACCTTTCCTGTGTGTTGTAATGTTGTGTTATATTATTGCATAAACCTATTTGTCACTGACTGAGGCTACCTTTCCCGTGTTATCATCACTTATTCTGAACTGCCTCACTAATCTACAATCTGGGTAGGATGATTTTAGAGCCAGATGCTATGTAAGACCTATTACATTTCAGGTCAGAGGTATCCTGTCACTCATCTTGTTAGCAGAGAAGAACATTGGTGTTGTACCTAGCAGTGGGTGATTTGAAACAAGCACCCCGTACCTACATCAGTTGGAAGAGTGGGGACCCTCAGTGTTGGGTTTCTCCATCTTATATTCCTGCTTCCAAATAAAAGGCGGAAGCAAAGAAGTTAAGTCAAATTAGACAAGACTGACTCGCGGAGTATTGGCGTACCTCACCCGGTCATAGTAGTAGTGATGAAAACAGTGATGATTAAATTAGCCTGGAAGCAACATAGACTTTAGTCAGTGTGACATTTTCAAAAGCTACATAACATAGAAATACTTTGAAGATAAACTCAAGTGATCTCAATAACATTGTAGTCAGTGTGACATTTTCAAAAGCTACATAACATATAAATATTTTGAAGATAAATTCAAGTGATATCAGTAACAGTGAAGTCATTATGACAGTTGTCAATATCTACTCCCCTAATGATGAAGATAAACTCAAGTACTATCATTAACATTGGTTCCAGAGGATTAGTTGAACTAAGACTATTTTCATAACAAGGGAGCCTTAACAACTAGGAAAAGACTTTATTTTTAGTGATTGACTTTTATTTGGTGTAGATACATGCAACCTCATCAGTGTGTTTTTATTTTTAGGGTTTGTGTTTACACAAACAAAACTAAACAGATGACTGTACATAAATAAAATTAAGAAATTGTAGTGCACTGTTTTTATTACTTTATGTCAGCTTTGAATTACTTTGAATTTAATTAAATCCCCTAGATACAATAACAGCCCATAGGTATAAGTCTGAGAGGGGCACCATAGAAATCTGGTACTGAATAGTACTATCTCGGCCAGAAATTCTTTACAGCCTGACTTTATACCTATGAACTCTATACACCATTGCTCTTTTCTGAGAATGGGGTATTTCTTTTAAGACCAGACTCTTCTCTGGCAACTATCCTAGTATCACCTGATACACCTTGTTGTCTTATTCTTCATAAATTAAGGAACCTCTCGCGACACTGGGGGCTCGTCCGGGAGTGTTCCTGTATATTCTGAGCCTGCTGTTACCTTTTAGTGCTGTCAAGTGGGAAATTTTTGATAGTAAATTTTTGGTAGGGCAGGTTAAGAAATATATTGTTGAGTACCATTGAGTACAAATTAAGGTGTGGTACATGTGACGCGAAATCAGTCATTAATTAATTAATTAAGAAATTAATTTGATTAAGTGACTAATTATATTGGCATATATTTTTTTTTTTACTTTGTATTGGTTGCAACTAAATTACAACATTGCCATGGCAGATTTAGTAAAGTTCAGGTCAGCAACACTGCAAGTGGGGAAAGAGCTTAGGATGACTGGTGATCTTCTGATCCAGTATGTTACGACTGAATGCGATAAATTCACAGAAAGGGAAGATAAGCAGTTAGCACGGCAAGCGGAAGCTGAGAAAGAGAATAAGAAACTGCAATTGGAGGCTGAGGAAAGAAGGGTTCAAGCAGAGAGAGAGGCTGAGGAAAGAAGGGTTCAAGCAGAGAGAGAGAGAGGCTGAGGAAAGAAGGGTTCAAGCAGAGAGAGACCATGAGCTAAGATTAAAGGAGCTTGAACTTCAGGCAACTGCCAACCACAATGGTAGTAGTTCACCTCATTTGGACAACAGCTCCAGCCAGAGCACCTCAAATGGAGCCATGAATTTTCATCTGGATCCATTTGTGGACAAAGTTGACGCAATCGAGGCTTATCTAGACAGATATGAGAGATTAGCGACTACTTATGGTCTAGAAAAGGAAAAGTGGAGTCTGAAGTTATCGCAAGGTTTGCGGGGAATTGCGTACAATGTCTTTTTGAAATTGCCAAAAAAGGATCAGGAAGATTACGAAGCCCTGAAGCAGGCATTGCTTGTTCGATATGAACAAAATGCTGAAGCATATAGACGGCGCTTCAGAATGGCAAAGCTTCAATCAGGAGAGACGTATCAGCAGTTCTCAGAAAGATTAGAAACTTACCTACTGAGGTGGTGTAAGTTAGGAAACTTCACCACAGATTTCGAGGGGCTAAAGGAAATGATGTTGATTGAACAACTGTTGGATTCCATAACCCCAGAAACTAAGAAGTTCCTAATTGAGAACAAAAGAGACAGGTTGGCTGACATAATCACATATGCAGAAAGCCACCACATGGCTCAATCCCTGACTCAAGGGAGTAAAAGGAAACAGGAGGGAGTTAAGCAACCCCAAACTCATAATAAGTTTGATCAAAAGGACCATGCAACCAAATACAGGCCAAGATATGATAATAAGGATAGGAACCCACAATTTCAGGATAGGAAACCTTACAAACAGGAAGAAAAGTGGTGTAAAATATGTAAAATGAACAACCACCATACAACGGAATGTGGTAGGAAAGTCCCTCCATATCACGCTGCATGCATGATAACAGTGGGAAAGGGAAGGAAGGAACCGACATCGAGTCCGGTAGATCTCCATCATCCCTCCATCTGTGAAGAAGTAATATGTAACGGCACTAAGGTAAAGTGTCTGTATGATTCCGGATTGGAATATGACTCAGTTGTGAGTGCGTCTCTGGTGCACCTTGAGCAGTATACCACAGACAAAGTGGAGATACAAGGGGCATTAAAGGATACAGCCACCATAACACTTCCCATAGCCAGAATCAATGTGAAAACTCGCTATGTGGAAGGAGTGATCAGTGCAGCAGTGTGTGATAATCCTAATTACCCGCTGGTGTTAGGAGGGAGATATGTTTTTCTAGGGAAACCAATAAAACCTGTGATAATGGCAACACTCCAGGTCAGGTCAACCCCTGGAAAGGAGGAGGGAACACCACTCAATATTCATCCGAGAGAGATGAGAAAGGCCCAGGCTAATGACAAAACATTAAAACCTTGCTTTGGCAAGTTGCCAAAAAGCCATAAAACCCCCCCCCCCCCCCAAGAAAGTACAATTTTATTTGAATGATGGATTGCTTTACAGGAAAGCTAAGACAGGACCCAATGGGCATAGCCAGTTAGTACTGCCATCTCTTTACAGGGACAAGGCTATGGAACTAGCACATGTTGTATCAGACGGTGGACATAAGAAGATTGGTACCACCTGTCAACGGACCTCAGTGCAACATTATTGGCCAGGTGTTGCTGAAGACATATTTCAGTATGTGACTGCCTGTGCACAATGTAGCAAGGTGACATCCCCAAGTTGGGAACATCATCCGGACCTAGGAAAGCATTGGGGCGGATGTAGGCCTGAAAATAAAAAGGTAGACATAGTGGATAAGATGGCACCATCTCACAAAGGGTCTACCAGACAACCAGTTACCATGGCAACTCTCCGTATTGTACAGGGAGGGGATACAACACGTCCCATACCGACACGATTTACTAAATCATTTAGTTCGGAACACCAGGTACTGGATCAAAATAGGAGTGTAGTTAGTCGACCATCCTTGATAAGGGACCTGCGGGGAAACCCCAGGAAAATAGGTAGTGAGAGAGTGTGCAGTGCGAACCATTTGACTGATGCACAGCCAACTTCACTATACGGCTATTAAATTAGCATTATGAGGGCACGGCAACATTGGTAGGTGGCCAGCCCATCACAGTCCATTCGAAGTACTGATACGGACATGGATTGAAAGATATATGACATTTTTACAGGGAGAATTGATTTCTTGGTGCAGGAAAATTTCATTTCCCCATATGAATCATATTATATGCTCCGAGTGTTTTCTCCAGGGTGATAAGGAGATTATTGGATCCCTTACAAAACCCATCTATCACTAATTTCCTGGATGATACCCTCATAGCTACAGAATCATTCGAGGAACATCTATATAACTGGATCTCAGAATGTAGGGGCAGATTTTCTTAGTAGGCACCCATCTGATCCGAACCAGGATGGAAAGAGGGAAGAATAGATTCCGGCTGGATGATTGCCTCGTTATTGGTCTCAGATTGAAGCTCGACTGAAATCTCTCGCTTAAAAATTGGGGGACTATCTGTAGCGTAGTCCTGAACCAATATCTAAGGGCAATTAACGAGAGCCTACCTTGCCTACCTATATCGAAATATGTCAACAAATGTTTTTGACCAATCGCTGCACGAGCTGAAACCCGGTCTCAGGAACCGTAGGCTGCAGGATTCTAGAGGGAATCTGTGTAAACGTGAATGTGTACTTGTGACTTCAGGCCAAAGGATAGGGTATGTCCTTCGGAACAGTGAGCACAGTAAAATACCAGGAATCTTAAACTTTCATTAGATACATGGATTTAAGTTGTAGAAGCATGGACACAGGAGTTATGAGTGATTACATGCAGTAATAACTTAGAGCGAATGCTGGTTTCCCCGGGTTCAACTGTGATTGCAAACACTATAAGGGAGGCAGAAAAAGGTTAGCTTGTTTAAATGGTAGCGCCCAATTGGCCGGTTTAAACAAGACCTGGATGGAAGGAATCGGTTGGGAAACACCGGAAGAATAAATTATCGGAGTTTTGTCAGATCGACAGATCGGGCAGAAAGTGGTTGTTTTACTGAAATTTTGGTAAACATAAACTGACCCAGCCAGCCAATAGAATCGCTTGTCTTCCGTTTGTCCGCTACCTGTAATAAAAAGGGAAACAAATCTGGGAGATTTCTCTTGAACCGCCAGAACCAAATTCGTCAGAGGACAGAATCAGATTCTACCCCAGCTCCTTCGCCATTTGCCAGTGAAGCAGACTGCATGGGTTTATTAAAAGCCTGTTGAATCTGAGATTGTGGGTAAGAGAATTAAGTCATAATATGTATAATATTAATTACTAGTGTTTAAGGGAAGTGATTCACAACGGGCTGATCACCCGTTTGCCAGTCACTTCGATTATAGAAACAACAGCAAATGGGTTGATTTGCCGTTGCCCTAAAGACGCCACTAGGCGTGATGGGAAACAATGGCAAAGAAAACCTATCTGCTGTTGCCCTAAGACGCCACTAGGCGTAATGGCCACTGACTGCTTTGACGGTCGGTGGCTAAGGACGGAAGAAGAAGAAGAAGAAGAAGGGAAGTGATTGTGTGTGTAAAATCTCATTGTGTGATTCATAGAAGGAAAGCTGCTTTGTGCTGTATAAATTATGTTCGACATTTAAACTAAGGCCGGACGGAATGAAGGTTGTTAGTTTTAGAAGCTTTTAAAGCCTTTTCTGATTGCTGGACTAGACAATACTATCAGGAAATAGTAAAAGAGGAAAGATTGTAAATTTAATGTAATGGTTGAGTAGGCCTATACACTCAACACTCGCTTTAAGGCCTATGCAGTTAATGGTGTCAATCCTGGACATATTGGGAAAGTGTGTGTGTTGTAATGCTGTGTTATATTATTGCATAAAACTTATTTAGACACTCAACACTCACCATAAGGCCTATGCAGTTTTGGTGATGTCGGTCATGGACATATTAGGAAAGTGTGTGTTGTAATGTTGTTATATTATTGCATAAATTTATTTGTCACTGACTGAGTCTACCTTTCCTGTGTGTTGTAATGTTGTGTTATATTATTGCATAAACCTATTTGTCACTGACTGAGGCTACCTTTCCTGTGTTATCATCACTTATTCTGAACTGCCTCACTAATCTACAATCTGGGTAGGATGATTTTAGAGCCAGATGCTATGTAAGACCTATTACATTTCAGGTCAGAGGTATCCTGTCACTCATCTTGTTAGCAGAGAAGAACATTGGTGTTGTACCTAGCAGTGGATGATTTGAAACAAGCACCCCGTACCTACATCAGTTGGAAGAGTGGGGACCCTCAGTGTTGGGTTTCTCCATCTTATATTCCTGCTTCCAAATAAAAGGCGGAAGCAAAGAAGTTAAGTCAAATTAGACAAGACTGACTCGCAGAGCATTGGCGTACCACACCCGGTCATAGTAGTAGTGATGACAACAGTGATGATTAAATTAGCCTGGAAGCAACATAGACTTTAGTCAGTGTGACATTTTCAAAAGCTACATAACATAGAAATACTTTGAAGATAAACTCAAGTGATCTCAATAACATTGTAGTCAGTGTGACATTTTCAAAAGCTACATAACATATACATACTTTGAAGATAAATTCAAGTGATATCAGTAACAGTGAAGTCATTATGACAGTTGTCAATATCTACTCCCCTAATGATGAAGATAAACTCAAGTACCATCATTAACATTGGTTCCAGAGGATTGGTTGAACTAAGACTATTTTCATAACAAGGGAGCCTTAACAACTAGGAAAAGACTTTATTTTTAGTGATTGACTTTTATTTGGTGTAGATACATGCAACCTCATCAGTGTGTTTTTATTTTTAGGGTTTGTGTTTACACAAACAAAACTAAACAGATGACTGTACATAAATAAAATTAAGAAATTGTAGTGCACTGTTTTTATTACTTTATGTCAGCTTTGAATTACTTTGAATTTAATTAAATCCCCTAGATACTATAACAGCCCATAGGTATAAGTCTGAGAGGGGCACCATAGAAATCTGGTACTGAATATTACTATCTCGGCCAGAAATTCTTTACAGCCTGACTTTATACCTATGAACTCTATACACCATTGCTCTTTTCTGAGAATGGGGTATTTCTTTTAAGACCAGACTCTTCTCTGGCAACTATCCTAGTATCACCTGATACACCTTGTTGTCTTATTCTTCATAAATTAAGGAACCTCTCGCGACAGCGCCAATCACATTCAGAGAACTGGAGCTTGCAATATGAAAATTGAAAATGAGAAAGTCGCCAGGAGTTGATGGAGTGTCCAATGAAATGATTAAGAACTTGGGAACCGCAGCAACAACAAAGCTGCTGCAGATCTTCAATATCTGTTGGAACTTGGGCAGAGCTCCACAGACCTGGAGGGAAGCAATCGTGATACCACTCCGAAAACCAGGAAAAGACAGTTCTACGGCCTCCAGCTACAGACCAATCAGCCTTACAAGCTGTCTCTGTAAAACAATAGAACGAATCATCAACCCCAGGCTGCAGTGGGAACTTGAAAGTTAAACCTTCTTGTACCACAGCAGGCGGGCATTATGCAGTGTTACTCTACCGAAGATCAGGCAACTTACCTTTCCCAAGAGATTGAGGATGCGTTCAAAGATAAGAAACTGGTACTAGCAGCATGGATAGATCTAAGGAAAGCATTTGACAAGGTTTGGAGAGAAGGGCTGTTGAAGAAACTGAGAAATTGCAGAGTGAATGGCAGGATGTACAAATGGGTGAAAGCATACTTGCATAACAGAAGAGCCCGAGTACAACTAGATGGCCTCAAGAGTAAAAAAATTCTACTGCTTCATGGCGTCCCCCAGGGAGGGGTTCTGTCCCCCACACTTTTCCTAGTCTACATCAACGACCTGGTTGCTGAACTACCACATGGAATGAAAGAGGCAATTGTAGTGGATTTGATGGTATTGTATGGTTGATGTTACCTAGTGTGATGCGTGAGGTCAGCTGTGAAGGCTCCTGAGATAAATGTAGCTGTGAATTTACAGAAGGCCCTTCTTGCTACCACTTACGACCTCACACATATCTTTTTTACTAATGAATGTGGCTACGTAAAAAATCTAGGGTACTGATATGTAATGTGTTGTGGTAGATTACACACACACACACACACAGAGATATTTAATAAGTCTAATAATATTAATAAAATTTATAACACACTGAACTAACTCAAGCTGTTTAAATTTTTGATATTAAATTTTCTTTAAGTTTATTTGTTCTGAACCAAGGTTTTATTTTGGTCAGAACATATGAAAGGTTTTGAAATTATGAATGAAATGCATGAATATATGTCATAATAAACTAGAAAATGTGTACATATGTATTTCAAATGACTGGTTAATAGTAATTATCTTAAGATAGTCCCAGGAGAACTTATTTCTAGATATGCTGTTGGGGTGGTATCATCACTCCCTGTCTATGACTACCAAACATTGTCCCTTCACTGATGGGAGTAATACAAGTTTTATTTCCCAAAATTTTTGTGGGTTCTAGTGATGGTAATATAGTTGGTGTGTTAGTTAGTAAATAAGTTGGTGAAGGTCCAGCAGGCCAGACGCTCACGTATCTTGACTGAGTAGTTCTGGTGCTGGAATCTGGTGGCCCCACCTCTCCGTGCTTGGGGGCAATATAAGGCTGCTCTGACAAAATACTAGACTGCACTGGTCCACACTTGTATATATCAACACAGCATTTGACACCACTTTGGTGCCAAACAGAAACTCACACTTCTGCAACAAAAGTATTGGGTCATGTGTCAGAACTCTACCTCCTGAGCCACTTCTACACACAACACTACACAACAACACCACATAGACGGGGTCAGATCTCTCTGACCATACAGCACATCTTACCAAGTTGGTTTCACATAGTACTGGTTCCCCAAGACTACATATTCTGAAATATGTTCATTAGCTTCCTGCTATTGAATAAGATAGGTGATATGTTCCACTGATCTCAACACTTGATCCGCCGTTCATAATCCTTGCTGGCGTTTATGTATTTTGTTTGTTTCTAGACCCTGAACTTGGGCTGGGGATCTAGAGCGAATCCTTACTTGTTGTAAGGGATAGATTTTGATATGGCAGTATCAAATCACTCGAAACATTAAACAATATTAAAATATACAAAGAAATGCTTTCAGTCTTACCAGAATTATGAATAGAGAACACAGTTATATTCTAGAAAAACTCAGCTGAGCTGCTGGCTCTAGTATGGCGTCCCTCTAAATATTGCAATTAGCTTCTGGGAACTACACCACTGAAGAATTACTGTGTCTACTACTGGACAATTTATGTTGAATGGCAAAAATGCGCGTCTGTGCGCCGATAATATGATTATCTGTGGCCAATCACCGACTTCCCCCTTTCAAATTTCAAACCTCCAACCAAAAGTCAATTCAGTCATACCTCAGTCAACTATGTATTATTGTCTGTTGGTCTGTCTGTCTCTACTTGCTTTTTCATAAAAAACACGCTTGGTTCTACATGCCTTTCTACACGAATCGGTCTCTAGAGTTATTTTTAGCCACAATTTTCCACTATTTCCCCCTCTCTTTCATTCCAACTAGATTTTAGCACTTGAGTTTCAAGGCCGCAATTTTTGAAAATTAGTGACATTTTTTTTAACAGTGCAGTCGCTCGTCTGTTATGAACAACACAGTCTTTTGTCAATATCTTCATTATTATCTATCCGTCTGTATAAATGAAAGCATATTATTTCTCTGCTCAAGATGGGCTATCAGACTAGCTAGGTTTTATATTCCTAACATTATTATTAAGAAAAAGTTACTTTTTCAAGGTTAGTTGTTTTTTTGAAATATGTTCGAGCATCTTCTGTAATGCGTTTGCCGCTGAATTCAAATAAAAGGACTAAGTATCATAAAAGCGTCCAAGAAATGACTGTTGCGTATAATAGCTAAGGTCCTTTTTGTCCATTTCTTTACATTGTGTCAACTTGTGGACGTGAAGTTTTTTCCTTTCCCCACCAATTGCGTCTTTTTAGCCTTGCTAGTTTCAAACACGTGTTCAGTCATATTTTTTCTTTTTGATCTCCGTTCCCTCCCGTCTCCAAGGGTAAACGTTTTCTCTTCACGTCTAACAAGTTAGTTTCCATGGCGGGTATTGAACCGCGGCATGGGCGATCATGTCTTCTAGTAGCTTACGCATTATTTTTATCCCTACATTTTATCTTTGGAGATATTTTAACGTTGTATCACGGTTAAATTTATCACACATCTCCCCACTTGAAAACATGCCTACGGCAAGTTCCAAAACCAGTGATACACATAGATAAAATTACTCCTCACGCCTGCCACTACTCTAATTTTGATCACAGGGGTGCCGACTGAGGAAATCTGCACCGACATTCAATGACCCTGGGATGTACTCAATACTAAACTGATAAGGTTGCAGTAATAAAGACCACCTCAACAATCTTGCGTTTTCATGCTTAGCCTGAGATAAGAATACTAGGGGCTGATGATCCGTCTGGACCACAAAAGTCCTACCATACAGATAGATTTGAAACTTCTTTATTGCCCAGATTAACGCTAAACATTCTTTTTCGCTTGTGGAATATCCTTGTTCCGCCTTATTCAATTTGCGGCTTGCATAAGCGACTGGGTTCAGTTCCCCATCAGGTGAAGATGATCTTTGCAACAAAGCCGCCGCGAGTCCTACATTACTTGCGTCTGTTCTTACGACAAAGTCCTGTGTCAAATCAGGCAGTTTGAGAATAGGCTTGCTAGTGAGTTTTTCCTTTAACTCTTGGAACGCTAATTCACATTGCGCAGTCCAAACTATTTTATCTGGATGTCCCTTGCGAGTCAAATCAGTCAGAGGAGCACATATTGAGTTAAAATTTTTGATATATTTTTGGTAAAAACCACATAACGACACAAATGATCGCACGTCCTTTTTTGTTTGTGGTCTAGGTGCTCTCTGCAGTTTTTCCAAGTTCTTGGGGTCAGGGGTCATGTTGCCCTGATATACAGTGTGTCCCAAGAATTCCAACTCTTTGCATCCAATACAACATTTTGTTGGCCTAGCAGTTAAGTTCGCCTCCCTAAGCCTATCAAATAACATTTTTAAAGCGCCAATGTGTTCTTCAAATGTCTCTGTGGCGACGAGAATATCATCCATGAAATTCGTGATACATGGGTTATTCAGGGGATCCAACAATTTGCGCATCATCCTTGAAAATACACTCGGAGCATTTTTCAGTCCGAATGGTAGCATGTTGAATTCATAATGTCCATCCGAAGTGCTAAAAGCCAAATAAGGTCTCACTTCAGGCTTCACTGGAATCTGGTAATAGCCTTTACTAAGATCCACCTTTGAAAAGTATTTTGCCTTGTTTAATCTGGCAAATAACTGTTTTGTGTCTGGTAATGGATCCACTTGTCCTTCTGTGACAGCATTCAGTTTCCTGTAATCTATGCACAGTCTGTGTTCCCCAGACGGTTTTCTCAACAAAACTACACTGGAGCTAAAAGATGATTCACTGTGTGAAATAATCCCCTCCTTCAACAAATAATCTATTTCTTCTTTCAATGCCTTCTCCTTCGCGAACGGAATAGAATAGGCTCTCATACAGATTGGGTTTGAGTCTACCAGTTTCATGTCATACTGTAGCAAATTTGTATGTCCTGGTTTATCTGTTAATACATCTGTATGTTCCTCCAGAACCTGTTGAACTCTCTCCCTCTGGTTTTTAGTCAGGTGCTTACTGACTTTTACCTGTGCTGCTGTTTCACAAGGATGTAATGGGTATTCATGTGAGGTGAGTGGTTCCTTTTGCATTTGAGTTGCGATAGCTAAGGTCAGTAAGGGGGTGCTTTCCTGGAGTGGTCTGTCCAGATACTTCTTTAAAAGGTTTACATGATAAACTTTCTCCTTCCCCTTTTTGTCAATTTTATAGTTTGTTCTAGACACCTTCTCTAGAACCGTATATGGACCTTGCCATCCAATTTGTAATTTATTCTGGCTACCGGGTAGTAGAAGCAGCACCTTCTCTCCCACAGCTAGTTCTCTGTCCTTTGCCTTCCTATTAAAATATGCTGCATGTTTCTTCCTGGCTTGTTTCAAATTATCATTTGCCAGTTTCCATCCAGCTTTCAAACGAGTGGTCAGTTCGTTCACGTATTGATAAGATGAGGTAACAGTCTCTTCTGCCTTCTCATCTGTCCAGGTCCTTAATAAAGCTACATCTGGATTTTTAATTTTCCATATTTATTTTTCATGGCACCCATCGGGTCCCGTCCATTAGAAGCATTATAGTGAGGACTTTTCTTCCTAGAATCATCACTCACAAATCGACCACTACCAATTTTTTTCTTGGGTTTATCTCGCCACTTTAGATTGCTTATGAGAGATCTTCGCTCTCTTTTCTGTTCTTCCAGTTTATATAAGTCTGACCGAGGGATTGTCATCTTATGCTGGGTAAAATTTACTCTTTGTACTCGTCGCATAGTGGCCATGTTAATCTATTCAAGTGAAGACTGGGTGTGAAAAGGGGGCTCCCATTCCACTTTGTCTACCTGAGTATAATTAGTTTTCCTTCCAGGCCTAAATTTGCCCTGTGGCGTTTCTAGGTCCTGCCCATTTTGTCCCTTTGTGGGTGTTTCCTCATGAAATATGCCACATGCTTCTACAAAGTTCTCAATATCGACATTTACGTCGGGCCAATAGTATTTTCGAGCAATCTTTTGGCAGATGGTACCGACTTTCTCATGGTCACCATCTTTTCCAACATGTAAGCTCCTTATCAAATTTGCCCTATATATCTTGGGAAGAACCAACTGTCCGTGACCAGTGGATCTAGTTCCTGTCTTCCTGTATAATAATTTGTTCTTCACAAAGTACTCTCCCTTGCTTGGAGGTGTGTGGCATTTGGGCAATTTTTTTGAAACATGGCTTAAGGGTCTTATCCTCAGCCTGCGCCTTCCTCATCTCCTCTGGATGAGCATTTATAGGTTCACCTTCTTCCTCCTTTTTCTGTGACCTGGTCTGCACTGTCGCCATGATCACAGGTCTCTCGGGATTCCCCAAGAAGACGTATCTACACCCCAATATCAGAGGGTAGATTGGTTCATCTATCACTGCTGCTCTGATTTCTCCTTCCACATAGCGAGTTTTCACCGTTATCCTTGCGATGGGAAGTGTCATGAGTGGTATGTCCTTAGTCGCCCCTTGTATTTCCACTGTTTCTGTGGTATACTGACTTGGGTCCACTAGGCTAGACTTCACAACTGAATCATAATCCAAACCTGTATCATAAAGGCACCTTGTGGTGACCCCATTACAAATAACATCCTCACAAACTGGGGGGTGATAAGGTTCCTGCTGTCCATTAGGATTAACCTTTAATCTTTGAGTCCCCGACTTCATTGCAGCAATGTTTGAAGGTTTCCTTCTACAAAATTCGGTGTTATGGTTATCTTTCTTGCACCATTTGCACCATCTTTTTCCTTGGTTCAACGGTTTTCTTTCATTGTATTTTTGGTCATTGAACTGTGAGTTTCTGTCACGATAGTCATTTCTTGGCCGTTCAAGGTTTGTCCTACCTTTATTACCCTGTTCTCTATTATCAAATTTATTAAATTGCTGTGGAGCTTTAAAATTGTCTATGTGCTTCTTTTTAGCACCACTTACCTCTGCCTGGGCTGCCTGATACCTCTCAGCGACATTTAAAACCTCCCCCAACCTCTCTGCACCTTGTTCCATGAGAAATTTTCTCAAGTCTGGAGCCATGGACTCTCTCAATTGCTCTATCATGATCATCTCTTTAAGATCTTGGGTCTTCCCCAGAGCAGTCCATTTCTCCAAATAGGTTTCCAGTCTGGCAGAGAATTGGTGGTATGTCTCCCCAGACAACAGTTTGGCATTTCTAAATTTCTTACGATAAAATTCACCATTTTTTCGTATCTTAACAACAAAGCCTGCTTTAACATGTCATAATTGTCTTGGTCTTCTCTGTTCATTTTTGCGAAGACTTCATAAGAAGTACCTCTCAGTCCCTGTGATAACTTTAAACTCCACCTCTCTCTCTCTAACCCATATGTAGTAGCTAATAATTCAAAACGACTGAGGTACCCCTCTATGTCATCGTCTTTCTCAACAAAATGGTCTAAATGAAACCCCATAGCTGATGTTGAGGCTCCCTGACTAGGCGTAGCATCTGAGGCAAAAGGGCTGGCACCATTTTCAGGAGCATGGCCTTGTAATTCCAGCTCCCTTAGTCGTAATTCATGCTCCCTTTGCAACCTTCTGTCTTCTGCCTCCCTTTCGGCAGTCAATCTTTTTTCTTCTGACTCCCTTTCGGCCTTTTTTTCTGCTACCTCCCTTTCGGCAGTCAATCTTTTTTCTTCTGACTCCCTTTGCTGTCGTTTTTCTTCTGCCTCTAATGCTTTAGCCTCTTTGTCAGCCTCAATCTGCAGCCTCTTAAGTTCTTTATCAGCCTCAATTTGTAACCTCTTCTCTTCAACTATCCTCCTATCTTCCCTTTCAATATACTTGTCACATTCTGCAGTTACGTATTGAATTAAACCCTGACCATCCATTCCCATATCCTTCGCCGTTAGCACAGCAGCTGATCTGAACTTTGCCAGCTCCGCCATACTTTTTAGACAATTTAGCAATGAGCAAGATAAATCTCTAACCAATTAATAACTAAAGTAATTCTAATTAATTAATTAATCAATTAACTACCACTGGCTGTGAAGATTCACCAACTTTTATTTTAAGGGACACTTTTAATTTTTACAATTTGTCCCCTGATTTAATTCTCCCACCAGGAGATCCTAATATTACTGATAAGCTAATTATCCCTGGACAAGACCCCAATATATGTAGTGGATTTGATGGTATTGTATGGTTGATGTTACCTAGTGTGATGCATGAGGTC
Organism: Oreohelix idahoensis; assembly: GCA_024509875.1. Taxonomy (NCBI): domain Eukaryota; kingdom Metazoa; phylum Mollusca; class Gastropoda; order Stylommatophora; family Oreohelicidae; genus Oreohelix; species Oreohelix idahoensis. The sequence continues at coordinate 142,296 of JAMPIV010009995.1, forward strand.
AGCTGTGAAGGCTCCTGAGATAAATGTAGCTGTGAATTTACAGAAGGCCCTTCTTGCTACCACTTACGACCTCACACATATCTTTTTTACTAATGAATGTGGCTACGTTAAAAATCTAGGGTACTGATATGTAATGTGTTGTGGTAGATTACATACACACACACACAGATATTTAATAAGTCTAATAATATTAATAAAATTTATAACACACTGAACTAACTCAAGCTGTTTAAATTTTTGATATTAAATTTTCTTTAAGTTTATTTGTTCTGAACCAAGGTTTTATTTTGGTCAGAACATATGAAAGGTTTTGAAATTATGAATGAAATGCATGAATATATGTCATAATAAACTAGAAAATGTGTACATATGTATTTCAAATGACTGGTTAATAGTAATTATCTTAAGATAGTCCCAGGAGAACTTATTTCTAGATATGCTGTTGGGGTGGTATCATCACTCCCTGTCTATGACTACCAAACATTGTCCCTTCACTGATGGGAGTAATACAAGTTTTATTTCCCAAAATTTTTGTGGGTTCTAGTGATGGTAATATAGTTGGTGTGTTAGTTAGTAAATAAGTTGGTGAAGGTCCAGCAGGCCAGACGATCACGTATCTTGACTGAGTAGTTCTGGTGCTGGAATCTGGTGGCCCTACCTCTCCGTGCTTGGGGGCAATATAAGGCTGCTCTGACAAAATACTAGACTGCACTGGTCCACACTTGTATATATCAACACAGCATTTGACACCACTTTGGTGCCAAACAGAAACTCACACTTCTGCAACAAAAGTATTGGGTCATGTGTCAGAACTCTACCTCCTGAGCCACTTCTACACACAACACTACACAACAACAACACATAGACGGGGTCAGATCTCTCTGACCATACAGCACATCTTACCAAGTTGGTTTCACATAGTACTGGTTCCCCAAGACTACATATTCTGAAATATGTTCATTAGCTTCCTGCTATTGAATAAGATAGGTGATATGTTCCACTGATCTCAACACTTGATCCGCCGTTCATAATCCTTGCTGGCGTTTATGTATTTTGTTTGTTTCTAGACCCTGAACTTGGGCTGGGGATCTAGAGCGAATCCTTACTTGTTGTAAGGGATAGATTTTGATATGGCAGTATCAAATCACTCGAAACATTAAACAATATTAAAATATACAAAGAAATGCTTTCAGTTTTACCAGAATTATGAATAGAGAACACAGTTATATTCTAGCAAAACTCAGCTGAGCTGCTGGCTCTAGTATGGCGTCCCTCTAAATATTGCAATTAGCTTTTGGGAACTACACCACTGAAGAATTACTGTGTCTACTACTGGACAATTTATGTTGAATGGCAAAAATGCGCGTCTGTGCGCCGATAATATGATTATCTGTGGCCAATCACCGACTTCCCCCTTTCAAATTTCAAACCTCCAACCAAAAGTCAATTCAGTCATACCTCAGTCAACTATGTATTATTGTCTGTTGGTCCGTCTGTCTCTACTTGCTTTTTCATAAAAAAAACACGCTTGGTTCTACATGCCTTTCTACACGAATCGGTCTCTAGAGTTATTTTTAGCCACAATTTTCCACTATTTCCCCCTCTCTTTCATTCCAACTAGATTTTAGCACTTGAGTCTCAAGGCCGCAATTTTTGAAAATTAGTGACATTTTTTTAACAGTGCAGTCGCTCGTCTGTTATGAACAACACAGTCTTTTGTCAATATCTTCATTATTATCTATCCGTCTGTATAAATGAAAGCATATTATTTCTCTGCTCAAGATGGGCTATCAGACTAGCTAGGTTTTATATTCCTAACATTATTATTAAGAAAAAGTTACTTTTTCAAGGTTAGTTGTTTTTTTGAAATATGTTCGAGCATCTTCTGTAATGCGTTTGCCGCTGAATTCAAATAAAAGGACTAAGTATCGTAAAAGCGTCCAAGAAATGACTGTTGCGTATAATAGCTAAGGTCCCTTTTGTCCATTTCTTTACATTGTGTCAACTTGTGGACGTGAATTTTTTTCCTTTCCCCACCAATTGCGTCTTTTTAGCCTTGCTAGTTTCAAGCACGTGTTCAGTCATATTTTTTCTTTTTGATCTCCGTTCCCTCCCGTCTCCAAGGGTAAACGTTTTGTCTTCACGTCTAACAAGTTAGTTTCCATGGCGGGTATTGAACCGCGGCATGGGCGATCATGTCTTCTAGTAGCTTACGCATTATTTTTATCCCTACATTTTATCTTTGGAGATATTTTAACGTTGTATCACGGTTAAATTTATCACAGCAATGTATGCTGATGACCTGGTAATATGGTGCACAGATGAGCATGCAACAGTGGCATCCAAACTGCTACAAAGAGCTATAGATGCCTTAACCTCGTGGGCAAATAGATGGTGTGTCAGCATCAATACAAATAAGAGCAGCACTACGCTCTTCACCCTCTCTCCAAAACAAAAAGCTGGTGTCATCAAGATAAATTGAGAGCTCCTGAGAGAAGATAAACAACCCACCTATCTCAGAGTTACATTCGATGATAAGCTGAGATGGAAGCAGCACATTAACAAGGCAGCAACAAATGCCAGGAGGAAGCTAGCCATCCTGAGAAAACTAAATCGAACTACATGGGAATCCAGTGGGAAAATACTTAGTAAAGTTTACCAGCAGGGCATACGACCACACCTGGAATTTGGGTCAGCATCAAACACCACATTACAAGAGCTAGATAAGGTGCAAAACCAGGCGCTTAGGGTCATCACGGGGGCAATGAAATCAACGCCTATAGTGGAGATGGAGAAAATGGGGAGGATACAAGCACTGAGAGAACGCAGAGACACGAAAGTGCTAACACATGCAGAAAAGTTCCTCTGTATGCCGAGCCATCCAATGAAAAACAGATTCCAAAACCTAGCAATGGGGCGATTGAAAAGAAGCAGTTTTATCCACCAGGCCAAACGACTTCGTAGACAAACCTTAGACTTGCCTGAAGTTGACAGCCCCCTAAAGTATGTGCCAGAACAAACCCCTTGGAGAGAGGAGACTGGACTACCAGTATACATCCAGACAAAAGTGAAAGGAATACCCGACAAGGATGAACAGAACAGCGTGCACCGTAGGACAGCCACTCTCAGTTTCATGGATGATGATTACCCACAGGACCTCTGGGTCCGAATATACACGAATGGGTCAGCACAAATGCAGTAAAGAATGGAGGAGCAGGAGTGTACATAGAATACCTAAACAAAACTAGGGATACGGTCAGAGTACCAACGGGGAAATTCTGTAACAATTATGATGCAGAAATCCAGGCAATCAAGGTGGCAACCGAGAAACTGTTGAACACCAATCTCGGTCCCCAGCCTGTAGTATTCCTGAAAGATGCAAGATCAGCACTTCAAGCACTTCAGTCCAGAAAATTACCAAGTATACAAGCCTTTCTGTCTGAACTGTGCAACCAGCTCAAGGTCGCCATGCAGTGGATACCGTCTCACTGTGAAATACCAGGAAACGAGAGAGCAGACCGACTGGCTAAAGAAGGTGCTGCAGGCGAGCATCCGGATGTACCAGTTACGTACCATCAGAAGAAAAAGAAGATTAAATCGATCAGAAAGCCACCACCACCAACGCAGGACGACTATCAAGCTATGAACAGATCAGAACAAATTGTCATCCTGCACTTCAGAACAGAACACAACCGACTCCGCAGCCACATGTATAAAAAGTTTAAGATTGGCAATTCAGCCATGTGTACATGTGGACGGGCACCCCAGAGTGCAGAGCACATACTTCAAGGCTGCCCCAAATATGATATAATGAGGCAAACCTACTGACCCAGAGAAACAACACTGGAAGCAAAACTATAAGGACCGCTGTATAAACAACAAAAGACAGTGAAGTTTATACAAGAAACAACATAGCAGATATAGACAATATATTTCAAGCGAACGAAAGAAGAAGAAGAAGCTACATGACGATTAAAATTAGCCACATGAAAAATAAAATTAGCTACATGACGAATAAAATTAGCTACATGATGAATAAAATTAGCTACATGAAGGTTAAAATTAGCTACATGAAGATTAAAATTAGCTACATGATGATTAAAAGTAGCTACATGAAGAATACAATTAGCTACATGAAGAATACAATTAGCTACTTGAAGAATACAATTAGCTACATTACGAATAAAATTAGCTGCATGAAGATTAAAATTAGCTGCATGAAGATTAAAATTAACTACATGAAGATTAAAATTAGCTGCGTGAAGATAAAAATTAGCTGCGTGAAGATAAAAATTAGATGCATTAAGATTAACATTAACTAGATGAAGAATGCAATTAGCTCCATGAAGATTAAAATTAGCTGCATGAAGATTAAAATTAGCTGCATGAAGATTAAAATTAACTGCATGAAGATTAAAATTAGCTGCGTGAAGATAAAAATTAGCTGCGTGAAGATAAAAATTAGATGCATTAAGATTAAAATTAGCTAGATGAAGAATGCAATTAGCTCCATGAAGATTAAAATTAGCTGCATGAAGATTAAAATTAGCTACATGAAGATTAAAATTAGCTGCATGAAGGTAAACATTAACTACATGAAGATTAAATTACCTATATGACGGTTAAATTTAGTTACATGACGATTAAAATTAGCTGCATGAAGATTGAAATTAGCTACATTAAGAATAAAATTAGCTACTTGATAATTAAAATTAGCTACATGAAGATTAAAATTAGCTACATGAAGATTAAAATTAGCTACATTGATATTAAAATTAGCTACATGAAGAATAAAATTAGCTACTTGGTAATTAAAATTAGCTGATTGGAGGTTAAAATTAGCTACATGAAGATTACAATTAGCTGCATGAGAAATAACATTTACTACATGAAGAATAAAATGCACTGACCTAATACACGCATACACATGCAGAGACTCACACACGCATTCACTCAAACATGCACTCCACTGGCAGTTGACTAATCTCGAATCACTTATCACTTTTTGCATATTTCTGAAAATGAAAGAGTGGAAGACACAGAAAGAGTGACAGCAATACTGAGGATGTAATTTAGATGTATAAATTCAGATCCTACGGAAGTTTGCGAAGGAAAAACAGCAGATAAAAAAATAAAAAAAAAACAGCGGTCAGCGTGGACCTTCAAGCGCTGCCAATTTGAAGTCTAGACGATTTCTGTCACATTGAGAGCTCCACGGTAGAATGCGAGAAATACTGGAGTCGCCGTATATCCAGCTCACAGAACAGCTAGGGCAAAACGTAGGCTCTTCTAAATAATATCAAGTGGGTTTATTTATTGATTTATTGATTTTATGTGTAAGCGCCAGAAGTAGATCCTGTCCTGTGCCATTCGCTCAAGATTTTCCCATGTCTTCTTGATCAGTTTTCTGTCTACCTTTAACCTCCTTCTCCGTGTGTGGTAGGTTTTTCTCTGTTTCCACCGGCCTTGGGGATTCCAGAACAAAGACTATTCGTTCATATTGCTCTTATAAAAAATGAAACTTCGGTAAGTGATGAACAAGGCATCTTGCAGTTAATTGGCAGCGCAACGATTTTTCTGCATTGCTACCATTGGTACGAAAAGAACCGTGCTGGTTATGTGAAAATCTGTTTCAATGGGGGAAAGGGGAGGGGGCGAAGTAGATAAATGGTCTTATCAGTCAATCAGTAGCTCCCCAAGGAGCAAAGGTTTTCAACAAACACATGTCAGGTCCTCCTACTGTATGCCATCGGCTAAATGTTTGTCCATGTCGTCCTCATAATTTTCATTTCTGTCTCCAGTTCTCTTCTCCATGTGTTCTGAGGTCTACCTTTACTGCTCTTACCCTGGGGATTCGAGAACAAGGACTGTCTTGTAAGGCTATCATTAGGTTTCTTCACTGTGTGTCCAAACCATCGCCAGCGTCCTCTTAGAGGGACTAATACTAGACACAATTACTGTTGAGTGAAGTTTGATGTTGTGAACATTTTTATAACAATAACGACAACTGAGATCCGTGTCGTTATCGGGGGTTTGTGTGTGCCTGGAGGCATGCGTCTATGTGTGTCCGCTGGTGTGCGTGTGGTTCTTTGCAAAATAAAAATTGTGTTGATTAGAATCAAATAAATGGTGCTTCTGCGTTAACATTTTTTTAACCTGTAAACGTGTTCGTAGACAAATGTTCCGCAGAATGTGAATAATTATTTTAGCAGCTCCTGTATTGGAAAGAGTGGCGTTAAAGAAGAGTAATTAGTAATAGTCCGTAAAGAAGGTTGTAGTAGTCCATCGTCATACGTTTAAAGTAGTATGTCATTCATGTGCCATTTATTCTTTTTTTTTTTTTTTTTTTTGCTGTCCACTTATGTCATAAAATGACAAAGAAAGCAGCAGATTTCAATCGCCTGTGAGATGTATTTCTTGGGTCAGTGTAATGTTAAATTCCTCAGGATTTATTTAATGTTTTCTATGAACAACTGTTTTGCATTCGGTAATTTTCATTTGTATTTAGTCTTTCAAACCCCGACGGTGATGTGGTTCCTGTGTAACACCTATTAGCGTCGTTCTCATTTCTACTGAAGTTGTTTAGATTCATGACTAAAAATTTAAAATCAATGGTGGTTTCCCCTTGCCTTCCATCCGTTTGTGAACGATAAGAATCACCTCTAGGCCTCGACTAACAATGTCTATCCAGACTCGTATCCTGCGTCATGTCGCCCTACCCAGATTAACTGTTGTTGAAAGACTGTTACGGCAGCATATTTCATTGTATTCAGCGAAGTGTCAAAACCATTGTATTTTATTTTTACTTTGTTTAGCAGGATTTCTTTAATGTTGTCTATCCACAAATGTTTTGCATTTCTTTTTTTCATTCTCCTTTACTCCTCTACTCAATAAGATGTTCGTTCTGGAACCCTTATTAATGTAGTTCTCATTTCAATGAAGTTATTTCGATGCGTGACTTTAAAATAAAAAAAAATGTAGTGGTGGTTTACCCGTGCCTTCCATCCGTTTATGTACGGTAAGAATTACCGCTAGCGGTTTACTCAAAGCCAGGGGGTACGGCAATATTTACTAAAGGTAAAGAGGATATGAGAAGCTTTACTAAAGGCCAAGGGAGGTACAGGAAGGCTTACTAAAGGTTAGGTTGGTACAGGAAGGTTTGTTAAACGCCAAGGGGGTACAGGAAGGTTTACTAAAGGACAAGGGGTCACGGAAGGGTTTACTAAATATATTTAGTGATATATACCAAAAGGGTCACGGAAAGGTTTGCTAAAGGAAAAGGTGGTCACGGGAAGGTTTCTTATGGCCAAGTTGGTCATGGGAAGGTTTAGTCATGGGAGTACGGGGAAGGTTTAGTAAAGGCCAAGAGGGTACGAGGACTTTTGATCTTGAAAATATTGAACTAGTCCTCTTCCGCCGGCACTTTTTACATTCGGTAAAATATCATTCAATGTTTTTTACATTTTTTACTATTCTGTCATCCATGGAATTGCAAGAAGTAAATCGTCCGGCAGAGATAAAATTTAGGCTGCATTTATTCCAAATACTCCGACACCTGAAAATAATAATTTTATAAAGATAGATCTTTATAGAGATCATTTCCTTTTCCAAGGTAGATCCCCAACGCTTCTGTGTTGCCTCCCGCTGGGTTATAGCGTAACTCCGACGTCCCCGATCCCGGGGGGTTACCTGTTGTTCCAGGTATAGCATAACAGTGCTGGAAACTGTATAAACGTCAGGAGTTGGTAGTTAACAACTACCAGCCTAATTATGTCATGTCGGGTCAGGAATCGTGAGCAAGACCTGGGGCAAGGGCCTAATTTTAGACGAAGCACCGGAAGTAGGCGCCAACACCGTAATGACCGTGATCTTTCTTTTTCCACGCGACAATGGCGGCCGTCGAAGTCTGGAGTGGTTTATTTCGGGCCGATAATTAAGGCAGATTTCCTTATCAGCAACTTCTATATTTTCCATAAACCGCCGCCCTTTCTTAATATAGCCTGACAAAATGAAACATGGATTCTGGCGCTCCGAATTTGGCAAGTTGTCGCTCTTACATTACGTTTGTCTTTCAGACTAGTGTATTTACCTTGATATGCATGAGCAGTGATTGATGACAGATCATTATTGTAAACAAGATTGTTGCAGTATTTGTCACTTAAGCATGCCCAAAGATAGCTCACTACATGTTTCCTGACATTCGAAAGCATTCTGTCTTAATTTAAGTTGCACAACAACTTTCTATCCATAAAAGTATTCCATTTTCCCAATTTGGAATCTAGGAAAATTAAAGAACACTTTTGATTTATTTTTTTAAGTCAGGTATTACAGTTATTAAGTGAATAGTAAATATTAAACGAATGTAACTTGAGTGAAAATTAATTAAATAAATGCAGTCGCTTTATTGTAAGCACTATTTAATTTGAACCAGTTCTAATCCAATGTTTCTGTTCTTTTGCTGAATAACTACTTGATATAGAGATGGAGGTCCTAAAATAGTGTGTATAAATACTCTTATCTGGCTGGAATTGATTTGAAAATGGATAATGTGACAGAAAGTAGTTTCAAGCGACATTTTCTAATGTTGAGTAGGCGGCATATTTCGATGATTGATGTAATGACCCAATATATCTTTATGCCGATATTAAAAATGGCATCATACCACAAAAAGTGGCAAAAATAACATCATGCGAGGTAGATGCAGAAATGGTTTCATTTTAGGTAGACGCAAAAGTAACATCTTGTGCGACTAACACAAAAGTAACACAAAATGCGAGACTGGGACAAGTGACAAACTGCCTGACTAACACAAGAGTAACATCTTGCAAGACTTAGACAAGTGACAAACTGTGAGACTAACACAAAAGTAACATCGTGCAAAACTATGACAAGTGACAAACTGTGAGACTAATACAAAAGTAACACCTTGCAAGACTAAACAAGTGACACATTGTGAGACTAACACAAAAGTAACATCTTGCAAGACTAACACAAAAGTAACATCTTGCGAGACTAAGACAAGTGATAAACGTCGAGACTAACACAAAAGTAACATCATGCGAGACTAAAACAAGTGACAGACTAACACAAAAGTAACATCTTGTACGACTAATGCAAGTGACAAACTTCAAGACTATCACAAAAATAACATCTTGTGCTACTAACTTAAAAGTAACATCTTTGCAACTAACTTAAAAGTAATATCTTATGCGACTAACTCAGAAGTAATATCTAGTGCGACTAACTCAAAAGTAATATCTTGTGCGACTAACTTATAAGTAACCCATAATGCGAGACTAACTCCAAAGTAATATCCCGTGCAAATAACTCAGACGTAACACATGATGCGAGACTAACTCAAAAGTAATATCTTAGGAGACTAACTCAAAAGTAATATATTTTGTGACAAACTTATAAGTAACGTATAATGCGAGACTAACTCAAAAGTAATATCTTGTACAACTAGCTCATAAGTGATATCTTGTGAGACTAACTCAAAAATAATATATTGTGTGACAAACTTAAAGTAGCGTATAATGCGAGACTAATTCAAAAGTAATATCTTGTGCGACTAACTCAGAAGTAAAATATAATGCGAGACTAACTCAAAAGTAACATCTAGCGAGACTAACATACAAGTAACATCTTGTGCGACCTCAAAAATGACATATTAAACAACTAACACAAAAGGAATATCGTGTGCGACTAACTCAAAAGTAATATCTTGTGCGACTAACTCAAAAATAATATCGTATGCGACTAACTCAAAAGTAACACATAATGCGAGAATAAGACAAGCGACAAACTGTGAAACTAACACACAAATAATATCTTGTGCGAGTACCTCAAAAGTGACATATTGTGCGACTAACACAAAAGTAATATCTTGTGCGACTAACTCAAAAGTAATATCTTGTGCAACTAACGCAACAGTAACATTGTAACAGGTAGTGTCGGTAATCAGAAATTTGGTCGGAAGTAATTTTTATAACAATGACTTTTATGAGGGAAACTAACGGACTTTTTCGTTCAGCTACTCGAGTGAAGAGATTTTGCACGGGAAATTTATATTTCGAGTGAACTGTTTTGTTCTTGAATTTTCAAAAATAGTTGTAGTGGTAAATCGAAATTTGAAACATAGTCAGTCACATTCGAGAACGCGTTAGCGTAGGTTCAGAAATGGGCTCTCTCCCAAGTGTGTAAAGATAGCATTTTATCAGTGGCTTGCGCTTTTGAGGGTTATCATCGGACGATAAACCAAAACCCTTTTGGTTGATTTCTGTGGTCACAGAAATAATGCACTATCGTTTAGACCCTCGATCGCAAATCCATGCCATAATCATGTATGACAGTCTTGTGAGTTATTCTGAGGACAAGAAGACAGTGTTGCCATTTCAAGAAAATGTGTATGATTTTTAAACGAACCAGGTACGTTGTACTTTTAAGAGTATATTACTGGTAGTGCAGATTTGTAGGCAATATGACAGACTAACGAATAGTATATGAACTTGGGAAATCGTCAACCCTGGCAGTAGGCCAGTATTCTCTAAGATACACCAAGTAAAGACTACAGAAATTAAGCTGAAACAGAAGAAATATATCAGAAAATTTGGAAAAGATAATGTTCACATGAATAATATTGTGGACGGAAAATATTGACAGAAGCGGTTTTCATGTCGTGACCGCCATAACCAATAGAGACAACTAGAACTACTAAAACTGCAAGAGTGAACGAAAGAGCAAGACATCGTATTGAATAATTTATTTGAAATTGTTGCTGTTCCAGTTGGCCAAACCTCAAGGGAAGGTTGTGTACGTCATTTTGCATTCTTTACGTTATTCTATGTAAATAAAGTTCCACCTATTTGCTACTGCTGTCAGAGTGAAGTCAATCATCGATCATGGAGATCATTCATCATTTGTCAGTATTAACTGTTGTCGTTATATTGAGAGAAAGCAGAAGTCTAACACCACCAAACATAAATAAGCTGCCTACTGTTCAGGGTAGAGATCCGAATCCACTATATTATCAACATAAGGGAGACGTAGGGTATAGTAGACAACCATCACCAATGTGGTGGATTTGATGTTAATAGATGTTATCATTCAAAATTTCTAGTATACTGAATGAGGTCAGCTGTGAAGGTCCTTGATTATTGTCGTGAAACGAGTTGTGTAAACCCACTTCTTAGTTAAATCCCTATGTCGAGAGCCCAACCAATCAACGAGCACCGTTCACCAGTCGCTGAGCCAGAATAAATTACAAGAAGTTACGCCAGGAAAAAACTTAAGCCCTGTTTTTTTTTTCAAATGTGGGTCGCGGCCATCTTGTTCACGCAATATGGCGGAAAAAAACAGAATAAAATTAGGCTGTACGAGGCATGAGACCAAACTGCAGACAGCCAATCAGCTTGCCCCGCCAGGAACCAACCAAACGCTTTCTTTAAGCTGTAGAAGTAACTTCACCTGCCTATATAATCGGGCGGATTTTATGCGTAAACACACATCACCGACACGAAGCCAGAGATACCGACCGACTGAAGAGGAGAAGCTGTCAACCTTGATTTATTGCTTACCTGAGTGCATTGACCTGCAGCCTGCTTCACTAAGTCGAGTCAAAACCTGGCCTGTTTAAATCTTGGAGGGTTTTATTCGTGTCATCAAACCTGAGGACGTATGTCGAGTCAATCCAGCTGCCTGAAACTTCGCAGGAGCACAGAGATTGTACCTGAGCTACATCTTTAGTCCCCCTCAGTCTTGGGTGGGCTAAAGGAACGATCCTCAGCAGGTGGTGTGTCAAGCAAACTAAGGAGAACAGAACGTTTTGAGAGATGAGTACACATTAGTACCATTTCCGTCGGCAATTGTGAGCAAATTAACTGTCAGTGACGAAAAAGAGATTTAGCGTAGAAAGAGACAAGATTAACAGCATAGCTGATAAATGTTATATACTTAATTAACAGCACAGCGGATACATGTACTATAATTGAATAACAGCACAGCTGATATAATTTTTGTTCCTATAATTGGAAAACTTGTAATATATTTACATATCTATATAAATATTTGTAAATCGAATGTAAACTTACAAATCCATTACATTCCATTTTTCAACATTCACCCTTCAGCACAAGAGTAGATAGTGTATATACTAAATAAATAATAAGGAAATTGTATTTGAAGACTTGTCAATTTTATCATTGTTAAGTAAAATCTGTTTCCTTGTCTTAATATCACAGTTAGTTACACAGCGGAGGTGGCAATTTATGTCGGTCTCCTCTCTACTAATTTTTCGAGATCAGATCATTCACAGCCGTAACTAATTTGTGATACCAGTAGTTCTCTCAGACACTGGGACTTCACAATTTTCTGCAGAAATTCTATTTCTGTAATTGTCAGTACTATACTGATCCTACAGCCAAATAAAAAAATCACGCCACAATTATAACACATTTTGGGTTGAGTTATCAGGCTACCTTTCTGCTACCACCTTATGACCTCAGTCAGACTTATTCTGGACTAGTATGTATGATAGCTACTTATAATGTCTAGGGTTATGAAAGAGAGTAATGTAGTGTAAGTAAAATTACTACAAATACATTTAAATTCTATCACATATAGATATAAAACAGGGTCAATACCACAACCACAAACAAACTAACACTCTATTAGAAAACTTATGGAAGTCTGTGGCTGAATTTTATGTAATATACTAGATTACAATTTATTTGCCCTGATTCAGAATTTTCTGAGTCAGGACCAACAACAAAATGAAATTTATGGTTTTATTTACATAAATATTTATAACACAATGGATCTTATGCCCATGCAAAGGACTATTATAATAAAATTATATTTAAGTATTTCTCTAAACTGGGTGACACTGGTAACTAATGGTGGGGTGGGGTGTTTTCATCACTCCCCTTCTTTATTTTAGTATTTTGTGGAAAATTTATTAAATAATCAAAGATTTTATGTCTATGGTAATAAAGTCAGTGCATGACCGTTGAAGTGCCAACACATAGGCACTTAACTGTAGGTGGATAGTAGATGTGATGCTGACAATTTCCTTTCGTTCACTTGAATGACCAGACTGACACAGTCCCTGGTGTAGAATAGTGTAGTAGACCGCTTGGTCCAATAAAGTTTCCCTTCTCTCTCTCTCTCTCTCTAGTAAAATCACCAGGGTCCTGGTACTGCCGTAGCACCAGAACAAAAAACCCTGAAACAAGGTTATGATTCTGTACAACATATCTACAATATATTTCCACAATCAATACATAGCATAATTCAATAAAAGAAAAGGGTCAGATCTCTCTGACCACCCCATGTCAACCATTTCCTTCTGAGATAACAACTCATACCAGTGCTCCTGTTCTTTTCCCTAATGGCTACAACGCCTCTGACACTGCAACAATGATTCTCTCCCATAGAATATTGTGGGTTAGCCTTCCCACTGGTAACTGTGGAAATCATTTTAAGTTATACAACTCATGTCAATTTTTACTGCTTGTGTGCAACACCACAGGCCCTGCATAAGTCTGCTGGGGACCTCTGTACTTAGTCGTAACGCCTTCCCAATCAAGCAGTATCTCATACACCAAATGTGGTTGTAATATAAGATTAATAAAGTCATTCTTACCACAATTCAAAGAAATATCACAAACATACGTTGACTGGCATTAGCATTAAGGTAAGTCCAGACTGCCAAGAATTATTATTTCACTCTAGGCACTGCTGTTCTCAACGCAGCTTGTTTTCAAAAACTTCTGTATCAACTGGCGACAAGCCTTTGCTTGCTTTTGCCAATATTATCAGACCGGCCCAATCAGTGAGGGTCTAGCTTTTTTCAATTCAAAATTTAAAAAAACAAAAGCCAAACTCCAAACTTCTAGGAGTGAGTCTTCAAAAATATTTAGCTTTTTTTTTGCCTAACCAATACCCTCCTTCCTATACTCTCCTATCAACCAATCGGATTTGAATCAATCTAATGCCTCTTTTTAAACTAGCGTCCCCCACTAACGTAATGGATAAATGAGCGAAAACAACAGTCTGTCCGTCTTAGCGTGCGTAGACATATAGTATTATCTCAATATCTTGGCTAATAATTAGATTACCATATATATTTAAATATATTATTGCTTAGGGGATCGTAAGCTATCTTTATATATGATTTTTATGGCCCTAATGTTTGTCGTTTAGATTTTCAGTTTTGTCACTGTTAATCATAAATTTCAACTTTTCCAAAAGTCGGCCATCTTTTCCCCTCCCTCTCTCATTTTTTTCCATTCAAATAACTAACTTGTCTGGGTTACGTCAGAAATACACTACTCGGCGAGAATGGAACACTGTCTGTGTGTTTATATATTCTGATTTGTCCAACAGAGAGGTTATAGTATTAGTCCCGCGTGCAGAGCGAAGAGGGGTTTTTGCCAAGCGTTGGTAGTATTGGCGTTAATTATTACAGTTGTTTCGTTCTTGCTACTGGAAAATGTCCGAGTTACTACTAATTTGAGTGTTAAAGTTAAAATATTACGTTAATTCAGACTGTAGGTTGGTGTCACAGTTCTGGCAGATCGTTAATTGTAATGTCTCAAAACCGAAACTAAGAAAGCGTGTTAGATTTTACAGCGGGATCGTTTTTATAAGCATTTCCTCTGCACAAAAGGCAGCGCTATACTGGCGTAGAGACGATTTTAAGCAGACACTTACGGTCGGGTTTATTTATTATTATAGGATTAAAATCTTACTGAATTTAGCGATTATTTCACAGATATCGCTACACACCTCCCTTCCTAAAACATGCATTCACTGCAGGTTCTAATCTGTGAGATAACTTAGCGCAAATGAAGTCCTACATGTTTTTCTGATTTTCATCATAAGGATGTCTACTAAAAAAATCGGCACCCACGTTCTGAGAGCCGGGAATATATTCAATCATAAATGAATAGGGCTGTAATAGTAATGACCGTCTTAATAATCTGGTATTTTCATGTTTTGCCTGTGATAAGAATACGAGATTCTGATGATCTGTTTGGACCACAAATGTCCTACCATACAGATAGATCTGGAATTGTTTTATAGCCCATATTAACGCTAAACATTCCTTTTCACTTGTTGAATAATTTTTTCCCGCTTTGTTCAACTTGCGGCTTGCATAAGCGACTGGGTACAATTCCCCATCTTGTGAGGAAGACCTTTGCAACAATGTATCACCTAGGCCCACATTGCTTGCGTCACTTCTCACGACAAATTCTTGATTCAAGTCAGGCAATTTCAATACCGGCCTGCTTGTGAGTTTTTCTTTTAACTCTTGGTATGCTAATTCACACTGGGCTGACCAATTAATTGTATCAGGTTGTCCTTTACGCGTTAAATCCGTCAGAGGAGCACATATAGAGTTAAAGTGTTTAATGTACTTTTGGTAGAAACCACACAACGACACAAAAGATCGCACATCTTTTTTTGTTTGTGGCCTCGGTGCTCTTTTCAATTTCTCCAAATTCTTGGGGTCAGGGGTCATGCTACCCTGATGTACGGTATGTCCGAAGAATTCCAACTCTTTACATCCAATACAACATTTTGTTGGTCTAGCAGTCAAGTTAGCCTCTCTGAGTCTATCAAACAGCATGTTCAATGAGGTAACGTGTTCCTCAAATGTTTCAGTAGCGATAAGAATATCATCCATGAAATTCGAGATGCATGGATTCTTCAGGGGATCCAACAATTTTCGCATCATCCTAGAAAACACACTCGGGGCATTTTTCACCCCAAACGGCAACATGTTGAACTCATAATGGCCTTCCGAGGTGCTAAAGGCTAAGTAAGGTCGAACCTCAGGCTTTACTGGAATCTGATAATAGCCTTTGCTAAAGATCCACCATAGAAAAATATTTTGCCTTGTTCAGCCTGGAAAATAGTTGATTTGTATCAGGTAATGGATCCACCTGACCTTCTGTGACAGCATTCAGTTTCCTGTAATCTATGCACAGTGTATGTTCCCCAGATGGATTTGCAACAAAACCACACTAGAACTGTAAGGAGATTCACTGTGAGAAATAATCCCTTCTTGTAACAAATAATCTATCTCCTCTTTCAATGCTTTTTCCTTAGCGAAAGGAATAGAATAGGGCCTCATACAGATGGGTGTTGGGTCTAGTAGTTTCATATCATATCCCAACAAATTTGTTTGCCCTGGCTTATCCGTTAACACGTTTGTATGTTTCTCTAGGACCTTTTGGACCTTCTCCCTCTGTCCTTTTGTCAGGTGAGTACTGATCTTCACCTGTGCAAACGTTTCACTGGGCTTCACTGGATACTCAAATGAGGTGAGCGGGTCATTTTTCATTTCGGTTGCGATAGACAAGGCCATTAAGCGTGTTCCTTCCCGGATTTGCCTGTCCAGATATTTCTTCAGAAGGTTCACGTAATAGACTTTTTCCTTTCCCTTCTTGTCTATCTTATAATTTGTTCTGGATACCTTTTCCAAAACTGTATGTGGACCTTGCCATCCGATCTGAAGTTTATTGCTGCTGCCGGGCAATAGAAGAAGCACCTTCTCCCCTACAGCAAGCTCCCTATCCTTCGCTTTTTTATTATAATAAGCAGCATGCATTTTCCTGGCTTGTCTCAAATTATCATTTGCCAGTTTCCAACTAGTTTTTAAACGAGTGGTCAGTTCGTTCACATATTGATATGATGAGGTAACAGTCTCTTCTGCCTTCTCATCCGTCCATGTCCTCAACAAGGTTACATGTGGACCTTTAATTTTGCTGACTTATTTTGCATGGTACCTGTATGGTCCCTGACATTGGAAGCCTTATAGTGAGGACGTTTCTTCCTTGTATCATCACTCACAAATCGTCCACTACCAATTCTTTTCCGGGGTTTTTCTCCCCACTTTAATTTTATTGTGAGAGATCTTCTCTCTCTTTTAACTTTCCCCAGTTCACATAATTCCGACTGAGGGATTGTCGGCTTATTCTGGTGTAGTGTCGTTTTTGTCACCACTCTGTAGGTTTCGTTCTAATGGTGTAGTTGTGTCTTGAAGGAGGTGGTAACGACATCTATCTTGATCGTGCTAAAACTGGTTACGCGAATAATGAATATGAATCGAGTGATCAGTTGAAAAAACGTAATTTAAACAGTGGCACATCAAAACAAAGGCTGGTGCCAACCGAAATATCCGACAACTCCCGGATTCCAAATAACGACAATGTTTATTCAACGAAGACGTTGGACTTGACAAAACATTCGACAATACTAGACATTCTTCTGATCAATGATGTAGGTACAGCATGTTCATTTCAGTAAAACCAATTAAGTATGTTGCAGAACAAAATCCAGTCATCAATTTATAGCTGGTTCTTTGCATTAACAAAGTACATATACGAGGAGGCATTTTAGATCAAACGGTAACTTTCATTTGTCCCTTGACCGTGAATATAACATCGAGATCCCTGTTATGTCCTCTCACATCTGAGATCTCTTGAATAAGGAGGTTCCTAACTATAATGGCCTCATGATTGAGCATCATAACAAATATTTCAACATAGTGTCTAGTGACGACATCCATTGACGCCTAGACAGATAATATAAATATATTTGATTCACCTCTGTGATATCGCCGGTACTTTCAGTCCGGCCATTTTGGATAAGTAATAACGTAAAGTCCATTCCATTTTTTTATCTAACGTTTATCCCTTGAATATCTTCAAGATTTCATAGCTATCAACGCGGCGACTACTTTCCTTGTCTGATACCAGTGTTGTATGAGTATCAGCTGGAGGTCACACGTAAAAAAGACGAATAATAATTCATACAGGAATTATAGATTAAGAATCTATTACCTTGCTGAGATGACCGAAAGGGCTATGACTTGACTTGCAGGAAGCCAGTCATCCAGCACGAATAGTAAGTTTTAATACAGGACTCCAAAGTCATCAGACAATCCGTCTGGAAACACCGAACCATTCCTTGGTTCATCGAGATACGTCATCCTCTAGATCTTAGAAACCCGTGCGCTAAGAGTCTCTCATACACTACATAGTGCACACACGTGCGTGATAAATCATACGCACAAATAATATTCCTATAATAAGAATGGTGCGTAACCTTTTAACACAGGCAGGACCTAAGACTGCCATCTATGTAAAAGTACGCAACAGTTTCCTTATCACTCCCCCTTAAAAAAAAGTTAATTATATTAATCTTTGTTTTCTAATTAATTCGGAGAGGTGAGTCAAACTACATCGACATCTATAAAAATAATTCATAGTTCAAATATTATACCATAAAAAGAAAATGAATATTAAATAGAAATCAAGACAACTAAACCATAGCATGCATTAAAGCATACATCCACAATCGACCTACTTTGGTACAATGTGGTGAAATTCAATGAAAAAAAATTCAAAGAAAGTTGGAAATCAGAACCAAAAGAATGGTAAAACATCCAACTAAATTTCCAAAAGAAAACAAAACAAAACTAACACATGATTTCAAATGAAAAAAAGAAAAACAATGATGATATGTAACAAATGACAAGTGAATTATAAACCGAAAAATGAAATTAAAACACGCAAAGTGAATAAACAATGCATAATTCAACACGCTAAGAGAACAACACACTTAATGTTTCTAAAATTACTAAGGTGAACTAATCATCTATAAATATCACGATCATGTACCATGAGTGGTAGATATAAGTATGAGGAGACACATATAAACTATTAGTGAATGTGAACTATACCACTACTTGAGAACTTAAATTGATTCTAACTAATCAATAAATTTCTTAATTAAAAACAATCACTAATTACTCATTCATTTAATTGCTAACAGTCTTACTAAGTGTTACTGTTATATTAAGAATCGTTAATAAAATATGAGAATCTGTTCATTTATTTTCCATGCACGATGAAAAAATATTTATTTAACACATTACGTAGTCCAATATATTCATTATGAATATTGACTATATCTGAATACAACAGACAACAGTGTTCCCGTACCAAAAAAATGGTAAGATCTATAAAGTCATGTTTCAATGCAAACAATTAGTCTATCTTGATAGTAATGTCGGTACGAATAATCCTGATCCATACGAAGTCTGTATAGAGTTTAGGCAAATAAAATAGTTCCATGATCATCACATTCCATTTGAACGATTATATGTAGAGACGTTTACATTTCTGGAAGTTGTTCTGGTTCGACAGGTTCGCTGGGACAGCGTGACAAACAGTCCGCAAACACGTTTTTAACTCCAGGTATTGAACGAATTTCAAAACTGTAAGGTTGTAAGGCTATAGCGTACCTTGTTGACTTTGAAGATTTAACGTCTTTCGTATTAAGAGCTGTGAGAGCCTTTTGGTCACTTTCAACGACGAAATGTGAGCCTAATAGGTATCGTTCCAGTTTTGTAATAGACCAGACTAATGCAAGAAGTTCCCTGTCCAGAACTGAATATTTCTGTTCGGTGGTCGTCAATTTTCTCGAAACGTACATCACGGGGTGCAAGGTGCCTGAATATTCTTGCATCAAAACACCGGCGATTCCATATGATGACGCGTCACTACGAAGAATAAAAATAAGGATTTTGTTAGGCAACTTTAAAACTGGAGCTTGTGAAAAAAATCTTTTAATTTCATCTAACGCGATTTGATGCTCGTTAGACCACTGAATTACGTTAGCTGTCCCTTTTCTCAACAAAGAAGAAAAAGGAGCAGTTATAGTAGACAAATGAGGGATAAACTTAGCATAGAACTGTTTTAGTCCTAAAAGAGATCTGACTTGTTTTTTTGTCTTAGGTGCTGTGATGTTTAGAATTTTAGAGACATTACTGTCCTCTGTATACAGCATGCCATGACCAATACGGTGACCTAGAAAGGAAATGTCGTGAAAACCGACAAATGCCTTCGATGGCTTCGCTGTTAAAGTATAATCACGTAACGTAGACAGTAAAGAATTTAATCCCTGAATATGCTCATCCCATGAGTCGCTAAAGAGACAGATGTCATCAATGTAAGTAATGACATCGGGACGATAAGAAAGCACGCGACGCATCATGCGTACAAAGGTAGCAGGTGCGTTTACTAATCTAAATGGCATAAAATTCCATTGGAATAGACCACGTGGTGTCGAGAAAGAAAAGATGACTAGTAAAGAAAAAGAGACGATGACTGCATAGGCTGAGTCATCAAAGAATGTGATATCAAAATCCAATATCAGTAGGTTAATATCTGCGTGACGCAGAATCAGGTACGAATTGTAAATGAAGAGAATGGTGGTGAAAATACACACCATTGTCCCGCTCGATAACCATGCGAGCATCTCTATTGGTCCTAAATGTAATCACGGCGTCACCATACCTGTTATTGGTATGAGGTAATAGACGTACGAACTTAACGTCCACCGTGTAGTTGAAAAAATTTCTAAGTGCCTGCCAAGAAGTTCGTTGTGGCAGATTTTGCACAAGGATGGTGCGAGAAGATGCACCTCTACCAATATATGTGGTGACGTTGTCACAAGAGTGGGAGTAAGGTTGATGAGTAACCTTAGTCCTTTGAGGTAAATTATAATATTTATTATTTCTACATGTAGAATTATTGTTCTTAAATGTGCAATACTTTTGTACTTGAGTATGACTATTTACGCCAGACAAAGGTGTAGGTGTACGGCATGTCGTATACACCTGCTTGCTGGGTAAAGTTAAAACCTTGTCGACAAATTTATTTATCTTACTTTTATTATTCGAGTTCATTTGAATTCCAACACCATTAATCTTTTTAGTAACATCATTTCCTTTGTTGACAATGTCAACAGTTTTATTAAGATCAGTTGTAAACTGATCCTGCCTCCAAGATTTATTCATAGAATTGGCACCATTATTATGCCGAGGGAAGGTATATCTCCCACGGAATGACTTACTACTCTTAACAGGTTGTGTTGAAATCTTAATATCTTTCTTAGGAATGGATGCATGTCGCAGAGACTGTAACGAATTAGCAACAGTGGCATAATGAACAATGGCATCATTTTGAATGCTAGATTCCAGGACCTTAGCATTACATAGCATATTAGCAGTATGTGCATGCGAAACAAATCTTGGTATAGTCGTAAATGCACGGGCATCATGTATATGTTGCTCTTCCCATGCAGCAATCTGCTGAAAGGTACACTCTTTTATACCGTGAATTCGACCTAGTATCACATCGCTTATCGCATTCTGAAGCAGGCACACATGAATTTTCCATGAAAAAATGGTGTATGTAAATTAATTATAGCTGTGGGAAAGGTTTCCACAGTGCCTCCGAAGGTGACGCACTTGACAACATTGCCTGTAGCGCACGAAGGGTCGATCAGCGAAGTCCGGACACCGACTGTGCTACAACCTGAATCAAATAAAATAGAACATGGAATGGAATTTACATATCCTCTATTAAATTTAAGACAACCCTGTCCCTGGTGTACTGACGCAGAAGTGGCCGTGCAGACTGCAGGTAGACTAGGCAAAATATGTCCGCATCGCAGCGTCGTGATCGCCTTTGGCTGGAAAAGAGTCGTACATTCAGAACAAGCTTTTACCTGATTAAAATTAAGAGAACAAGACAGTGCATTATGCGTATTAGCATCTTTATCTTGTTCATTGTTAGTCTTTGTATCTCTTAAAGCAATATTAGCATGTCGGCGAGAATTGCTTGACGATCTATCTCTTCGTCGCGGTAGATTCTGACTATTGGCATTAAAATTGCTATAATTACTATTTCTGCCCGAGTTGAAATCTGGATGAGTACGCCAATTATTGTCCTCACTGTTGTGATTTTGGCCAAATGATCTATTCCAAGAACCCTGTCTATTTTGAGGATTTTGTGATTGTGATCGCCAATTTTGTTTATTATTGTTTCCTTGATTATATCTGAAATTATTGTTACCAAAATCTTGTGATCTATGAGGTTGGCCCCAAGAAACATTAAATGGGGCAGATTGCTGGTATTGTTTCCCCTTATAAAAATTACCATTGTTAAAATTGTCATTACTTCCCTTATTAAAGTATCTATCGTTACTAATTGAACGATGGCGTGAAACGTTCTTCTGTTGCATAGCGAAAGCAACTGGTAACTCATTTATGATCTGCGCATTACTAATATCCATGTTTGGGTGAGCGGTGCAGAAATTTTTACAATGTTCTTCTAATTCTTTTATTGAAGAAGGTTTACGCTCATGCAAAAATGACAGAAATGTAGGATTTACTGACGATAAAACTTTATCGCGCAGCAATATATCGAAAAGACCGTCATAAGACTTTTCTACCTTGGACAATTCGATCCATCTTTCCAAGGTTAGCCGTATTTGGGAAAGAAAGTCACTGAAGTTCTTTCCTGACTGTGGTAACATAGTTTTAAAACGCAGTCTGTATTGATCTTCAGTCATTTGATATTTCCTAAGAAGAGCGGCTCTAAGTGCGTCATAATCATTTTTTTCATTAGCACTAGTTGTATGATATACCGCCATAGCATCCCCTGTAAGTAATCTGTATAAACATGTACAATATAGCGTTTTATCCCCGTTATAAGACCTAAAAGTGGCCTCAAATCTGTCTAGAAAGAATATTACGTCGTCGGATGGTGGATTAAATTTGGGTAATTTTAGGTGAACTTCCCTAAAATTATCATGTCTAGATGAAGATTGGACTTTATGAGTTTTCTGAGAATTAGCTTCATGAGCTAATTTAAATTGTTCAAATTCCATCTCCTTAATTTTTTTTTCATGTTGAACCTGAAGCTGATATTTTCTTGTATTTTCTTCAGCTATCAATCTCCTCTCTTTCATTTCCTTTTGCTTACATTCCATTTCAATTCTGAGTTGCCTTTCTTTTTCAGCAGCTTTTTTTTTTTCGTTTTCTGCAACCTCCAAGAGAAATCGTTTTTCCTCCAATTCAGTGGCTAATTTCATTTTTTTCTCATGTTCTTCGGCCTCCAATCTTTTCTGTTCTGCCTCAAATTTTACATTTTCTAGTCTTAGAAATTCTAATTTCTGAGCCTTTTCATATTCTGAAAGTGCGAATGCTTTTACCTCTTCAGGAGTCATCTGAAGGGCTTTAGCTTGTTTAATAAAATAATCTAGCGAATACATTATGATTAATAAGTAGTCACTATACTCTTTCCTTATTAAAATAAACATTAATTAATGTAGATTAATTTTCCTTATCACTATAATGAGTGATACTTGTTCCTGTTCAAGAACGGTAAGCAATTCATATAATTATCTTACTTACTTACTTAGTCGTTCCCCTTCTACCGTGAGGTGTAGAGGTTTGGAAGAGAGAGCGCCAGACTATTCTATCGGCTGTCTTCCTCCTGGCCTGGTTCCATTCTAGTCCTCGGTCCTTCAAAGATTGTCTAATGTTGTCCTCCCAGCGGACTCTGGGTCGTCCTCGGGGTCTGGATCCTTGGCTCTTTGTTTCCCATGCTTGTCGTGGTAGCCGATCTTCTCCCATTCTGCAGACATGGCCAAACCATCTTAGTTGGGACTGTTCTACTTGGGTCTGTAGGGGGTGGCATTTTAGGCCTTGACGTATCGTCTGGTTGCGTACCATGTCTCTTCTTGTTACTTCAACCACCTTCCTCCGATATCTCATTTCTGAGGTTTGGATCTGGCTTTTATGGGTTGTAGTCATTGCCCATGACTCGCATCCATATGTCAAGACTGGGACATAGGTGGAGCGGTATACAGCCATCTTCGTTTTCTTACCAACCTCTCTCTTGCTGAGGAATCCTCGATTTATGGCCTGAAAAAGTCTCCCAGCTGCTGCTTTTCGAGTGGCATATAATTATCAATTATATTATTTATCAATAAAATAAGTTATGTAATGTAATGTTATGATAAGACAAAAGCAATAGACAATTACGACAATGGTGACAAGACAAGATAGTTAATGACAAATGAAAACATTTGCAGAAATCAAAAAAGTTAGAATGAAAAAATAAGAAATAATTTTGCAAAGAGTGCAATGATAACTGCAATGGACCAAAATAAACAAGACAATGAACAACACAGTGTATAAACATAGGTTTGTAAAAAAAAACTCAACGATAGTAAGGTGAGAATGGACGAATGTTACAAACAAAATACATCATAAAACCAAGGTACGAATAAAATAACTACGAAAACTACAATGAAAACTTGACAATACAGCTAAACAGACAGGTGTCACAGACCACCAGACACAGTGGACCTAGAATCTTTCGACACCTAGGTGCCGGAACATTCCACTGCGGGAAGTCTGCAAATAAATCTATAGAACAATTATGAAGGCCTTGAGATGAACCTGGGATATTCCCTTCATAATTCACCTACCCAACCTCCCACAATAAACATAAAACATTGAACAAGCAACTCACATGAATAATAAGTGGACATAATAAAAAGATAAGACACAGCTAAACGTAATACAGTGTAACAACGATACTACGTTTATACTTATCTCGACCGAAAAAGAAACTTATTCCTCGCATCCGAGTGCTGTACGTATGAGCCTTATTACTATAGTAGAGATCAAACAATAGCAGTGTCTAATGTTGACGACTTGAAGCTAAGGTTCAACGTTGTCCTTGACCCCTAGATGACCGTTAGTTTTTTCAAACAAGTCCAGAATGTTGTCTTGAAAGTGTAAACATTCAACTGAATTGTTCATGGGAGTTCATTCCCTGGAAATTCGTTAAGTTCAAAGCACACTGGCTCCACCATACTGTAGTGTCGTTTTTGTCACCACTCTGTAGGTTTCGTTCTAATGGTGTAGTTGTGTCTTGAAGGAGGTGGTAACGACATCTATCTTGATCGTGCTAAAACTGGTTACGCGAATAATGAATATGAATCGAGTGATCAGTTGAAAAAACGTAATTTAAACAGTGGCACATCAAAACAAAGGCTGGTGCCAACCGAAATATCCGACAACTCCCGGATTCCAAATAACGACAATGTTTATTCAACGAAGACGTTGGACTTGACAAAACATTCGACAATACTAGACATTCTTCTGATCAATGATGTAGGTACAGCATGTTCATTTCAGTAAAACCAATTAAGTATGTTGCAGAACAAAATCCAGTCATCAATTTATAGCTGGTTCTTTGCATTAACAAAGTACATATACGAGGAGGCATTTTAGATCAAACGGTAACTTTCATTTGTCCCTTGACCGTGAATATAACATCGAGATCCCTGTTATGTCCTCTCACATCTGAGATCTCTTGAATAAGGAGGTTCCTAACTATAATGGCCTCATGATTGAGCATCATAACAAATATTTCAACATAGTGTCTAGTGACGACATCCATTGAAGCCTAGACAGATAATATAAATATATTTGATTCACCTCTGTGATATCGCCGGTACTTTCAGTCCGGCCACTTTGGATAAGTAATAACGTAGAGTCCATTCCATTTTTTATCTAACGTTTATCCCTTGAATATCTTCAAGATTTCATAGCTATCAACGCGGCGACAACTTTCCTTGTCTGATACCAGTGTTGTATGAGTATCAGCTGGAGGTCACACGTAAAAAAGACGAATAATAATTCATACAGGAATTATAGATTAAGAATCTATTACCTTGCTGAGATGACCGAAAGGGCTATGACTTGACTTGCAGGAAGCCAGTCATCCAGCACGAATAGTAAGTTTTAATACAGGACTCCAAAGTCATCAGACAATCCATCTGGAAACACCGAACCATTCCTTGGTTCATGGAGATACGTCATCCTCTAGATCTTAGAAACCCGTGCGCTAAGAGTCTCTCATACACTACATAGTGCACACACGTGCGTGATAAATCATACGCACAAATAATATTCCTATCATAAGAATGGTGCGTAACCTTTTAACACAGGCAGGACCTAAGACTGCCATCTATGTAAAAGTACGCAACATCTGGGTTACAACTCTTTGTACTCGCCGCATAGTTGCCATTTTAATACATTCAAGCGAAGACTGTGTGTGAAAAGGGGGCTCCCATTCCACTTTGTCTACTTTATTATAATTATTTTTCCTTTCAGGCCTAAGTTTGCCCCATGGCGTGTCTAGGTCCTGATCATTTTTCCAACTTGTGGGTGTTCCCTCATGAAATATGCCGTAGGCTTCTACAAAATTCTCAATAATTATCTTTACATCTGGCCAGTAATATTTTTGAGAAACCTTTTGGCAGATGGTACCTACTTTCTCGTGGTCCCCATCTTTTCCAACATGTAAACTCCGTATTATGTCTGCCCTAAACATCTTGGGAAGTACCAGTTGTCCGTGACCATTTGAACCAGTTCCGGCCTTCCTATACAACAATTTGTTCTTCATATAAAATTCTCCTTTGCTTGGAGGTGTATGGCAGGTATGCAATTTTTTTTTAAAGCACTGCTTCGGTGACCTATCTTCAGCCTGTGCCTTCCTCATTTCTTCCGGATGAGTATTTATTGGTTCATCTTCTTCCTGTCTGGATTGTGAACGGGTCTGGACTGCTGCCAAGACCACAGGTCTCTTGGGATCCCCCAAGAAGACATAATGGCACCCCAATATCAGAGGGTAGATGGGGGCGTCTAGCACTGCTGCTCTGATTACTCCTTTCACATAGCGAGTTTTCACCGTTATCCTGGCAATGAGAAGTGTCATAAGTGGTATGTCTTTGGTCGCCCCTTGTATCTCCACTGTTTCTGTGGTATACTGATCCGGGTTCACCAAGTGCGCACTCAGCACAGAATCAAAATTCAAACCGGTATCGTAAAGGCACCTAATGGTGACCCCATTACATACCACGTCCTCACACACTGGGGGGTGATAAGGTTCCTGCTGTCCATTAGGTTTTATCTTTTCTTCCTTTTCCCCCAACTTCATAGCAGAAAATCCAGCAAGTTTCCTGTTACATACGTTGGTGTCATGTCCTTCCCTCTTACACCATCTACAATATAATCTACCTT
This sequence comes from Oreohelix idahoensis, assembly GCA_024509875.1. NCBI lineage: Eukaryota > Metazoa > Mollusca > Gastropoda > Stylommatophora > Oreohelicidae > Oreohelix > Oreohelix idahoensis. Next base: position 169,258 of record JAMPIV010009995.1, read on the forward strand.
GATGAAAAGGTTTTCTTTCCTCATATTTCCTGTCAGTGAATTGTGGGTTTTTATTTTTATAATCATTGCATGGCCTAACAAAATTTTGCTTACCCTTATTACCTTGATCTTTGTTGTCAAATATGTTAGAGTTTTGTGGAGCCTTATAATTGTCTAGATGTTTCTTTTTGGCGCCAGCTACCTCTGCCTGGGCTGCTTGATACCTCTCAGCGACATTAAGTAACTCACCCAGCCTCTCTGCACCCTGTTCCATGAGAAACTTTCTCAAGTCTGGAGCCATGGACTCTCTCAATTGCTCAATAAGGATCATTTCTTTAAGATCTTGGGTTTTCCCCAGAGCAGTCCATTTCTCCAAGTTCGTCTCTAAACGTGCAGAGAACTGGTGATAGGTCTCATCCGACAGTAGCTTGGCATTTCTAAACTTTTTCCTGTAAAATTCACCATTCTTTTCATATCTTAACAAAAGAGCCTGCTTTAACATGTCATAATTGTCTTGGTCATCCCTGCTCATTTTTTAGAAAACTTCATAAGCTGTTCCCCTAAGACCTTGGGATAACTTCAAGCTCCATCTTTCCTTTTCTAGCCCATAAGTTGTAGCTAATACCTCATATCTACTTAAATATGATTCAATATCATCATCTCTTTCACCAAAATAATCTAAGTGGAACCCCATAGCTGAGTTAGAGGCCCCCGGACTAGCAGTCGCATCAGAGGTAGAGGGGCTGTGACCATTGTCAGGAGCATGGCCTTGCAACTCCAACTCCCTTAGTCGCAACTCATGCTCCGTTTGTAATCTTTTATCTTCTGCTTCTCTCTCGGCCTTTTTTTCTTCAAATACGAGCCTTTTTATCTCAGCCTCGCTATCAGCATCTAAGGCCCTAGCCTCCTTGTCAGCCTCAATTTGTAACCTTTTGATTTCTTTCTCAGCCTCTAATTTCTTAACCTCCCTAGCATCTTCTAACTGCATTCTCCTCTCTTCAGCCAACCTATGTTCTTCCCTAACAATGAACTTATAACATTCTGAGGTGACATAGTCAATCAAGACTTGACCATCCATGTTCATGTCTCTGGCAGTCTGCACAGCAGCAGATCTGAACTTTACCAAATCAGCCATATTGTATCAAGCAACGTTAACAATATACTAAGGTAACTTATTTACTCTAATTAAACAACAACTACAAGCACCAACAGATCATCCACTATTTAAATTCCACAAAAGAATACTTTTAATTTTATTATATGGGATTCCTATACATGTATTAGGGGAAGTTTACCTAATGAAAAGTTCAAATCTCGGACAAGCCTACCAATATAGCTGGTGCTATGAGAAATTAAAATCCCGGACGAGCCCCCAATATATGTGGTGGATTTGATGTTAATAGATGTTATCATTCAAAATTTCTAGTGTACTGAATGAGGTCAGCTGTGAAGGTCCCTGATTATAACAAATTTTGGGTTGAGTTATCAGGCTACCTTTCTGCTACCACCTTATGACCTCAATCAGACTTATTCTGGACTAGTATGTATGATAGCTACGTATAATGTCTAGGGTTATGAAAGAGTGTAATGTAGTGTAAGTAATATTACTACAAATACATTTAAATTCTATCACATATAGATATAAGACAGGGTCAATACCACAACCACAAACAAACTAACACTCTATTAGAAAACTTATGGAAGTCTGTGGCTGAATTTTATGTAATATACTAGATTACAATTTATTTGCCCTGATTCAGAATTTTCTGAGTCAGGACCAACAACAAAATGAAATTTATGGTTTTATTTACATAAATATTTATAACAGAATGGATCTTCTGTCCATGCAAAGGACTAAAATTATATTTAAGTATTTCTCTAAACTGGGTGACACTAGTAACTAATGGTGGGGTGGGGTGTTTTCATCACTCCCCTTCTTTATTTTAGTATCTTGTGGAAAATTTATTAAATAATCAAAGATTTTATGTCTATGGTAATAAAGTCAGTGCATGACCGTTGAAGTGCCGACACATAGGCACTTAACTGTAGGTGGATAGTAGATATGATGCTGACAATTTCCTTTCGTTCACTTGAATGACCAGACTGACACAGTCCCTGGTGTAGAATAGTATTGTAGACCGCTTGGTCCAATAAAGTTTCCCTTCTCTCTCTCTCTCTAGTAAAATCACCAGGGTCCTGGTACTGCCGTAGCACCAGAACAAAAAACCCTGAAACAAGGTTATGATTCTGTACAACATATCTACAATATATTTCCACAATCAATACATGGCATAATTCAATAAAAGAAAAGGGTCAGATCTCTCTGAACACCCCATGTCAACCATTTCCTTCTGAGATAACTCATACCAGTGCTCCTGTTCTTTTCCCTAATGGCTACAACGCCTCTGACACTGCAACAGTGATTCTCTCCCATAGAAAATTGTGGGTTAGCCTTCCCACTGGTAGCTGTGGAAATCATTTTAAGTTATACAACTCATGTCAATTTTTACTGCTTGTGTGCAACACCACAGGCCCTGCATAAGTCTGCTGGGGACCTCTGTACTTAGTCGTAACGCCTTCCCAATCAAGCAGTATCTCATACACCAAATGTGGTTGTAATATAAGATTAATAAAGTCATTCTTACCACAATTCAAAGAAATATCACAAACATACGTTGACTGGCATTAGCATTAAGGTAAGTTTAGCTTTGCCCCAGTCCAGACTGCCAAGAATTATTATTTCACTCTAGGCACTGCTGTTCTCAACGCAGCTTGCTTTCAATAACTTCTGTATCAACTGGCGACAAGCCTTTGCTTGCTTTTGCCAATATTATCAGACCGGCCCAATCAGCGAGGGTCTAGCTTTTTTCAATTCAAAATTTAAGAAAACAAAAGCCAAACTCCAAACTTCTAGGAGTGAGTCTGCAAATATATTTAGCTTTTTTTTTTGCCTAACCAATACCCTCCTTCCTATACTCTCCTATCAACCAATCGGATTTGAATCAATCTAATGCCTCTTTTTAAACTAGCGTCCCCCACTAACGTAATGGATAAATGAGCGAAAACAACAGTCTGTCCGTCTTAGCGTGCATAGACATATAGTATTATCTCAATATCTTGGCTAATAATTAGAATACCATATATATTTAAATATATTATTGCTTAGGGGATCGTAAGCTATCTTTATATATGATTTTTATGGCCCTAATGTTTGTCGTTTAGATTTTCAGTTTTGTCACTGTTAATCATAAATTTCAACTTTTCCAAAAGTCGGCCATCTTTTCCCCTCCCTCTCTCATTTTTTCCATTCAAATAACTAACTGGTCTGGGTTACATCAGAAATACACTACTCGGCGAGAATGGAACACTGTCTGTGTGTTTATATATTCTGATTTGTCCAACAGAGAGGTTATAGTATTAGTCCCGCGTGCAGAGCGAAGAGGGGTTTTTGCCAAGCGTTGGTAGTATTGGCGTTAATTATTACAGTTGTTTCGTTCTTGCTACTGGAAAATGTCCGAGTTACTACTAATTTGAGCGTTAAAGTTAAAATATTACGTTAATTCAGACGGTAGGATGGTGGCACAGTTCTGGCAGATCTTAATTGTAATGTCTCAAAACCGAAACTAAGAAAGCGTGTTAGATTTTACAGCGGGATCGTTTTTATAAGCATTTCCTCTGCACAAAAGGCAGCGCTATACTGGCGTAGAAACGATTTTAAGCAGACACTTACGGTCGGGTTTATTTATAATGTGAAACTAAGACAAGTGACAAACTGCGAAAAAAAAAAAAAGTAATATCTTGTGCGACTAAAACAAAAGAAACGCTTGAAGCGAGACTGATATAGGTGACGTCTTGCGATAATCCTGTGAGAGTAACAAAAAAGTAACATCATGCTAGACTAATACAAAAGTAACATATTGCGAGAGTAACAAAAAAAAAAAAAAAAAAAAGAAACAAAGTAGCATCAATTCAGACTAATACAAGAAGTTAAATATTACTAGACAGCTGGAAAAATAACATAACACGCTGCTGACTCAAAATTGACACCACGCGATTCTGATGCATTACACCACACTAACTGGGGCAAGTAATAAAGGGATAACATGTAAAGCAGGAATTTGAACTTCACTTGTATGATACCACAAGAAGATTTGAGCCAAAGTATCTGCCAAATGGAGCCGCAGTAGCACAATGCTGAGTGCACTGGCTTCCATGTGACAAACTACGTAACTAACACAAAAGTAATATCTTGTGCGACTAACTTGCGGCACTCGTACATTTGAGTTAGTCGCACAAGATGTTGAGGCAATGGTTCGTTACCCAGTTAAGGTGGGATTTTTTTAGACCGCAAACGGTTCCGGTGTCGACCCAGCCTCTTGAAATGGGTACCAGAGCATATCTGGGAAGGTTAAGGCGGCCGACGTGATGCTGACCACTCACCCCTAGTGTGCCGATTGTCAAGAAAATGTGGGCCTTATACCATTTTCCCAAAAATGCCTCAATGGGACCCTTTACCTTTTATCTGCCAAATAGGTTTTCCTACCGGAATGCATGTTATTATTTCTTTTAAAACGTCAATAGATGGGTGCATATCCAAGATTATGTAGACCAGAGTTCATGTCATTCATACATACTGTTGATGCAGCAAAATGAAACGAACAAAAATTAAATTTGCAATTGCAGGTTACATGTGATCACTGCCGTCAAAAGCATACACTAATAGCTTTAGGCATAAAGATAAAGAAGTAAGTATCCCCATGGCTCTCAAACATGGAGAGCTACACAAATAAACAACCAGAAAGGTACAGACTTTCATAAATGATTACTGGCGTAGAATAGAGGGATTTAAGTGGTATGACAAGATCACGTGTGTGGATCTGATTATAAGACATGGACTAATGCAAGTGGAACAAGGGATGAAAAGAAGACGCTGGAGATGAATAGGACACACACTGAAGAAACCTGTTGATAGCATTTCCAGTCGGTCCTTGTTCTGTAATCTCCTGGGTAAGAGAATGAGAGGTAAACAGAAAAACACACGGAGAAGAGAACTGGAGGCAGAAATAAAAATGATAAGGAAGACGTGGACAAACTTTGAATTGATGGTAAGTGACAGGAAGACTTGGCATGTGATTGCTGAAGGACTATTCTATTTGGGGGTGATGAGTGAGTGAAAGATCGCTGCAGTCAAACGCATGCACTAACAGCTTTAGGCAGAGCAACAGAAAAGTAAATATCCCCAAATAAAACTAGGCTTATTTCTTCTCTAATGGTCTTGAAAGAAAGGAGAAAAATATCGATTTGGGTTGAAACAGTAAGTTTTGAGACCGTGGTTCAAAAGAAATATATCTTTTCTTTATATCACAGTCAAAAGCCGGGTTGTGGAGTCGGTCAAAAAATTATCCGACACCTGGCATTTTAGACGTCCGACTCTCGACTCCGACTACAGTTTTTTACTGGTCATATAGCATAAAATTCGGAGTCTGCACATTTTTTACTGACTCCACTAAAAAACGACCGACTCCACAACTCCGACTCCGACTTCACAGCCCTGATCAAAAGTATAAGCAATGTGAAAAATTCCAAATATATGACACGTATTTGGAAGTCATCAACCCTTCATCAAACATCGCTGTGGACAGTTTCAAACCCATTTCCTGAACCGAATATGACATAAAGACTACTTTTAAGTCCATTCACAATGTTCATAAAATTGTCATGTTGTTTAACTAAATAAGATTTAAACAGAACGTGTTATTTCAGT
>JAMPIV010009995.1:180000-215000 GCA_024509875.1 Oreohelix idahoensis
ATCCACCTGTGCTAAGTTGACACGCTGGGCATTATTGATGCAGCAATTCAACTTTACTAATTTACCAATTCAGGGGGTACATAACATTGTAGCGGATGTCCTGTCCAGGTTATGAGGTTGGTGTGGGACAGGAGCATCCGTAGAGAATATTTACATTGATTTATGGAAGAAATGTATTATAATCGTTAAAGTTGATGTTTATGAAAATGTATTACGATATGTGATTTATGTGTCATGATGCCATAAAGGCAATACGGATAAAGTTATACTCAACGTATGTGTAAATCATGTTATAATATAAGGTATATTTGCAGCGTGCAGAAAGGATTGTTTATACTATGAGATTATGTCTTATTATTGATGCTTAGATATGAATAACTAATATGTAACATATGTGGGGTTTGATAGCCCAGGTTTGGACAGTCGTTGTTATGTTTCACGACTACCAGTACCTGGGGTGGATTAGTTCATGCTCATTTTGTGTTTAGTACTTAGAGTGAGAAGGCATGAACGACTAGGGTGTTGGACAACTTTGGCACTCTCTAGGTAGATGAGGAGGTGCCGTCTCGGCTTTTTGTTCGTCCATACTCCGAAGGGGGTTGGGCGTGACTCCTCCGGTCTAAGAAAACTTCGTTTTCTTTCTTAGGGGGGGGGGTGGTGGATGTCACAGTATATGAGTTCGACAAAATATTAGGTTGGTCACGCTGTGAGTGGCAACATTGATAGAATAAAAAACCCGTTTGGTCAGTTGACCGGAAGGGAAGTGGGCACAAATTCTGGCGCAAAAGTTAGTTGACTTTCTGGCTATCGACCGGGATAGGGCGTCTTTATGTTCCCTGTCAGCGTTTTGCTGGAAAGAGTTTGCCATCGTTGTTCTGATTTAGTGCTTGCCTTCTCTTCATGCGATCTTTGGATTGTAGTGCATAATGCTAGAGTGTTAATGTATTTTTCTAGTGGAATTTCCTTAGACCGGTGATGTTGAGTCATTTGTGGTTTACTTTTCCTTGATCGCAATACATTTTTTTGCCGGTGAGCGAAGGTCATTGTGGTGTCCATTCAGAACGGCCATACCATTGGGTATGATACCTATATATTACGTTGTCAGTAGTGCAAGCTGTATTGGCATTTATGGTCAGTGTATCTCATATGTAGTATGAGCCGTGTGGGGCTTCATTGTGTGCAATGTATTATTAAAAAGGGAACTTACCTGTTAAAGGTGTTATAGTTAATTATTGTCAGCTACTGTATGCTGTGGTCGTCCTCTAGTGGTACGAGTCAAGTATGAAAGTGTTTGGATATTGAAATCCACAGTATAAGTAATTTCCTGACATAGGTTATTATTCAGGTTGGAGTCATATGAGTCCTAACAAAGACTGTTAGGTTATTATTCAGGTTGGTTTTCGTCTTCAGCAATCATACCAGGAAATACAATCATTATACCTGATTCCATAAACTATAATCATTATACATGATACAGTCATAGTAAAACTAAAATACTAAGGTGATATTATATACAGGTGTAGGTTATTTTCCGGGGGGTTCCTTGTTCAACAGCCATACAAAATCATTATACATGATACTATAAAATACAATCATTATATATGATATAGGCATATTAAAACTCCCAAAAGTTTATAGTAAGTTTATCTACCCTCTAAGATTAATACAAGCCAGCTTTTGACTCGACTTAGTGAAGCAAGTTTGCCCGGCATGCAGGTAAGCAGGAATCAGTCTTGACAACTTTCTCTTCCACAGTCTGTCGTTCTAGCTGGTCTTCATGTTTGTGTGTGTATTTGAATAAAGCGCGCACACATATATATAGGTCAACGCAGGTAAATGCTGCTGCGTAAGGAACCCTTTTGATTGGTTCGCGGCGTTTTAGTCTTTTTAATTGCCGGTGCAAGCTGATTGGTTATATGCGTTTTGGTACTTTGCGTGACCGAGTTCCGAAGCAACAGTGTTTTAGGCTTACTTATTTCTGTCTGCCGCCATCTTGCGTGAACGTGACTTCGTGTAATTTATTCTGTCTCAGAGTCTGTTGAACGTAGATTGGCTGTGCATATTTGTATATCGACATAGTGTAATAACAAAGAAGTGGGTTTACACACAACTTTACGACAACATCATCAGCTATCTAGACGAAACCAGGTCTCCATTTTTGGCTACGCACTGGACACAACAGACTGAGGTACCAACTATACCACAAGTACAGAATTAGTGCAACAGATCTCTGCATCTGCAGCACCAGCCCGATGACAGCCGAACACCCGTTGCAGTCCTGCCCAACACACTTCAATGAAGGGAAGTAGCATATGGCACCAACCTGCCTCACTCCACGAAAAACTGTTTGGAGATGCCAGGAACACAGCTGAATACTGCCTTTATTAGTCATTAATGTGAAAGTCTGAAGGCAAACGAGGAAGAAGAAGAAGAAGAAGAAGAAAGACGAGACAAGATGAAGTACCTTGGAGTAACATTTGATCGTGGGCTATCGTATAAGTATCATGTGGATCACATCATACAGAAGGGCAGGAGAGGTCTGGTAGCCCTAAAAACAATGGCCGCAGCGCACCTGGAGCAGATATTACTATTTCTCTTGTATCATCAGCTAGTCATATGGGTAATCGCGTATGGATTGGGAATACTCACGCCGTCAGTAACACAATGTGAACGACTGGAACGCATTCAAATTGAAGGGATGCGTATAGTGTGAGGCTGTACGCGAGATACCCCCATTTTGACGATGCAACACATGCTTGGATTGCTGACACTTAGATCCAGATATGCGATGGCCCAGGCAAAAGCTTATATGCGAGTAACCACAGACAGAAAGCATCCCCTGCATGGGAACGTAGCTGACATCAAAGGAGCAAGAATAAAGAGGGGGGTGTCATGGATGGCGCAGGCAGAGACAACTATTAGACAGGTGACCACAGTTGAAAATATATTCAAGGTAGATGAGTGCAGTAAGTCAGGTGAGAACCGGACGAACTACCAGCAAGTCATCACCAGCCTTGGTAGAGAGTGCATAATTTGGGCCAATCGGAGGACAGAGCTGGAAATTGATCAGCTGATAAATAATCATACTGACAGACTAGCTTGGTGCACCCATAGAAGATGCATTGGATATGGATAAGGGAGAGATAATGAGAGCAATTAATGATCGCTATTAGAGAATGACACTGCAATCGATTGCTGAAATTTGGCATCAAACATAAGACCATCAGGGATGGACGTATTTGAGGATGCATCCGTCGTGTATACAACCAGCACGCAACATGGACAACTAGCATTCATACCCTTTGGCATTTGCTGAGGGAGACTGAACACCTATGGGTTTGCCCCGAGTGCAGTGACGATTCTGATGAACAATAACAGTAGCAATGGTGTAACTGGTCTCAACCTCAATGGTTTTCACAACAATCTGCGTGGTGCCACCACTCTCTTAAGTTATGGCTTTCAGCGATTTGAAATGGTAATAATTACACATCATACCAAGCAATAGTTAACTCGTTGGTTGATAATTTTCAGCTAAATTCTGTGCTTTCAGTTCGCTAGTTTTTGAGCTTTTTGGTTTACCTTAGATTATTATATACTTCATTACATCAATATATAAATACATAAAAGGAAGATTAGGTTGTTTTTTTTCGAATACACATTAATATAAAAATAAACTAACCTCTGATTCCCAAAGGACTCACCAAGTCTAATTAAAAAAGGTTAAAAAAAGGAAAAGAATCCCGTTACACGCCCATTGAGGAATATTGGGAAAAAGGTGTGAGGCTCATATTTTCTTGACCATCGGCACACTAGGGGTGATGTGGTCAGCATCACGCCGGCTGCCTTAACCTTCCCAGAGTTACTCTGGTACTCAATTCATGAGGCTGGGTCGACCCCGGAGCCGTTTGCGGTCTAAAAATCCCACCTCAACTGAGGATCGAACCATGGACCACCGAGCTAGGAAGCCAGTACACTAACTACTGTGCTACCGCGTCTCCAAGTCTAATTAAGATGACCTAATAATAACTTATACAAAATTACGTCCTTTATGTAGGTCATTATGCCCTCTTGAATATTTCGAGTTTTGCAGACGGGTATTTTTTTATGCGCAACATCTGGAACTGGAACATTGAGAAATATTCAGAGGATGATTATGTAGGCACTGTTTTCTTAACTGTGTGTGTGGGTTTTTGCAAAAACGCTTTGATCAAGAATTATGAACAACTACGTGGTGTATTCCCTCGTATCATTCGTGCTGCCGAGAGTGCGTGGTCAAATAAAAATCTTAAAGACTGTTAGGATCATCGCAAGAACCACAAGTATGGTGTTGTCAGATCAAACAACGTCACCAGTAAGTTTCATAGTCACCAAATCATAAAAAGCACAAACATGCTGGCTGTCAGGTCTTTTAGGAACGTAAGAAAAGCATCAAACAAAAACTTTGACTCTCAGGTCAAAGAACAACAACAGAGCCCTGTCGTGAGTTGGGTATTTTAGAAGTATTTTATTGAGTAAGACAATTTGAGTGAAGTGCAAGAGTTATAGAGAAAACACAGATAATGTGCGAAGTTCGGGAGAAACCTAAGATAGCCTGGAAGAAGATCAATTAAGCTATCTCTCTTTCCAAGCCCCATATCTCACTTATGTATTCTTAAGTATCACCCGCTCTCTCTTCTTTCTCAATGGTAGACAGAGAAATAATAAGAGCTTAAAATGTCACTTAATAATAGATATGGATGAAGGTCTTGAACAGCGCATCAACAAAAGGTTACAGTTTATTAAAGTTCCTTTAGGCTGTATAGAAAAAAAAGAATAAAAAAATATCAGCAACATAATAATTGATCAAATATCAAAGTCAGCAATTACATAAATTCATATATCAAGGAAAACAAAACCATCTCATAGTACACTGACAAGGACAATAAACCGAGAGTTAACAATTCTTCAGCTGCTTGTGAAATATACACACAAAAAACTTATTGTATGGTTTTCACAATAATCTGCGTGGTGCCACCACTCTCTTAAGTTATGGCTTCCAGCGATTTGAAATAGTAATAATAACACAACACACCAAGCAGTAGTTTTCTGGTTGGTTAACAATAAAGTCAGTGTCTTTATGTCTCTGCTAGTAAACTGAGGAGAAAATTTATAAATCCACTGAAGACGCTATACTTGCGCTGTTTTCACAAACACACTGATCTAGCCTAAACCAAGATAGGCTGTCGATTAGCTCTGTCTTTCCTCTGACAACTAATACACGAAGGTGTCGCACTGACCAGAAGGCATACGAGTCGAGGTCAGTTCAGGGCCACCGTCCTTATTTGCGCTCCTATTCTGGCGCTGTGAATTAAAGCAGACATGCTGTCGTGGAGTTTTTGAAGGAGAAAGTGCAAGACTTGATGGAAGAATAAAAGATAATATCTAGAGGACAATCTTCCAGACTGCAGGTTGAATGCACTGTCTCTCCTCGGGAATTAGTCCACTAGAAAACCTTTCTTAAAAAGAGAATTCTGGTGACACTAAACAGGATATTCTCTAGGCGATAAATTCTTTATCCGAAATCCTACAAAGGACTATGTGTCGTGAAATATTCTAATCCACATATATAAATTATCAGGTAAATATAAAGCCTAACAAATAAATTCTAATAAAGAAAAGAGCAATGGTAAAATAACGGTGCTGTCACAATAACTGTACTCGAAATCCCCCTTGTTTTATGCTTCGTCTGCAAATTGTAACGCTTTCACGTTGATAGTAAAAGCCTACTATATTATTACCCGCTTTCTTCAATGAAACGTGTGCTGTATTTCTTGGAAAAACAGTGAGATACGCAAGCTGAACAATGACCTAATTTTAATATTTCATTCATTCCATTTTATACACGGCGTAACTAAAGACAGATGGACTAAAGGATAGAGAGAAGGGAGAGGCATAAAGCCGAACGCATGCAAAATTAAACACGCGTCTCGCTATTAATGCCACCCCCAACAAGCGTAACGCGATACACAATTACTACTATCACGCGTGTAAGGCCACATGCACTAACTTTTTCGGACGGACAGTGATAAAAACACTAACCTTCCCAGAGTTAGGTTTTTAAATCACGAAAAACGCTTATTAGAAAAGATAACAATAGATGGGTTTACGTTTGAAAACATTACAGTACCCAGACAGCACATCTTAGAAACAGGAGGTAGAAGAAATTGCATATTTTGAACGCAGCCACTTAGCTCTTTTAAATTTGTATATTTGGGTTCCTTAGGGCTTGCTGACAAAGAATATGTAAAACGTTACGCAAATAGTCTAGGAATTACCAAATTATAACCAAAATAAAATAGTGGGGATGCCTGACAGCATGAAATCATTTCTGCTCATAAAATTTTTTAATAACGTGTTTGAAAAAACCTTGCGTACGGAAATAGCCTACCATGTAAACTCCAAATTGATTGGAGCGCAACAAATATAAGACTAAACACGATTGGTCGGACTATAAATACTATCTTTGGTTGTTAGGGGAGACGTAGGAAGGTAAAATTTTTTCAAACACTTGTCGAAACGTGGCTCCATTGGCCAGACTCGCTGATATAATCACTTAGGAGCGTTAGTTCGAGACCACTAGTTCAAATAAGCTTGATAAAGCAACAGTGCGTTGAAGCCAGCTCATATTTTTGCTAAATAAAAGCCTGGAACATAAGCAGATGGGAATTTGTGCCAGTAATTGTGCCAGAATTCATTGCTAGTCAACGTATCTGTGTTTATTCTATGAATTGTGAAGGCACATCCTTCTTGTTTTCAGGGACCGTGGTCTTGATGGTATTGAGCAGCACCTGGTCAGAGCTTTGCTGAATCCAGAGTCGGACAGCATACTCCTTGGTCCATTTAGCTATCAGTGAGGTGTCTCCAGAGCACAGGGGAGAAATCGAGCAGAGGAGTCTTTTCCTGCCGCCATCACGCAAGATAAGCTGATGTGGCCAGCTGAGCTCAAAATTATGTACCCCCATCTTAAAATAACATTGTAACATAAACTTAAAAGGGGAAGTAAATTGTTTTAATATCAGGAACTGAGAACATCTCCAATACTAGTTCCAATAAAGACATACTATTGAAGTCATGATGACAAATACCAACAGAGCTTGAACAAAACAAAACCAGTATTACCTCATATTACTACTACACAACTGACACACATAGGATACTTTTAATAATATATGCCACTACAATATTCATATTGATAAATTCTGTACATATAACTTGTAATTAAAATTGATTGTGATTCCTGGTTCCCTTTGTATTTGAATCAGGACACATATTCATTCATGACAGCAATGAATACATATTGTTATTTGAAAAGTTATCAGTGACTCCTTTAAGATATCCTTGTAGAGTGTTTTATGTATGTGAGTGTCACAGTGTTGTCAAGTGTGGTGGAATAAATTAAATTGTTTATCTGTCTGTTGTTGTTATGACTTACACTTCATCATACACATACCCTAGACATACAACGTAGTCATCACACTATTCCAGAATAATTCTGACTGAGATATATATATATATATATGTGGCAGCAAGTAAGGTTATCTATAATACACTACTCTTATTAGATATAGATACCTTCACAGCTGATCTCAGTCAGTACACTAAGTCCCCTATAAATATTTATAACATCCCACTTCACCACACTATGTATAGTACCGGTACATATAGTTGGATAAGAGATTTGGTGCCCAGCCACGTTAAAAATATCCCGACCCAATAGTGTTTATTAATTATGGCTCTGCCCCCAGGGTGTAGATTTTAATTACTAAAACTATAATAATAATAGTTGCCCATCGCAAGCGAAGATGGCAGCAGCTTCAGACTTGAGTTGTGACACATCTGTGCCGTGATCTCATGTGACTAATTAATCCTATTTTGGCCCTACAGGCCCTGCCACATACGGGGCACACATGGTTAGAGTCGATAGTAGTGTTGCTGTGCATTCTGGCCTTTCTTGCAGCACGCTTGCCTTCTGCCTTATCAGCTAAATTCTGTTCTGCAATGCGAGCACCTTGAGTAATGTTTGTCCGTTAGGCACAGCAATCCTGTGCGATAGTCTCCCAGGAGGAGACATCAATTTTGAAGCTGCTCAACGATGCTTTCAGTGTGTCTTTGAAGCGTTTCTTTTGTCCCCCTGCTGTTCGCTTACCCGTGGAGAGTTCGCTGTACATCAACTGCCTTGGGATGCGTTTTTCGGGCATGCGAACAACATGTCCGGCCCATCTAGTTTGGGCCCTCTGCAGCAGTGTGTAGATGCTTGAGATATGTGCTCTGTTGAGGACCTCAGAATTAGATACTCTATCATGCCACTTGATCCTGAGGATCCTGCGAAGACAGCTCATGTGGAAATGATTAAGCTTCTTGGCATGTCTGCTATACACTGTCCATGTTTCACGGGCATACAGGAGGGTAGTGAGTACTATTGCATGATATACTTTTATTTTGGTGGCGGCACTAATTCCTTGTCGATCCCAGACATTTACTCTTAGTCTTCCGAAAGCTGCACTTGCCTTTGCAATTCTGTTGTTGACCTCGGAGTCGATATTCGCATCTTTGGTAAGGGTACTGCCTAGATAAGTGAAGCTGTCCACCACTTGTAGACGTTGGTTCTTTACTGTGATATTTGGTTCACAGTAAGGTTTCCCAGGAGCAGGTTGCAACATTACTTCAGATTTCTTCGTATTGATGGTAAGGCCAAAGTCATCACACGCTACAGAAAGCCTCCTCATATTGTTCTGCATGTCCAGTTCTGTGCAGGTGTTGAGGGACAGTCGTCCGCAAAGACGAGGTCAGAGATCATTGTTTCATTCACCTTCGTAAAGGACTGTAATCGTCTCAAATTGAACAGATTACCATCTGTCCTGTATCTGATGTGTATGCCGTCGCTACTGTCATGCGTAACGTTAGACAGCATGGCAGCAAATATCATACTGAATAGTGTCGGGGCGAGCACACAACCCTGTTTGACACCATTTGTGACGGGAAAGGGTTCAGAAGGTTCTCCATCATTCAATACGCGAACCATCATACCTTCATGAAACTGGCGGACAATTGAGATGAACGTATCGGGACAGCCGAATTTCGCCATAATTTTCCATAGTCCGTCCCTATTGACAGTGTCAAAGGCCTTGGTCAAGTCAATAAATGTTGTGTATAGGTCACTGTGCTGTTCCTGGCATTTCTCCTGAAGTTGGCGAGCAGCAAATATCATATCGACGGTCCCGCGGCCTGCTCGGAAACCACACTGACTCTCTGGAAGTAAGTCCTGCGATTCGAGATGAACAGTCAAGCGATTGAGCAGGACTCGAGCCAGGATTTTGCCCGCAATAGATAATAGGGAGATTCCCCTATGGTTGTCACATGATTGATGATTTCCCTTTCGCTTGTATATGTGAACGATGGTGGCATCTTTTAATTCCTGTGGTATCTGTTCTTCATCCCATACTGAGTGGAAGAGGTCTGTTAGTCTCTGCAGCAGCATGCTGCCTCCAGCTTTATAAATCTCAGCAGGAATAGCATCTGATCCAGGGGCTTTGCCGCTGGACAGTAGACTGGCTGCTTTCTTGACCTCTTCCATGCTGGGTGGAAGGTCAAGTCTGACATTGACTGTAACTTGCGGTATACTTGCAATGGCCTGGTCGTTGACGGTTGATGGATAATTTAAGATGGCGTTGAAGTGTTGTGCCCAGCGTTCCAAAATCTGCGTTTTATCAGTGAGCAATGCCATGCCATCAGCATTTAGGACCGGTGATGATTGATTCGATTGAGGGCCATAAATTGCTTTCAGGGCATCATAAAAGCTCTTTGAGTCATTTCTGTCTGCATACCTCTGTATCTCGTCTGCTTTATTGCTGAGCCATGCATCATGCATCTTCCTGAGCTTATTCTGGACAACTCTGCGTATATTGATAAAGGCTGCCTTTTTGGATGTTGAGGAAGGGTTGCTTTGATAGTCTCTGTGCAAGCGATATTTTTCAGCCAGCAGTGTTTTAATATTTTCATCATTCTCATCAAATCAGTCAGGGTTCTTGCGTGTTGTATATCCCAAGCTCTCAGAGGCTACAGAGTACACAATGTGCTTTAAAGTGGCCCATTTTTCCTCTATAGTGGTTTGACCGAGCTCAACGTCCCTCAGACGGCTGTCCAAGTCCCTTGAGAAGCTCTCTGCGGTTGCTTCGCTTTTAAGTTTTGTGACGTTGAGCCTCTTCATGGGTTTCTGACTCTGGTGTCTTCGCTTGGGCTGTATGTTAAGGTTGAGTTTTGATAAATCAGCCTGTGGTCAGTCCAGCATTCGGCACCACACATGGCCTTGGTCACTCTCACGTCACGTCTGTCGCTCATTCTCGTGATGACATACTCAATGAGATGCCACTGTTTGGATCGGGGGTGCATCCATGTTGTTTTATTTCGAGTGGGTAGGCGAAACATGGTGTTCGTGATGGACAAATCATGTGTGGCACACAGGCTGAGTAATAGGAGCCCATTACTATTACATTTGCCTATGCCATGTTTTCCAAGTATTCCTTCCCAGGTGTTGTGGTCAGTGCCTACTCTGGCATTGAAGTCGCCGAGAATAATAAATTTCTCAGATTTAGGAACTGATGAGATTATTGAGTTAAGTTCGTCATAGAACTTTTCTTTTGTTTCCTCGGGGTTTGTCATTGTTGGGGCATATGCACTGATCAGTGTGGCACTTCTGTTGCTTCCTAGTGGGACATGAAGGGTCATTAGGCGATCATTAATGCCCTTAGGAGATTTGACAAGTTTTCGTACGATATGAGATTTAATGGCGAATCCAACACCAGCCTCACGCCGTTCCTTGCTGTCCCGGCCACTCCAATAAAATGTGAAGCCACCTCCAATTTCAGTAATCTGACCTTCTTCTGGTAGTCGCGTCTCACTTAGGGCTGCTATATCGACATTATAGCGCGCCAGTTCTTTGGCCACAAGTGCAGTTGATAATTAACGAGTTTTTTATCTTTTGGTTGAAGAAGGTGAAGCGTGTTTTGGGACAGTCACTCACAGTAGCGCACACACCAAGTCATGGAATGGTGTAACGTCTGATGATATTTTAACCATGGTTTATTACAATTATAACATCACGTAGATCTAGACGAATACAGTTACATCGAAACATGAATCTTCATAATGTAGTTAACACACCATACGGCCCTTACACATCCTGGCCTACAAAATCTCTACTCCTCACATCAGTGCACAAAGACTGCGTCTACGGCAGTTATATAATAATCATGGCCTACAAAATCTCTACTCCACATCAGTGCACAAAGACTGCATCTACGGCAGATATATAATAATCATGGCCTACAAAATCTCTACTCCACATCAGTGCACAAATACTGCATCTACGGCAGATATATAATAATCAAGGCCTACAAAATCTCTATAGCCCTGCGCAGGCATACATTATCCAAAAACCACCTTAGGGCTGACCACCTCAGTCAAAAACCCTGCATAGACTCAACCCACGGGAACACACCCCGTTCACACAGTCACGAGAATCTACTGTTCTCTTAACACTGCTCTCAAAAATCCCTGCGGACACTAGCCGCGAGAGCTATTCACACATCACTTAAAACCAGTACAGAAACAGTTCATTATGACCAGAGTTCACCTGCTATCTGACATACTGTCTTCCACGAAACTAAGAGGAGATATCTTTAAACAAATCCATACCAATCTGTAAGCAAGTACTCTAACCCAAAATTAACTCTACTCAACACGTATTTCCCAAGATCATTTCCCTTTCATCACATCTGCACTTATCAGTTTGCCACACTCCCAGGGAAAAAAAATGATTATATCATTTTTTTTTTGTTGAAAATTAACTCCCAAAAATTTAACGGTCAATGAAGTTATATCAGATACCTCTTAAATTAATTCCCAAAAATTTTTTAAAAAATTAATGAAGTTCTATCAATTACCTACAAAAATATACCTATGACAAGAGAACATAGCACATCTACAAAAATATCATCAATAAATGTAAGATAACGACTAAATCATCCAACATAATCATTCAAGCATACCAAAATAAAAATTAATCTAATACAAAACCCAAATTAAGTATACATAGTACAAACTAAACAGAAAATAAATTATCATACGAGAAAAGACAAAATATGAAATGGGAATATGATAAGAATCAAATAGAATCATAAGATGACAATGAAGACAACAATTCCATACATGTAAAACAAATAGAACTATAAGAACCAATTACATTATCTAAAGTCATATAATTAACTTAACACTACAAAGAATGAAAGTATAAATAGCGTAACACGAAAAAAGTATACTAGAAGTATGAATGACATCAAAGATGAAACACGGAAGCATAAACAAAATATCAGACAATACTGAAAAGACAACAGAAAAGATGTAAAGAAATGACGAATAGTCAACAAAGAGAGATGACAGTAAAGATGCAAATGTAAAGAAAGTTGGTAACAACACCTAACAATAACTATCCAAATATAACAACGTATTGTAAAATACAAAAATGCTAAAGTATATTTATATACTAACACAAAAAAGAAAGCTTATGACAAGCACAGCATAATAAGTAATTTAACTAAATTATAAACTTATACATAACTAAAAATAAATTACATCAAATATCACCCAAACAAAAAATTATTAACGATAACACAAGTTCCGCATTGACGCATAGTCAAGCGCTAACAACCAAAAAATACATCCAAACATCACAACATTTTCAAAGAATTAATGTCACTACATAATAGTAACCCTAACATACAATCTAGCGCTGGCGCAGAAAAAAATAAATATCACAATGTTCAAAACACATTTTCCAAAAATTTACAATACAAAAAATGTTTCTTCTCTTTAGGTTAAATAAAAATAGTATTTTTATTTCTAAGTAATATGTAGCTATAATTAATAACTAACAATTAAATTAGCTGAGTAACATAAAAATAATCTTATCTTTAAATAGACACACATCAAAACGTGTAAGTTTTTTTTTTCTCTTCTTTTAAAAAAATACATCAAAGAAACGTCACATTGGGTAATAAAATGTTAACTACAAACGAAGTTATAAATATATATAAGTGTAATATTATTTATCTTAACTATGTATTATAATCAGATATTTAAATTCTTTAAATGAACAAGAGTATCAGCCGTCGCTGTTAATTCTACCCACTTAATTTAATAGGAAATTTAAGTTAATTCTAGCTGACAAAAAAATCGAATCGTTTAAATTATCAAATGTCATAATTGAGAAAAAATGGAAACCAAGTTTCAGAATACGTCCTTAACTTCAACGAAAAATCATTAATAATACATACAAGTTATGTTTAAAATTACCTTTCACTAAACAATTAATTCAAATAATCTGTATATAAATATGTTAATTAAACATGGTATCAAATCCATGATGAAAAAACAAAACAAAATTTTAAGTAGTGAATAAACACTCAGGACTATCTATGAAAATGACTATTACATTGTCTCAGTAAATAAGTTTGTGCATAGAAATTATTTAATGCATAATTAAAATACAGTCATATAAGTAACAACCAACAAATAATTATGGCAATCAAATGTTACAAAGATTACATAATATTTCATTAACAACATATAAAGTTCTATACTAAAGAATACAATAACATTCAGTGTTTGTAAACAGAACAAAAAATAAACAGGACCTTTAAAAAACAAAAAAAAAATTCCTTCGAGGTCTTGCGAACATCTCATCAACACGCAAGGTGACATCATGACACGGTGGGTTAACGTACTGTCTAGGCTCGCTTGAATGGATAAATGGTACACAGTGATCTACATCTCTCCCAGGTAATGTAAAATTAGAATGGTGATTCCCCTCGCAAAGTCGCTCGCTGTGAGACAATACAAATGAAAATATCTATTTTAATCCATGGTAAGATTATGAGGAAACACGGAAAAGTTCACTACACAATTACCCGAACTCCGTGGTGTAAGGTTGTGGCCCTCCTGCGATGTCAACAACTCTCGTCACATAGCAGACAACATAGACGTCCCAGGGACAACCTGACCTATAATTCACAGTTGTCAGTGCGGTAGGCTGAAAAAAATTTACTACCTTCACAAGACCGAGATGATCTCTCAAACCTATCAGCATGACAAGCAAAAGCATTTAAGAACCTATTACCGTTCCTATTACTCTGATTGCTAATAATCTTGCTCTTATGTGGAGCACAGTTAACCTGGTTGCGATCTGTATAATTTCTTTTGAGAGCATTGTTATTTGCTCTATTAACACCGTTGTACTGATTTAAATCCCAGTTACAATAGTTATTCTTAATACTTCTTCCCAGATAACAATGTCCATCAGATAGAACTGGCTTTTTAGCAGAAAAATTATTACTAGACTGATGAACTTTCATATAATTACTTCTGCTATAGTTTTCTAAACTTTTAGAATCACAATGTTGAGATCTGTCACATTTTTTCTTGTTTTTGGGAGAAGAAACGTTACCGTAGGATGAACTCCCTTGGTACTTTATAACCTTAGGGTTATGTCTCCTATCAAAATTATTTTTTTCTTTGCTTGTGGCAATGTGTTTAAAAAATGAGTCACACTGCCTTGACTGGGTATGACTAGAAGGTTTGACAATCTCTTTATTTTTTTTCACAACATTTGTTTCCTTCATGGAACAAGCAGTAGTATGTTTGTTACTTGTAACCAATTTATCAGATCTGTCAATAAATACGCTGTTGGTTTTTAACACACTGACTTGAGATTTAGCACTGTTTCTTTCCTTATCTACAGGACTGGATATTACTGTAGATTTTCCTTTGTTATTCTGCCGCCAGCAATCATTATCATTGGAATCATCTGTATTGCGTGAGAAGTTATATCTCCCACGGAAAGATCTATGTCCACCATTCTTGACCGTAGAATCCGCAAAAAGTGTATAAGGCTGGCTTTTTGCTTTAGTGTTCTGATGATAAGAAACTTTCTGTCTATCATCGTCAACACTGACAGAAGACCACATATTGCTATTCAAGACTACGTCAAGCAGACCATTTATTCTTCTTCTTGCTTCTACAATCTCAAAGTCCTTAAGTGCAATCTGTTCACTTAATTTCTTGTTTAAACTCTCCGCTTTTAAGACCTTGCAGCTTTCCTCTGCTAGCAAATTTTCAATCTTAATCAATTTGTCTTTCTCCACCATTAATTCTTTCACTCTCTCTTTATCAATCCTCTCAATCTCAATATCATGACTATTCGTAAGCCTATCAACCTTCTCTAGGGATATGGTATCCTTTTCTTTAATTTGGCAACCACAAATCTCCGTCTTCTCTTGAACTTTTTGAGTCAGATTTCTAATTTCGCCATTTTTTTTCCCAATCTGAGCTTCCATCTCTTTAATTTTGCACAATGCCGAGTCTAATTTTGCTCGAACACAAGCAAGCTCAGAATTAGATTTACATAAATCACCTGTAAGTTTAGTCACTTTTTCCTGCAGCTTATTCACTTCAGTAGTACTTTTTAAGCAACTTTCCCTTAGCTCCTGTGTACTCTGTTTTATGTCTCCTATTTGCTTCTCATCCCTTAACTCTTCTTTCTGGTCACTATGGATGCCGTCGAGCAATAACGTACGTATACTCTTCAATATGTTATCACGTTTTATACTAATATAATTGTCCAAGAACAGACGAAGGTCCAAAACCAATAACCTTGCCAGATCCTCAGCCATACTCACATGAGGAATTGACTGAAATCTCTCATTAGCAAACTCTCTTAGAGATCTCGATGCAGAGACCAAAAACTTGTCCATAACATGTGACTCAAGCTCTGGGCCTTTTAATCCCTGATAATCTGTTCCTTCCTGAAACAGATACTCTAATACAGGTCTCATATCCTCCGGATCTGTATCAGAATCCATTGTGACTTGTTTACTTAGTCAACCATATATGTCTTAATTAAACTTTCATTATACCAAATCAAGTTTAGATCTCAAATATTGTATCATCAATCCCTGTACATCATCACATTCTATAATTAATCGATATAATTATCGACAACAACAACAATAGTTATCAATAGAATAGGATAGTGCAGATTGAGGCTTGTTGACATGGACAGAAGTGGCAACATTTACACACAACAAAAGCACTTAACTGAAGGTAATCCTGACCCTTCCGCCAACACACTGGATATCACAAAGTTCTGACGTTAAAACACTCCACTGCAGAAAAGGTACAAGGACTAGGCACTCTTGTCTTCAAATCCCTGCCACTGTACAGTATGTCCTCAACAATGCATCAGACGACAGGAACCGATCACAGCAACCCCGCAATCACTTGAGGTATACGTGCAGACGAACTCTCCAAAATACTGCACCTATAGTTGAATCTGCATATGGAAAGACTGGAACAAGCACTGTAACAATTATGGCATCAATGTCGCTATCAGATAACAGCTGTTTGATATGGAAACCAACTGATAAAGTCAGTTTAGTTGCTACAACACACCAAGATATGAGGATGGATATGCGCAGTCAGCTGATACCTGTGTACAGTTGAATTAAGCCACGCCCACACAGAGCCAAACATAACACAGTTCAGTGTTCCCACTTGTAATGACTGGTCCAGAATCTGACCTAATTTACCCTCTTGTTACGCGAATGTAATGTGGGTGTTACGACCCGTTGGTTTGGTCCACCACTGATAATTAACGAGTTTTTTATCTTTTGGTTGAAGAAGGTGAAGCGTGTTTTGGGACAGTCACTCACAGTAGCGCACACACCAAGTCATGGAATGGTGTAACGTCTGATGATATTTTAACCATGGTTTATTACAATTATAACATCACGTAGATCTAGACGAATACAGTTACATCGAAACATGAATCTTCATAATGTAGTTAACACACCATACGGCCCTTACACATCCTGGCCTACAAAATCTCTACTCCACATCAGTGCACAAAGACTGCATCTACGGCAGTTATATAATAATCATGGCCTACAAAATCTCTACTCCACATCAGTGCACAAAGACTGCATCTACGGCAGTTATATAATAATCATGGCCTACAAAATCTCTACTCCACATCAGTGCACAAAGACTGCGTCTACGGCAGTTATATAATAATCATGGCCTACAAAATCTCTACTCCTCACATCAGTGCACAAAGACTGCATCTACGGCAGTTATATAATAATCATGGCCTACAAAATCTCTACTCCACATCAGTGCACAAAGACTGCATCTACGGCAGTTATATAATAATCATGGCCTACAAAATCTCTACTCCACATCAGTGCACAAAGACTGCGTCTACGGCAGTTATATAATAATCATGGCCTACAAAATCTCTACTCCACATCAGTGCACAAAGACTGCGTCTACGGCAGTTATATAATAATCATGGCCTACAAAATCTCTCTACTCCACATCAGTGCACAAAGACTGCGTCTACGGCAGTTATATAATAATCATGGCCTACAAAATCTCTACTCCACATCAGTGCACAAAGACTGCATCTACGGCAGTTATATAATAATCATGGCCTACAAAATCTCTACTCCACATCAGTGCACAAAGACTGCATCTACGGCAGTTATATAATAATCATGGCCTACAAAATCTCTACTCCACATCAGTGCACAAATACTGCATCTACGGCAGATATATAATAATCAAGGCCTACAAAATCTCTATAGCCCTGCGCAGGCATACATTATCCAAAAACCACCTTAGGGCTGACCACCTCAGTCAAAAACCCTGCATAGACTCAACCCACGGGAACACACCCCGTTCACACAGTCACGAGAATCTACTGTTCTCTTAACACTGCTCTCAAAAATCCCTGCGGACACTAGCCGCGAGAGCTATTCACACATCACTTAAAACCAGTACAGAAACAGTTCATTATGACCAGAGTTCACCTGCTATCTGACATACTGTCTTCCACGAAACTAAGAGGAGATATCTTTAAACAAATCCATACCAATCTGTAAGCAAGTACTCTAACCCAAAATTAACTCTACTCAACACGTATTTCCCAAGATCATTTCCCTTTCATCACATCTGCACTTATCAGCAGTCCGTCTGTCAGGTCTGTCGGCCAGGGTATTGTCGAGTAGTGTTCGCACGTTCCACGTGCCGAAGGTAAGCACCTTCATTTTTTTCTTACTTTTTGTTCGAACGCATGATTGGGATACCCTCCAGCCGCGTCAAGCTGGTCAGAGTAGGTTGAAGCAGGCTATGTTCAGGGCACCTTTTCTAGCCCCTTCCTCGTGCCATGGAGGTGAGCAGAGTGATCCTAAAGAGGGCTGCTCAGTCGCTCAGGGGGCTGCCGGATCTCGCTGCTGCTTCAAAGTTCCAGCGAGAAACGACCCTATGGCCTGGGCCGCCTGTGTGCAGGATTGTGGCTGCAGCTTGAGTGTATCCACACTTTCTGGTTCGCCACTCCACCATCGCCCCAGGTCTTTGAGTGTAGTGTCTGTATGTATCTGTCTGAGGCTGTGGCTTGCGCTGTAATTAGATTAAAGTGAGGAAGAGTTGCGCTAATCGTCATCCTCACTCTCTCGTCCGGAGTTATCTGTTCCAGTGGCAAGATATTATCGAGACGACTGGAGACAACACAGGATGCAGTGGATGACCAGGGCGTTCTACGTGCCTCGCCGTGCTCCTTACGCTCCACATCGCGTTGCTGGTAATCGCCGTCATGCCCGTTGAACCAATAGATGGTTTCTTCCGCGCAGTCTATCGAATCCAGTCTTCACATGCATGGGTAGGCAGACCCTAACTCACCGAAGGTTTATAACCAGTCGGCTACCCTCACCTAGTTTAGCCGGCCTGTCAAAGCCGTTGCCCGGGGGGTGGCCGCTGTCGAATGCTGACAGCTACGAGGAGCCACAGGTGAGAGCTGGATGCCAGGTTTGAACCAAAGGTGGCCGAGCTGCCCTGAAAAGGGCGTGACAGCTCCTTCACCAGAGGTACTACCAATACCTGACATCCCAAACCCCCCACTAAAACTATACAACCCAATTAAACATTACAAGAAAAATAACAACAGCCTCTGTTATGTAAATTATACAAAATTGAAGATAGATTCTCTCATACTTGAAATGAAATTTTACAAAATGATGATAGATTATATGTTCAAAAATTTGCAACTATAACCTTTGTTCACTAATCTATTAATGGTTCTGAAAAATGTCAGAATAAATTTAACATCATGTGGACTGATTAGCTATTCTGTGCTGGTTCTGCTGGCAGTTTAAACTACTCATCTCAGATGCTGCTGAATTTATGTTGTCTTGTTGCCAGGGGGTAAAATCTGTCCCAGCACTCCAGGTCCAGAATGGCAAGTTCGTTTTAGGGTTTCAGAGGATGACAGGCTGCTTCCTCTGTCTTGACACAGGGCTCATCACCAACTGGGATGGAGTATGTCTGCCCTCGAGAACACTGCATATGGTTAGGTCTCCTGGTAGGACAACCTGGTAGGACTGGCTTGACAAACAATTGAAGCTCCATTAGTAGTCTTGCCAGAGAAGTAATTTCCAACATCTGCTGGACTCTAATCGTCCATCAAGAATCTAACGAACATTCATAGTTAACATCAATAACAAGGTGCTATCTATTATCTATGAAATACTATAGCATAACTGACGTTATAAGCATACAGGTGGATCTCAACCTATATCTGGCTTCCAGCTTGTCTACCGCAGTGATTTTCAACATATGGGCTGTTAGCTTCACCA
Source organism: Oreohelix idahoensis (assembly GCA_024509875.1). Lineage (NCBI taxonomy): Eukaryota > Metazoa > Mollusca > Gastropoda > Stylommatophora > Oreohelicidae > Oreohelix > Oreohelix idahoensis. The sequence continues at coordinate 199,782 of JAMPIV010009995.1, forward strand.
ACTGTGAAGTTTGGGGCTGTGGTCATCAAAAGTTTGAGAACCACTGGTCTACTTTGTGCCCATAGAGCAGTCAAATCAATTTGGGGTAATTGGTACAAATGGTTTGAGAACCACTGGGTTATAGTCTCCCATGCTGCCGTAAAATATGTTGGGGTCCTTGCTGCCAAGGTTTGAGGACCACTGAATTACATTTTTGCTACTTGAGCATTAAAGCTATTAAGGTGTGTTCCTGTTCTCAGCCTTGCGAACCATTGGGTCACAGTCAGTTAAATTATTCATTCATAAAAATGGCTACAGTGATGTTGCCCATCGTTACATAGTTTTATGTTTATGTTATAAGCATTCATATACCTTGATAATACTATCGTGACACAGGATGCATGCACATAAACACATTAAAACATAAAGGATATTTTCAGAAATCAGTTCAGGATTAAAATATGACAAGGATAATCACGGCTGAAATCATACAGTAGAATTAGTAGAAATCATTCAATATAAAACATGACAAGGGTAGTTCATAGATGAAACCTTCAGTATACATAATGCCGTTGTCTTACTTACTTACTTAGTCGTTCCCCTTCTACCGTGAGGTGTAGAGGTTTGGAAGAGAGAGCGCCAGACTATTCTATCGGCCGTTGTCTCCTGTACAAAATCAAGGACATTAATTGCTGTCACAGTGAAGACGAAAGTACATTAGAACTTTGTCTAACAAAAGATACTGAAATAATATGCTGTAGATAAACGAATGATTATTATTCACGTATTCAAATAAACAATATTAGATCACTTACTGCGCTCAACCAAGCACTGCTGTTTAAACTGGACAGTTCCCCTCTGTAATTGCCTTGACATGACCATCTTGTCCAGGCCGGTCTGCCGGCTAGCGAGAGAATGCCGCTTCGAGAATGATAAAAGACTGACAGAGAGAAAAGAAGGCGATTTTTACTTGTCACACATGCCCCAGTATCTAGTACTCGACGCGTAATCCGGTTGGGTCTGGATTGAACCCTGTTGTTGTGACTGAGCACTCCGTTTAAGCACACAGTAAGATACTTTCAATTAAACTGGCGATGTGTGTAATGAAAGTTAAAATGTACCAGGTCTTATAGTCATGTTACCGACGCTGACCTCAACATCTGCGGTAGCGTAGTTTTTGCAGGTGTTCGGCACTTCTGCTGTAGTGTAACTCCAAGTAACGAGAACATTATTGTAGAATCTACATCAGCGACCCTAAAGTTCCCTGTATTTTACATAACATTATACACGGCTACTCCAGCGTTCGACAACTTCGGCTCTCAAAGGCCCTCTACAAAGGCGCAGGACTAATGCGAGTCTCTCTCCCCTGGACGGTGACGTAAGGAAGTTACCCCGGTTTCAAAGGGCTGACCACTCTATGCCGCTGAACTTATAAAGACTTTAGTAAGGCTGCCTCACAAGCATCAAGGAATCTATTTATTGGCTGTGCGTGGAGAAAATTATATGGCTACGGCCGCGATTACAAAGTTGAAAGGACGAAAGTTCATATAGCAGACAAGAACAGAAAAATTTAAAGAGAATTGCCAGGAGAGGGGCAGGGGCGGATTGGAAAATTCAAACTTACTGTCAATTAGCGACACGCCCGTGTGTTTGATGATTGTCAGATTTGTTAAGACCACAAACAATCTATGTTTTCTTCTCATATTTGCACTCCTTGAGGAGCATGGAACCACTCCTGAAGTTTGTTCACTTGCAGGATGCCTACACCCAGCATTCACACGCTTTAGCACCAATAGTTTCCGTGGCAATTTATTTGACATGATGAGATTACCATCCCCATGCACAGCTTCATATTAGTGGCCTTATACAACATGCCTGATGGTGCATTAGTCCTATTATTTATTAAAAGACCCCCAGGAACTACACGGGGAAACATAATTTTTTCTTCTTCTTTGGTCCTTGGTCGCTGACTGACACAGCAATCAGTGCAGGGGAGAAAACAAACTGTCCCCACTTTGCTCGGTCGGCAGCCATCCTTCATGTGGTGCCCCAGCTCTGGTTCATGTTTAGCATCTCTGCCAAGTTCTCCTTCAAATGGCTTTTGGGGAAAAAAAATTGTGTAAGACTATAAAATATACTACTGGACAAAAGTTAAAGGCCGCCATTCAGTTTAGACAAGGTTTATATAATTCTTCCTGAGCAGGGTCGATTTTCCAAATGTCCGGTAGCTTGAAATCTCTCAAGAAGTCTCTGAATGATAGAGTGGGACACTGCTAAACGTCTTGCAACATGACGAACAGATTGACCATCCTAATCCATGCCATGGCTCGACCACGGTCTACAGTGCTGAGACTTCTCCTTGGTGGCATGGCTAATGCAGTGATCATTTCGACCACTTGTCATACTGATTTATTGCATACCAACGGTAAACACTCTTTACCGATGATCATTTTCCACGTGCATTCAAATTCAACTCACTTTTTCACCTTTTGAACTAGTGGGGCGTGTTGCAAAAACCAAGAGTTTTTGCAGCAACAATGGCAATTTTCACGTGCGGGTTAAAGTGACCCAGTTTTTGGACATTTAAAAAAAATTAACCTAGTGCACACAGAAATGTATACACATTTCTCTGAGCTCAGTTTTAATGATATTTTCACTTGTCTTTACAGTTTGCCAATCAATTATATAAACCTTGTCTAAACTGAATGGCGGCCCTTAACTTTTGTCCAGTAGTATATAACCATAACACCTAGTAGCTTTGCGATTGTCAGGTAAGCGGCATAATACGTTGGCACAGTTAACAGATAGACTGCAATATCTGCACGACACAGAACATGCGATTTCAGCATTTATTTTATTGAATTTAGCTTTCCTTAATTATTTTGGCTGTCTCCAGTTACCTACGAGTGCCACTCACCTGGTTCGTACCGTTTCAGGTGAATGCTGGTTGTGTTAAATTTGCCTAGTTCGCAAAATAGTTTGTTCAAATTATGTTGGGAAAACATTAGGTTAATATGAAGAGGCAAAAAATTAATTCATAAAATTGGCAAATTCACACAATTCTATATGTCCCAGAAGATATTATGGTAGCAATGTTGCTACAGATTTAAAAAAAATTGTGTCCTAGTTTAAAACATTTCATATCTCATGACACTGAAGCTGATAGAGATGTCTCTTGCTGACGCATTCTCATGCTCTCTGTCACGGGTTGCCTCCCCTGCTTTGCAGTAGTGGTCCAACAGTGGCCAAAACTCAAGAGTATCTAATATGGGCCTTCAAAGGTGTCTACCTTCACAGAGTTGTAGATAGAAGGATAATGACGCTTCTATCTCAAGGTAGTTTCACAAGATATTTAGAAAAACGAGAACAATGCTGCACTGGCTGAGCACGTTAGCTCTAGGATCTACCGACAACTTTTGTGAAGAATTCAGCAATGATTAATTTCAGCTCGTTAAGCCTCCACCCCTGATTTACTCAGTGGAATTCGTATATTACGGTATAGCTCTGTTTAGAGTGTATGTAGTAAATTGACTGAGACAAACATGCAGTACATTTAAAATGATTAAATGGAAGTTAAATTTGTATAATTACAAATAACAGATTTAATAATCATTTAGGTTTGTTGTGTTTTCCTACAGAACGATTCCGTTCCCATAGCTTTTAGCTACACCCGGATGTTGACAGAGTATGCGGAGAGCATAGCGTCAGTAATCGGACTTCCGCCCTTCTGAACGCGGGTTCCAGCAGTCAAGGGACATGTATATTGCAGAAACCAGTTGATGTGTAAATAAAGTGCATTATTCCTTCTATACCGTTCTAGTTCTAGTTCTTTACAAAACATAACATAACAAGGTTTTAGAAAATTTGAATAATGATTTATATAAAAAGTGGATCATCACTGTTGTGATGGGAAGTTAGTTTTTAAAGCAGTTCACGTGGTAGCTTATAGGATTCACTTATCTGCCCCTGGTAGTTTCTGCTCCCGCTGATGGGTTGGTTCTTGGTAGATTGATTACTGATAACGCTCGTCGCTGTTCAGGAATGTAGGGCGTAGCACGTTCCCAGAAGTGTCGAGGAGTGTCTACAAAGTTGGTCCCTCGTCTTAAATCTCAGGCCACTGTTCGCTTCTTGTTCCAGAGATAGTATCCTCAACTGGTAAAAGAATAGAAACGAAATGCTCTCTTGAGTCTTGCGTTTCCCGACCCATACTTATGTGTCCCCTTTCTCTTAGTCCACCATTCCATCTACTCAGACTTTACCCTCGATGAGAATTAAACTTAATCTCTCGAGAGAAAACTTTCTTTACATTTAAATTTAATAGCTTTATCTTTATTTTACATTTAAATGAAAAGGTTAATAGTACAGAGAGAATATGTTTACATTTACATCTCCACTGACTGAAAAGTGTTCGCAATATAAATTGAGTATGTTTTCATTTATATCTACACTTGTTGAAAAGTTTGAAACTTTCATTAATTTTAAAGTGAATATGTTTACACAGACATTCAAACTGGTTTGAACATGTAAATATTATACTTAGAATGTACATCATTTCTTTCATCTTTCCCTCCCTGCTCCATATGGAACTTGGTAATACTAATGCTTTTAGTTCTCTTTAAGAAACTAGCGACAAAGCAGTCATCAGCCCTTGCAGTGGTGGTTCATAAAATCATCACTTTATACGCTGAGGTTGCCAGCCTCAAATGACTTGGACATCCACTAGCGATTTTCACATTTTTATATTCACATGGTGTGACGTACGTCTAGTTTGACAAGTGACTTTTCCCTGATTTGATGGATGATTAAAGGGACTTTAGCTTTTCATAACATTAGAACCCCTGAACATCAGTATTGTTGTAACTTTTCATCAACGAAGAGTAGCGGCTATGATCAAAGCAGTCAAAGACGATCCCCAGAACAGAGAAGCAGAAATTTTGCATCTCCGTGCGAACACTGAACCGTTCGCAAGATGGACACGAGCGGTCAGAAGAAAGCTTCTTGCAGACTTCGCACCTCCGTGGCAACCGGCAGGCTTGCCCGAAAGACTATGGAACGGGAGAGACGGAGCGCTCAGCGTAGCGGATACGATCTGAGGAATCAGGAAACTCACCGCGAACGAGGCTAGTCTCGCAGAAATTTCACATCCTCGCGCGAGCAGCCTGAGACGAACGAAGATCGGAAGCCAGTCGGGCCATCGCGGTTAGCATGGCGGCTAAATAACTTCGACTTTCCCTGGGATCTGAAGAGGCGCGAAATTTTCTCACGACCCATTTAACTTACATTCCCGTTAGATATGTACAGAATCTGAAAAAAAAAACTTTATCATTCGTTCTGACAGCATTCTAAGATTCACTAGCATATAGTTAAATTCCTGCTAGATTTCATCTAAATTGTTGGCTATTGGAGTGAATTCTTTTCTGTGCAGACGGTAATTTATACTTTAGCTTCGAGTGATCAGTGGTCTAGTTATTTCATTTTTATTTCACTGGATTGTGGTGTAAATTTAAACTTATTAAATAAACCCATTTTCAAAGTTCCAGTGCAAACTAAATGTTACATCTATAGGTTAATTTCCTAATACAATAGCCGCGTAAATTAATTTTGCAACTGTTAAGGGAATTGTGACTTTAATACAGTTTAGTTCTGTATAGATAGATGTGCTTTTAAAATTATTAACCTCACGGAGAGTTTTTTTCTTGATTTATTAATTAAGACGCGAGCGCAGAAAATAGTCTAACTGTAAATGTATCGCGCGTTAGATTTTAATATGATTTCATTGCATTTCATGTTTTTTCTATTTGTATCCAGAGTGATCTTTCGAACCTCGCATCCCAGCAATTAGGCAGCATTTAAGCAGCCATTACGCAGCAATAGAATATATATAGAGCCTTGCCGACCCAGTTCGATTACTCCAGTGACATATGAACTTTGTTAAAGCTAAACTTGTAGCGACCTGTTGCGGGTCTCGCTCCTCTGAATTTGACTGAGAACAAAGCCACCCAAGAAACGCTTTTAAAATACTAATTCATAAAGTCGTTAAAACTGGAAGCAGAACAGTCGCCAGTAGCAATATTCTACTCATGCTCTCTTTTTGTGAAGAAGAACATAGATTTACCTGAACACTGTCCGTCAGGTATATTCAGTGGATATTAACCCCCCCCCCCCCCCGAAGAAGAACCTATCTCAGTGGTTTGTAGTTGTGACATTACGGCAAAACAAAGTTATCTCCACCAGCTGTGCCCATCTTAGAAACCACACCATACCTCACACTTAGCCAAGTGCCTGTGCCATTCATTAGGAACTTTTTATAAAAAAAAAAACAACAACAACAGTAGCCTTTACGCTTCACCGTCTGGCGATTTTTTGAGACTATTGGCTACCAGCCCACCTCGATAAATCTGGGGCCTGACACAGAAGAAATAAAAAGACAATTTCCATTGTTCTACGGTATTATTTGCTGTTGTAAAATTCCTAGGACGTACCAGAATTCACCATTTGGTAAATCTCTGTGTGTGCCTGTGTGCTGGCCAGCCAAGCGTGTTTTTGAATGAAAGGAGATTTAATCTTTTTTTACCTTTATAATTAGTTCGACCTAGTATTAAGGTGTACTGTATTCATTGTACGGGATTTCTCCTAGCGGGATTGTTTAACTGTGTTCATTTCCCCCTCCCGTAAAATTTGTTGGATAAAGGAAAAAATTTGAGAACCCTAGCTTTTCCTCTACCCCCTTATCACTGTAACCCCTTGCCTCAGAGTAATAAATTTACCATTGGGTTAAATTGCCTATCTCTAATCATCATCATCACCCCCCCTTCCTTGTCTTTGGGACTGGGTCTTTTCTGTTAGTAAATACAAGCGGGTAAAGGTGTATGGGATACTTCTCCTAAAAACCCCCCTCCCCTTGTCATATTTGTATTCTGTAACCTTTGATTTCTGACTGTAAATTGATAATTATTTGTGACTTGATTTTTATGATAATAAAAGTATTAAAACTTTATTAGCATTGGAGTCGGCTGGCCCAAATCAAACATTCCCCATATTTGTTATCGTAGTCTGTATTCATGTACGTTGTGCGTCAGAATCACAAAATCGGTGGGTGCGCCTGAGCGACTGGAACTGACAAACAATTGTTTGTTTAGAAGAGTGGTAGGAATAGTTTTTGAGAGACAAATATTGTCGTAATAAGAGACTGTCCTTACTCTTCCCAGCACTTGTGAATCTACTACCTGACTTTCCTAAATCCTTATTCCCACAGAGCCTTCACTATCATTCTACACTCTAAAGAGACCAATATCCATCAGAACTCTCTCAGAGAAAAATTACGACAATATATGGTTAGCTCGTCCGAAATTCTGAGCCTAGTTAAAATAGAGTGTGGTTGATTGTCTTTGTGAAGTAGGGTATAATCTTAAAAATGTAATTACATCCCCTAGACAACGCCTTTTTTAGTATTTGGGTCGACCACACAAAAATTATTACAGGTTTGTTTCTTTCCACAGGAGCAGCAAGTAGTGATAAAATATTTGTCACCTTTGTATTCTCTGGCAGAGAAAATTGAAATTTTGTTATATAATTGCTGGGATTGCGTGACTGTCTTCAGTCACAAAAGGTTTTTGGAAGTTAGAAGAGCTGAGCAAAGCTAAAGACGCTTGTTCTAAATTTTTTTATAAATCTAGTTTACATCGTCTCTACTCTTTAATTGACTTCAGAGGGCGGAGTTTGTTAGTGGAGAATTAACATTTTTGGAAATTTTTTTTTTCTTTAAATTGTTTTAATATAAATTTTTCTCTACTGTTAAGCAAAAGTAGATTGTTTCCTAGTGTAACTTACCATTTTTAGTGGCAGAGTCGCTTGCGTTAAGAGTCTTAAGTGATAATAATAGCAGCGATAAGTTTGCACAGTACAAGGTAGGAGGCAACACAAGTAAAGTTATACTTTGTGTTTATTTTCCTCGTAGCGGCTTTGAGTTTTTTCCCCCTCCTTGGTTCTTCTTACTATTCTCTAGTCTTAGAAGCATCCAGTTCTTTATCATGGCAGAGAGAATTAGGATAAGATCCATTCTGAGACATGAGGCGAAGGACTCAGGGTTAGAAGGAGAAGCCGCGAACCTGTTTGTCAACAGGGAACTTGAAAGGTATGACGTGGAGCAACAGAGAGGAAAAAGAGAAGAAAGAAGCGGAAGAGAGGGCAGAAGCTAGGAAGAAAGAAGCGGACGATCGTCAATTGGAGCAGAAGAAAATTGAGGCAGAGATTGAAACCCGCAGGGAAAGAGAGAGAGAAAGGGAAATACAGCACGAATTGGCGCTCAAGGCTTTAGAGAGTCGGGTGCCTCTACTTCTAATAATGGAGAGCCGTCTTCACCCCAGTCTCAATCAGTGGACCTCTCCAGTACTCAATCTGCCCAATTAACTGCGATGTCTTTTGCTTTAGAGTCTTTTCCTAGCCCCAGCAAAAAAATTGACAGCTACCTAGAAAAATTCGAGAGACTCGCTACTCTGTATGGGTTAGAGAGTTCCCGCTGGGCACTTAAACTCTCAACGTCACTGAAAGGCAATGCTTATGACGTATGCGGGAAGCTTGGAGTGAACCAACATGATTACGACATGCTGAAGAAGGTCTTGCTAGAGCGGTTTGAGATGACTGCCCGTAAGTTTCTGCAGTTGTTCAGAAACAGCCAAAAAGAGAGCACGGAAACATTTCCCCAGTTCTCTTCACGTCTCACGGGTTATCTGACAAAGTGCATAGAATTATCTGACCTACCTCTTACATATGAAGGACTACTTGAACTTGTTCTTGTGGAACAGATAAAGTCAACTTTGTCAAACGAAACCCGTAGATTTTTGGCTGAACAGGGGACAGTCAGGCTTGAGGACATCCTCAATAAAGCCGAACGCTATAGCAATGCAATGGCCGAACTTCCCAGCACAAAACGAAAACTCACAGATGAGCCATCTCGAAAATAAAATCTAGAGCAGTCATCCTATTCTTCCAATTCCTCTCAACATTATAACCAACGAGATAATAATACCCAGAAACCTCCCCAGGAAAAATCAAAATTCTACAAAACCCGATACCCCCCAAACAACAATTCTGATCAACCCACCAAGCCTACGTGGCAGCGCGGCCACCAAGGTCAAGGTAAATGAAAGACCCCTACACCAGGAACATCTGATCAGGGCAAACAAACCGGTCCAAAGCGCATCGGATGTTTGCATACAGCCTCGAAAGATAGAGTCAATGTCAGTGATTATCAACCTGAGGGGGACCGACCCTCAACGCGAGGAACTGTAATTTTGAACGGTACCTCTACTACTTGTCTTTTTGACAAGGATTAAGTTTTGATTGTATTGTCGCCAGATACCTAGTCAAACCCGGTCAGGAGACAGAGGAAACCGTCAAACTTAATGGTGTTTTCAAGAGTGATACACCCAGGACGCTTCCTATCGCACTGGTAGAAATACACTCTGATTTTGTCAGAGGTGTTATTAAAGCGGCAATTATGGATGATCCTATTTACCCAGTTATCCTGGGATGTAGATATGTGTTTATTGGGAGACCAAAGGAGCCGAATGTGGCAGCGGTAACCACAAGAGGGCAAGCCAAGAAGGAGAGGGAGCCTGCGCCAAATTTGTTGCTGAATGAACTGAAGGAGGCGCAACAAAAGGACCCTACTCTGGAGCCCTGCTTTAAAAAACTGCCCATGGCTAAGGACCCCAGACACAACGGAGACATCTTTTCTAAGGATGGCGTATTGTATCGTAGAACGGGCAACCCGGACACGGGGAATAACCAGCTCCTAGTACCGACGCAGTACAGAAGCCAGATCTTAGAAATGGGGCACTCTCTTCCCTTTAGCGGCCATATGGGACAAAACGCCACTATTCAGCGAATAAGAACCCACTATTGGTGGCCAGGAATGAACTCTGACATTATCAGGTATGTGAAATCCTGCACCCAGTGCCAACGGGTTGCACCCAAGCACTTGACACCCCCAGTACCTATGGGGCAAATGCCAATAGTAGGGACTCCATTTGAACGGGTTGCTGTCGACATCATTGGACCCCTGGAAAATACCAAAAGAAGGAACAGGTTCATCCTGACCTTAGTCGAAACTTGCACAATGTGGGCCGAAGCTGTACCGCTAACATGCATAGATTCCAAGCATGTCGCAGAAGCCCTCGTGCAAATTTTTACACGGTTGGGATTCCCTCAACAAGTTTTGACGGACAATGGATCCCAATTCCGTAGCCTGTTAATGGAGGAGATCTTTAAGATCTTGAGGGCCAAACATATCCACACACGTCCCTACCATCCAGCCGGAAATGGGCTCGTGGAACGTTTTAATGGCAGCCTCACCATGATGTTACGTAAGCTGGGTCAGGAGAAACCGGAAGACTGGGACCTATATATATCGGCTGCCTTATTCGCCTACCGAGATGTTCCCCAAGCGTCTACGGGATTCCCGCCTGCTACACTTTTATTTGGCAGACCTATAAAGGGGCCACTTGAAGCCTTATTGCGGTCCCTGACAGCAAGCAAGCAAGTATATATCTGAGCTCAAGGAAAGGTTAAAGCTAGGATGGGATCTAGCCAACACCAACCTTAAGAAAGCCGGCGCTAAACATGCTAAAAGATACAATAAAGCTGCAAAAGAGAGAGAACTCCAACCAGGGGGAAAAGTTTTGTTGCTACTTCCAACCGGAAGCAATAAACTTCGCATCGGATGGCAAGGGCCGTTTACTGTCCTTAAAAAGATCTCACCTACCAATTACAAGATCTCCATCAAAGGAAAGGAGAAGGTCTTCCACATAAATCTGCTTAAGAAATATTTGGAAAGACCGGTGCCATCCTCCGAGCATCTCCTGGCTGTCGCAATAGCAATGGAAGACGAGGAAGATGATGATGGTTGCATGGAGTACCCATTGCAATCCACAGAATCCTTTAAAGATGTCAAGTTCGGCGACAATCTCTCACCGGAACAACAAACAGAAACCAGGGCGCTACTAAAGCAGTACAGTGCTATAGGTCGAACAAATCTCATCGAATTTGACATGAAATTAACAAACGAGACCCCTGTTCGAACCAGAGTATACCCCATTCCGTACGCCAAAGCTGATGCACTTCGTGGAGAAATAGACAAGCTGCGTCAGGCAGGAATTATCAGCGAGTCTACATCTCCTTACAGTTCGAGTGTAGTGGTGTTGCAGAAGCCCAATAAGAAAGTTCGGCTGTGTATTGATTACCGGCTGCTAAACGCTGTAACGGAATTCCAGCCCGAACCGCTTAAATTTGTTTCTGAGTTGTTCACCAAGCTCAGCAAGGCAACAATTTTCTCCAAGATAGACCTCAGTAAAGGCTATTATCAAATGCCAGTCAAGGAGGAAGTTAAACCTATGCTAGCTTTCAGCACTAGTGAAGGACATTACACATTTAATGTGATGCCGTTCGGATTGCATAACGCACCAGGAGTGTTCACCAGAATGATGAGAAAGTAGTTAGAACCTTTGCAAAGTCCCCATTACCATAATTTCATGGATGACATTTTAATTGCATCGGAAACCTATGAAGAACATATTGCTACGGTTGCTATGCTCCTCAGGAGACTACAGGAAACTGGTCTCACAGCCAGACCTAGCAAATGTCTCATAGGGTTTGAAAAGCTTGACTTCCTGGGGCATACTATTTCTCACGGCTGTAGTTGGCCTGTTAAGAAAAACGTGGAGAAAATAGTTGCAGCAAAAAGACCCCGAACAAAGAAAGACATCAGGTCATTTCTATCACTATGTGCCTACTATCAGAAATACATCCAGAACTTCAACGGACTCACGGCACCTCTGACTGACCTCACCAAGAAAGGTTGTCCTGATAAGGTCATGTGGGATCAAAAGTGCGAACATGCATACAGCACTTTGAAAGGACAGTTGTCGGCATACCCCATTCTAAGGTTACCTGACCTTAAGAAACCTTTCGTACTGAGAGTGGACGCGTCAGGTCAGGGCATCGGGTCAACATTGTTGCAAGCCGAGGACAGTGACCCGAATATGCTATTCCCAGTAGCTTACGGCAGTCGGAAACTGAACAAGGCTGAACGCAACTACAGTGTCGTTGAAAGAGAATGTCTCGCTCTGATTCATGGCATCAGACGCCATCATGAGTTCCTGTATGGTACTTCTTTCACAGTACAAACCGACCATGCTCCATTAGCTTTCCTTGGTGCCAATAAGGAATTCAACGCAAGGATTATGCGCTGGGCCTTATTATTGAGCGTTTATTCCTTCAAAGTGGAATATATTCCAGGAAAACAGAATGTCGGAGCTGACTTCTTGAGTAGAAACTGGTCTACAGAGGAAGAAGAGCAAACGGAAGATACCACTCATCCTAAAGTCACCAATCAGGTCACCTCCATTGTCAAGAAGGAAACATGAAAAATGGTTTCATGTCTAAAAGTGGGGATGATTGTGACGTACGTCTAGTTTGACAAGTGAATTTTCCCTGATTTGATGGATGATTAAAGTGACTTTAGCTTTTCATAACATTAGAACCCCTGAACATCAGTATTGTTGTAACTTTTCATCAACGAAGAGTAGCGGCTATGATCAAAGCAGTAAAAGACGATCCCCAGAACAGAGAAGCAGAAATTTTGCATCTCCGTGCGAACACTGAACCGTTCGCAAGATGGACACGAGCGGTCAGAAGAAAGCTTCTTGCAGACTTCGCACCTCTGTGGCAACCGGCAGGCTTGCCCGAAAGACTATGGAACGGGAGAGACGGAGCGCTCAGCGTAGCGGATACGATCTGAGGAATCAGGAAACTCACCGCGAACGAGGCTAATCTCGCAGAAATTTCACATCCTCGCGCGAGCAGCCTGAGACGAACGAAGATCGGAAGCCAGTCGGGCCATCGCGGTTAGCATGGCGGCTAAATAACTTCGACTTTCCCTGGGATCTGAAGAGGCGCGGAATTTTCTCACGACCCATTTAACTTACATTCCCGTTAGATATATACAGAATCTGAAAAGGGCAACTTTATCATTCGTTCTGACAGCATTCTAAGATTCACTAGCATATAGTTAAATTCCTGCTAGATTTCATCTAAATTGTTGGCTATTGGAGTGAATTCTTTTCTGTGCAGACGGTAATTTATACTTTAGCTTCGAGTGCTCAGTGGTCTAGTTATTTCATTTTTATTTCACTGGATTGTGGTGTAAATTTAAACTTATTAAATAAACCCATTTTCAAAGTTCCAGTGCAAACTAAATGTTACATCTATAGGTTAATTTCCTAATACAATAGCCGCGTAAATTAATTTTGCAACTGTTAAGGGAATTGTGACTTTAATACAGTTTAGTTTTGTATAGATAGATGTGCTTTTAAAATTATTAACCTCACGGAGAGTTTTTTTCTTGATTTATTAATTAAGACGCGTGCGCAGAAAATAGTCTAACTGTAAATGTATCACGCGTTAGATTTTAATATGATTTCATTGCATTTCATGTTTTTTCTATTTGTATCCAGAGTGATCTTTCGAACCTCGCATCCCAACAATTAGGCAGCATTTAAGCAGCCATTACGCAGCAATAGAATATATATAGAGCCTTGCCGACCCAGTTCGATTACTCCAGTGACATGTGAACTTTTTTAAAGCTAAACTTGTAGCGACCTGTTGCGGGTCTCGCTCTTCTGAATTTAACTGAGAACAAAGCCACCCAAGAAACACTTTTAAAATACTAATTCAAAAAGTCGTTAAAACTGGAAGCAGAACAGTCGCCAGTAGCAATATTCTACTCATGCTCTCTTTTTGTGAAGAAGAACATAGATTTACCTGAACACTGTCCGTCAGGTATATTCAGTGGATTTTAAACCCCCCCCCCCCCCCCCCCCCGAAGAAGAACCTATCTCAGTGATTTGTAGTTGTGACATGACGGCAAAAGAAAGTTATCTCCACCAGCTGTGCCCATCTTAGAAACCACACCATACCTCACACTTAGCCAAGTGCCTGTGCCATTCATTAGGAACTTTTTATAAAAAAAAAACAACAACAGTAGCCTTTACGCTTCACCGTCTAGCGATGTTTTGAGACTATTAGCTACCAGCCCACCTCGATAAATATGGGGCCTGACACAGAAGAAATAAAAAGACAATTTCCATTGTTCTACGGTATTATCTGCTGTTGTAAAATTCCTAGAAAGTGCCAGAATTCACCATTTGGTAAGTCTGTGTGTGTGCCTGTGTGCTTGCCAGCCAAGCGTGTTTTTGAATGAAAGGAGATTTAATCTTTTTTTTCCCTTATAATTAGTTCGACCTAGTATTAAGGTGTACTGTATTCATTGTACGAGATTTCTCCTAGCGGGATTGTTTAACTGTGTTCATTTCCCCCTCCCGTAAAATTTGTTGGATAAAGGAAAACATTTGAGAAACCTAGCTTTCCTCTACCCCCTTATCACTGTAACCCCTTGCCTCAGAGTAATAAATTGCCCAAGAAGGGAGATCTTGCAGACTGCAATAATTGGAGAGGAATCACTCTTCTCTCAGTTCCCAGCAAAATACTAGGCAGGATAATTATACAGAGAATTTCAAAGGCAGTAGACCACAAACTGAGGAAGGAACAAGCAGGATTTAGAAAGAATAGAAGGTGTGTAGATCATATATTCACTCTCAGGAACATTATAGAGCAGTGCTCAGAATGGCAAAGACAGCTTTACATTAATTTCTTTGATTTTGAAAAGGCTTTTGACAGCATACATAGGGACAGTTTATGGAAAATACTGAGGGCTTATGGAATCCCAAGCTGCATAGTGTCAATCATAAAAAGCCTCTATGCCAACTTTACGTGTAAGTGTTGGGCAGAGCAACCTAACCTTTGAGGTGAAGACAGGAGTACGACAGGGATGCCCCTTGTCAACCACTCTATTTTTAACAGTCATAGACTGGGTGATGCGCCAGACAACAGAGGGCAGTCAAAGAGGAATAAGATTGACAACATTTTCTGCACTGAAAGATCTGGAATATGCAGAGGACATTGCACTACTAGCACATTCACATCAACACATCCAGGAAAAAATGGATAGACTTAACAAGTTTAGCCAGCAGGTGGGCTTGAACATCAATTTAAAGAAGTCTGAGGTCATGACGCTCAATGTGAGCAACCCTGAGCCCATATCAGTAAGGAATCAGCAATTGGTACAGACAGATACCTTCACATACCTAGGAAGCATAGTAACACCAGACGGCGGGGCAGGCA
>JAMPIV010009995.1:220000-322500 GCA_024509875.1 Oreohelix idahoensis
TCAGCGATTAACCAAATACGCTAGAGCCGCACCCGATATTAACCAACATGGTTGTCGATTAATTATCTCAGCCACTCCTTGCAAAGCAGGGAGAAATGGGTAACAAACAGACATGACGACTTAATCGGAGAGGGGTGTAAGAAGGAAAGTACAAAATATATGCTCCATAGCAGAGAAAGAAAAAAGTGCTGACCATGGAAAAGTACGCAATTAGTCAGTACAACCATTAAAATGAGTACTGTCGGAGTGAAAGAGAGACCGAGAAGGGGTCACCACAAATCCATCTCGTCACACTCTCGTAGTGGTGGTTTCTATAGCAGTGTGTTTTGAATGATGAAATGTCCAATCCCATGAATAACTTCAAACTAGTCTCCTTGTACCTGACGGAGCAGTAGGTCTATTCTTTCTGTGCCTTATCAGAGACGCCAGGGAACTACGAGAGGCACTCATAATACTTGGCCCGTTTTTGTTTCTTTGTTCGATCTTGAAATTTGCCACCCCAGAAAATGTGCCGCCTGGGATTATTGTCACTTGTGAATACAGCGCGCCTCATGACAGTGCTGAATTTCAAACATTCGGAGTTAGATCAAACAGAAGCTGACTAATCCTTACCAAGAAGAAGCCAACTGATACTTGATAGACTTAGAACCTGCAACTTCAGATTTAAATACCATCAATTCATTAAGTTAAAACTGGAGCCGACAGTTGTTCCTGTGTGAACGAAAGCAAACTACTACATGTCCTTGAAGAATGCTGGCTCCACGAGAAAAGCTAGCTGAGAGAATGTCCTTCACCAACAACTTTGAACAAGAGAGGTTTGATAATAAAAAAAGCCTGATATAGACTACCTAAATTACGAGACAAATAGATTGTTGTTACGTGAAAACTACCTAATAAGAATACGAAACATATTTTAAAGCAGCACCAACAACCTTCGTGGCACAGTACACTCAACAACCTTCGTGTCACAGTACAATCAACAACCTTCGTGTCACAGTACAGTCAAGAACATCTGTGTCACTGTAAAAATCAACGACCTTATGGTCACAATAAAATCAATATTCGTGATAATGTCAAGTGAACAACCTTTGTGTCGCAGTAAAATCAACAGTCTTCGTGTCACATTGAAATCAACTACCCTCGTGTCACAGTAAAACCAAAAATCTTCGTGTCGCAGTAAAATAAATAATCTTTGTGTCACAGTAAAATAAACAAAACTTCGTGTCGCAGTAAAATAAACAAGCTTCGTGTCGCAGTAAAATCAACAATCTTCGCGTCACAGTAAAACCAACAACCGTCGTGTCACAGTAAAATAAACAATTATCGTGTCACAGTCAATTCAACAACCCTCGTGTCGCAGTAACATCTACAATCTTCGTGTCAAAGGAAAATCAACAACCTTCGTATAGCAGTAAAATAAACAATCGTGTCAAAGTAAAATCAACAATCTTCGTGTCACAGTAACATAAACAAACTTCGTGTCACAGTAAAAAAAGCAATTTTCGTGTTACAGTAAAATACACAACCTTCGTGTCACAGTAAAATAAACAAGCTTCGTGTCACAGTAAAATAAACAATCTTCGTGTCACAAAAAATAAACAATCTTCGTTTCGCATTAAAATAATCAATCTTCGTGTCACAGTAAAATAAACAATAATCGCGCCGCAGTAAAATAATCTTCGTGTCCCAGTAAAAGAAACGATCTTCGTGTCACAGTAAAATAAACAATTTTCGTGTCACATAAAATCAACAACCTTCCTGTCACAGTAAAATCAACAATCTTCGTGTCTCAGCGAAATCAACAACCGTCATGTCCCTGTAAAACCAACAATCTTCGTGTCATTATAAAACTAACAAACTTCGTGTCCCTGTAAAATCTACAATCTTCCTGTCATAGTAAAACCAACCACCTTCGTGTCCCTGTAAAACCAACAAACTTCGTGTCCCTGTAAAATCTACAATCTTCGTGTCACAGTAAAACTAACAACCTTCATGTCCCTGTAAAACTAACAACCTTCGTGTCCCTATAAAACCAACAACCCTCGTGTCATAGTAACACCAACAACTTTCATGTCCCAGTAAAATCTAAAATCTTCGTGGTACAGTAAAACTTACAACCTTCATGTCCCAGTAACACTAACAACCTTTGTGTCCCAGTAACACCAACAACCTTCGTGTCTCAGTAAAATCTACAACCTTCATGTCCCAGTAAAATCTAAAATCTTCGTGGTACAGGAAAACCAAAAACCTTCGTGTCACAATAAAATCAACAACCTTCGTATCACAGTAAAATCAACAACCTTCGTGTCCCAGTAAAACCAACAACCTTCGTGTCCCAGTAAAACCAACAACCTTCGTGTCACAGAAAAACCAACAACCTTCGTGTCCCAGTAAAATCAGCAACCTTCGTGTCCCAGTAAAATCAACAACCTCCGTGTCCCAGTAAAATCAACAACCTTCGTGTCCCAAGAAAATCTACAATCTTCGTGTCACAGTAAAACCAACAACCTTCGTGTCATAGTAAAATAAACAATCTTCGTGTCATAGTAAAATAACAACCTTCGTATCACAGTAAAGCCTACAATCTTTGTGTCCCAGTAAAATCAGCAACCTTCGTATCACAGTAAAACCTACATTCTTCGTGTCACAGTAAAATCTACAATCTTCGTGCCCCAGTAAAATCAACAATATTCGTGTAACTGTAAAAATCCACTACCTTCGTGTCACTGTAAAAAGCAACAATCTTCTTATCACAGTAAAATCAATAATCTTCGTCACAGTAAAATCAACTTCTTTCGTGTTTCAGTAAAATCAGTAATCTTCATATCACAGTAAAATAAACAACCTTTGTGTCAAAGTAAAATCAGCTACTTTCTTGTCACAGTAAAATCAGTACCGGTAATCTTCATGTCACAGTAAAATTAACAACCCTCGTGTCACAGTAAAATCAATAATCTTCATCTCATAGTAAAATCAACAACATTCGTATCACAGTAAAATTAACAACGTTCGCGTCACAGTAAAATTAACAATCTTCATATGACTTTAAATCTCAACAGTAGCTGGAACAAACTTGGTAATTGTTAAATCTAGATACAGCGCTGTCGAACTTTTGTGTGATTGTTAGATTTAATGATAGCATCGACAAACATTTTGGACTCAAACAACAACAAAATAAAACACAGACGAATAGAGAAGATCATATCTAAACAATCTAATAAAAGCACTGTAACCAGCCACTAGGTTTAACTGTTGGGGGTCAGGCTAGCAGGCCGCTTAACCTCGCTACATTCTTCATGATTAAAGCCAGATCCAAACCTCAGAAATGAGGTATCTGAGGAAGGTGGTTGATGTAACAAGAAGAGACATGGTCTGCAACCAGACGATACGTCAAAGCCTAAAAACCCAACCCCTGCAGACCCAAGTAGAACAGTCCCAACTGAGATGGTTTGGCCATGTCTACAGAATGGGAGAAGATCGGCTACCATGGCAAGCATGGGAAACTAAGAGCCAGGGATCCAGACCTCCAGAACGGCACAAAGTCCGCTGGGAGGACAACATTAGACAATCTTTGAAGGACCGAGGACTAGAATGGAACCAATCCAGGAGGAAGACAGCCGATAGAATAGTATGGCGCTCTCTCTCTCTCTTACAAACCTCTACACTTCACGGTAGAAGAGGAACGACTAAGTAAGTAAGATAGCATCGACAAACATTTTGGACTCAAACAACTACAAAATAAAACAAAGACGAATAGAGAAGATCATATCTAAACAATCTAATAAAAGCACTGTAACCAGCCACTAGGGTTAACTGTTGGGGGTCAGGCTAGCAGGCTGCTTAACCTCGCTATATTCTTCATAATTAAGATGTCTGTTAACCTATATGGGCGCTTCATTAGATCATCTACCGCTCTCCCGCTGCGCTTTGATGTACAAATCTCAGCTCAGTTAAAGGTAAAGCTATTGTTGAAGTGTACCTGGGGCACGTTCCAGTTCGTGGGTGGTGTCTAGACGCGCGTTCTTTCTTGTGAGTGTACACCTGACATTTGCCGGCGTTGGTAATGAGCAGTTTTTTTTACTACGGGGTGTCCCATAAGCCTTATATCACGAAATATTTTACCTGGACATTCTTTATGAATAGTTTGTTACACAACTCTACGTTCCGGGTCTCGGTGATAGCTTGTGGTTCCGGCACGATGATGCATCACTTCATTATGCTCTGCTAGTTTGAGAACACATTGATTAAATTTTTCCAGAAAAATGGATTTGGAGATGTTCTAAGGAGCACCCGTACCGCTTCACTGGCCTCCACGCAGCCCATATCTCACAACCTGCGATAACTCACTCTGCTGTACAGTTAAGCCGAAATTCAGCCAAAGCAGATATGAGAAAAACAGACCAACTTAAGTACTCACTACATTCCAATGCGTCGCACCACAAATGTTATAAAATGTGGATTATCGGACATGCCAACATATCATCTTGTGCGCAGAGAACAATGGCGCCCATACCAATGTTACTGATGTTTTGAGTTGTACTGAAAATGTGATATGAATATCAGAAATATATATGATTTGAAAAAACATATATTAAACTACATTATCTTATACAGGTAGTTCTCTGTTTACGCGCGTTTGATTTACGCGAATTCGAATTTACGCGCTCCAATTTTAAGACAATTTTTTTTTTTATTTACATGCTAAACTCGAAATTACGCGACACGATATTTAGAAATTGTTACAGTATTTCATCTGCGCGCCAACTGGAGCGCGAGAACAAGATGATGCCAGTTTGAATGTTTCTTTGAGGGATTTTTGGAAGGCATTCACTAATAAAGATGCACTTTCGCTAATTAAGACTGCATGGACTGAAGTTCCAAAGCCATGCGTAAACGGTGTGTGGAACAAACCGGTGCACTCAATTCTGTCATGGTTTTTACGGCTTTAACGTTCATGACAGTAGCATCACAGCTATTAAGGCTGGTGTTAGAGTGGCCGCAAGAGCTAGTTTAGATAGTAACGGTAAAGGATCCCGTTACATGCCCATTGAGGCATATTGGGAATACGGTGTTAGGCCCATATTTTCTTGATCATCGGCACACCAGGGGTGATGTGGTCAGCACCTTCCCAGAGTTGCTCTGGTACCCAATTTTTGAGGCTGGGTAGACCCCGGAGCCGTTTGCGGTCTAAAAAATCTCACCTCAACTGGGGATCGAACCATGGACCACCGAGCTAGAAAGCCAGTGCACTAACCACTGCGCTACCGCGGCTCTGAGTTTAGATGTAGTTGACGAAAATGAAATTGTAAATTTACTTGAATACCAGATAGTAGAATTGAGCAATGAAGAGTTGCTGTCGCTGGGCGAAGGTTACCATAGAAGAAGAAGACGCAGCAACTTGCACCAGCCAGCAACAACCAACAAGCCAACAACTTATAGTAAGCGATTAAAAGAGGATTCTCACTTACTGAATCCTGCCTGATGATCTTTGAACAAGATGATCCTAACATGGACAGGAGCTTTATGGTCAGGAAGAAAAATGATGTAATGTGCTGCTACCTACTCATAAATCCTCCCTGAACAGAGACAGTCACAAACTCAGCTCTGGGCACCTTCTTTTTCAGGACACAATTCCTTGCTGCATTGCCAGCTTCTCATTCAGATGAATCCACCACTCCACCCGTCGTTGAATTCTAAGCTATGAAAATTAAGAAAGTAATGGCTCTGCCACTTTAGTGTTGAATAATGTGTCAATGTTGTTTTATGTACATGTACATATACTTAATATGAATTGTGCATATTAATTTAAACTGTACGGCATTGGTGGAACGCATTCTTCTTACTTTAAATGTTTTTTAATGGGAAAATCATGTTTCATTTACGTTATTTATGTTTTACTCGAGGGTCTTTGGAACGCATTTTTCGCGTAAAAGAAGAACTACCTGTATCATCAACAGATTTAGTGGCATAGGGGTGTGACATATAATGGAAATATAGCCTACAGTATCCGACAACCTTTCGTGACCTCGTGGCGTTCTAAGATTCGTTAGCAGTCAAGCGTTTGACAGACTGCATTACTCACTTATAATTCACGCCTCTTTTCCTTGAGACGTAAACAAACAGACATATTACCAACTTCCGCGTCCTGCCAGTCTAAACAGAGAACGAACATGGTGTTGTTTACCTGAGTTTCCCACGCAAGCTGATCTGCTAATCATTAGATATCAGACAGATGCACGTGGAAACAACGGACATCTTTTTGAAGTAGTCGCACGGGCTAAAACAAATTCCCGAGAATCCTTTGATGTTCGTACATACAGGGAGAGATAACGTTTTGATCTCGAGAAGCGGGGAAAACCTCAAAAGGAAGCCCGTTACATGGTAAGCCTCTGTTGTCCGTTAGCAACGCCGAACAGAACGACCGTGGAAACCTTTTATCTGGGGGAAACATTGTTTCAGATTTCTCTGCTAGACAAGAGTGTGAAAATTAACATCCTCTAGAGATCATAATAAAATGTCCTTTATAAATTTGAGAGGGCATTGTTTTTCCTTCCTCATGTTCTTTAGGGTCTTATAGAACAATTTCTGGTTTTCCTGCGCATCTTTTTCTAGATTTTCTCCAAATTCTTCCCAGGACTTCTGTTTTGCTGCTAGCACCTTGTTCTTTGCTTCTGTTCTGAGTATCACATATTCTCTATATTTATCTATTTGTCCTGCTGTGTTTTTAGCTCCTAAGTATTGTTTCCATGCCATTTTCTTCTCTCTTATTTTCTCTTTGACTTCCTCTGTCCACCAAGGTGTCCTCTTTCTCTTGTTCCCAAGTCGGACCACATGCTTCTGCAGCAGCTGTCTTTATGATGTCCTTGAATTTAAGCCAGAGGGTTTCCAAGTCATCAGGTTGTTCTTCTGTGTTGTTCACCGCTGCAGCAATAAGTACTTGATATCTGGTCTTAATTTCTGGCTCTCTCAGCTTGTAGGTCTTAATGCTCATTTCTCCCGTTTGTTTTCTTGTTTTCTTGCGTGATGTTGGGCAGTTCCTAGGCTGAGCAACTCTTTCAGTTGTTCTTTTGATTGTAAGAAGGTAGTGATCACTTCCAATCTCTGGCCCCCTCCAAACTCTAGCATCCCGGACATATTTGAATGAGCTCCTCCTTACAATGGCATAGTCGATCACTGACTTCTCATTCTTTGTTGGTTCACATCTAATGTATGCATGTATGCGCTTATGTGTGAACTTTGTGTTTGTAATGATCAGATTCTGCTCACTGCAGAATCTAAGGAGTCGCTTTCCATTGTCATTGAGAGTATCTTCTCCATATCTTCCGATAACTCCACCCCATCTAGCTTGGTCATTTCCAACTCTGGCATTGAAATCTCCGAGCATGATAATTTCATCTAGGCAGTCATCCACTGTCCTTTGAAGCAGCTCGAAGAATTCCTCCTTGACCTCTGCTCTTTCATCCTCATTTGGCCCATACACTATGACCAGGTTGACTATGGTTTCTCCTTCTTTTAGTTTTACAACCATAATGCGCTCCGAGACAAAGTTCCATCCCTTGATACTATCTTTCTGGTGTTTGGCCATAATGCAACCCACGCCCCCTTTAGCTCTTTCAGACGTGGGTACACCACTGTAGAGCAGCGTGTTGCCATCGAGATCCATGACGCCTTGTCCCTTTTTCTTTGTTCCGTTATTGCCAGGATTTCTAATTTTGCTTTACTCATCTCTTCCACCAGTTCCTCTTCTTTCCCATTTATACGTCTTGTGTTCCATGTTCCATAAGTCGTAGTCCGTTCCAGTTCGTCGCCTTTAGAATCAGTCCGGTTTTCTCTCTTGTAGTTCGCGTAATCGCGTTTTAAAGCAAACAGGTGATTGGCCTGTTGTGCCTTTGCATGGTAGAGAGGCTGCCTCCTTACGGCCTCCATGCAGGCCGCCCTCCTCCTTTTTCAGCCGGGCTTGTGACCGGTCTAGGTGGAGTTGTCCTGGTAACTGAGGGTGCGAATCCTCAGGCTAAACACAACGGATCTAGAGGAGCAAACATCGATAATAAAACCGATTCACTAAACAGTACACGCCCTCTGTGGATGGGAAGGAGCCAGATGGATACTGAACAAGTTTTAGGAGTGGGAACAAGTATGCACTACTTCCAGAAGATCGGAACCAATCGTAAAGGCACAGAGACTCAGGACGTGACGATCCTATTGCCTTCAACTCTTGGTCACATGCCTAGAGCCTCAGAGAACTCTGCGTAACCAGCAGGCAATTTGGTGGCGTTGAATGAGCACTGTGAGCCCTACCTTGGCTACCTAAGGGAGATGCAGAAACACCCCTTATATCTCCCCCAGAGCTGACACAGTACACTTCTGGCTTCTACCCGGGGCGGTAGGAAAATCCACAGGCACCCCAGCATCACAATGCAATGAAGATGACAAAGTTAAAATGTATTAACTCAAACGAGATCGGACGACGCCTCGGTTATCAAGGTCCGCGCCAGACAGTGGGTAACCAGGCTGTGATGTGCGAAAAATTAATTACTGGAAAAAACCCAAAAGACAGACTCCCCAAGAAGAGGAAAAGTGTGAGGGAGAGCAAAAAGAAACCAGATCACAAAGGGAAAAAACACACCGACACTTAATATTCTGCAGCTACACATCTGTTGCATAAGAAATAAAAAGCTTGAACTTACCAAACTGCTAGACAGTCACAAGGTACACGTGGTTGCTCAACAAGAAACTTTACACAAAGATTTTGACCTGCACCTGTCCGGATACACTAGTTACATAGTGGCATAGTAACCTACATTAGAAATGACATACAAGGAGATGTCACACAGCTAACAACAGCCCATCCCACTGATGTACAAAAAGTCAATATCTGGCAGTCACGATGGAGGCAAATATACTATATACAATGTGTACAGCCCACCTCAGACAACATGCAACATACCAGAACAATACAAGACACAGTATCACAAAACCCTTCTTGCAGGGGACTTCAACGGACACTCACCCCGTTGGGGTTACCCTGATTACAACAGCACAGGAAAGTAGAGATGGCTACTGTGTGTGTGTGTCGAAACAATGCTTCGAAACAGCGCTGAGTCCAAAAGATCCGAAACACAGCCTGCTTCTTGTTTCGAAACAGTTTCAGTTCCTGTCTGCCTCGCTGTTTTGCAAAGAGGCACACTGTCTCACTGTCTCACCTTCCGTGGGCCTTTGTAAAATTTGAGTCAAGCGTCCGGGACATTAGTCGTTCATAGATAGTATGGAAGATCAAACAAGTCATAATTCTTTTTAAAATAATTCCTCAGGACTGAAAGAGGCTTACTTAGATGTCTGCTCGGTTTGAGTTGAATCATTGTCGCTGACTGTACCTATTCTAGTTTTATATAATGTGTCATTATTACTGTTATTATTAGTGTTGTTTTTTATTATTTTCACATATACTGCAGCTATCATCATATCTCCGTTTTATTTCATCATAATCAAGACATGTAAAAATATTGAATTGTGGTCACACGAAACGCCATAGATTTTCACACACGCCAGTCAAAGCAGACAGCACGCAAGTAGCGCGGAAGAAAACCGGCGGAGATTGTCTCACACAGTTCATGTATACTGTCTATTGCTAGAGACCTCTCCCGACACGGGCAAAAGTGCCGTTGTGTCGAAACAGTGTGTCGATACAGTTTAAATCACTGTGCCGAATGTCTCGATACAGCGGAGTGTGTCGATTTGCCCACCTCTACAGGAAAGTACATTGAAGAAACATGTGAAACAACTAACCTGTCAGTATTTCAGGATACAGAGTCCCCACCAACTTTGCTGCACAGGGCCCACCTCTCTCTCTCAGCCGACCTGACTTGACCATCTGATCTGATAGATTTTAGTCATTTTCAGGTTCTGGACGACATTGGAAGTGATCACAAACCACTCCTCGCCGCTATAAGCACCCCAAGTAAAGCATGTTTCAAGCAGAGAACTCGCTGGAATTTTCGAAAAGCAAATTGGAGACTATTCCAGGAAACATTGGATCGCCTTCTAGAAAACATTGATACCAACTGAGTCGAAACATTCAGTGAACTAACAAAATCAGTCTTGAATGCAGCAGCTCAGTCCATCCCAAGGGCTGTCGGAATCCATATAAACCATTATGGAACAAAGAAATACAAATTACTATATCTGAAAGAAACAAAGCCAGAACAACACTTGAGACCACACGTTCACAAGAGGAAAAGATTTAGTACAATAAAGCATGTGTCAGAGTAAAACTTGCAGTTAAGAAGGCCAAAAAAGATAAATAGACAGAAACGTGCTCCAACTTTGATCTCAGACAGAATGGAAATAAGGCTTGGGCATTAGTAAATAATCGTTCTGGAGAAAGTAGAAGGATGAATCCAAAGCAAGTGATAGACGGAAGGAAGACAATCGCTGAAGACCAAAAGAAATTAGAACAGTTCAACCGTTACTTTGCCAATGTGAATAGAGCAGGTAAATTCACAGAGCTGGACAGGAAACAACTACACCAGTTAAAGAAACAAGAGAAATCCCCAACGGTCAATGCTTCCCTATTCGAAGAAGAGTTCAGCATGAAGGAGTTAGAGCAAGCCCTGAAGAAATTAAAACCTAGAAAGTCCCCAGGGCCGGAGAAGATCCATAATGAAATGCTACTCCACCTGGGCTCATCTGGGAGAGAAGCAATCCTCAAGCTGATCAATAAGACATGGAGATCAGGCAAACTTCCAAAAGCCTGGAGGAATGCACATATTGTCCCTATTTTAAAAACCAACAAACCCCCAGATGAACCCACAAGCTACCGTCCGATATCTTTAACATCATGCCCGGGCAAAATTGCTGAAAGAATGATAAACACGCGTATCTGTTGGTTCCTTGAGAGTTCCAGTATTCTATGTCATGAACAGGCAGGCTTCAGAACCAGCAGCTGCACAGAAGACCAGCTTTTCCGGTTGACGCAGAGAATTCATGATGGCTTCCAGAATAAGAAACATACTGTGGCCATCTTCTTTGACCTCCAGCAGGCCTATGATCGTGTATGGAGAAAAGGCCTCTTGATGAAGATGATTGGCATGGGAATACATGGCAGGTTATACAACTGGATAAGGGACCGAAGATGCATCAAAAGTGAGGAATGCAGTAAGCTACCCATAGCTTGACTGTTTGCGTCAGGGTCAGCAAACCAGAGCTGACCAAGACCCTACTCCACCTCCAAGTGGTGGTCCTGGAAACAGGCTGCATCACTGCAGTCTGGCTGAGAGAGTAGGGATCGAAGAGGGAAGGCTAAACCGGTCCCAAAATGCCGTGCCGAAAACGGATGTGACGGGCCGAAAGGCGCAGATATTGCAGCTTTGCTGTAAACGGCGACACAACGTAACAAACGTCCTTTTTAGGACGAACGCAGAAGAAGAAGAACTGGATAAAATATTTTTTGATTGATCGAACAATCTAGACAAAGATAAACAATGGAATCTCATCTAAAGAAGTCTTAGAGGAGGGCTTACCACAAGGCTCATCATTAAGCTGCACTCTATTTCTCATCTATATCAATGACTTAGCAGACCAGATCAAAGCCGAAAAAGCTCTTTACGCTGATGACCTGGCAATATGGCAGAGTCATGAGAATCTAGAAAGTGGAGCTCAAAGACTAAACGGAGACCTTAGAAGACTGCATGAGTACTGCCAAACATGGAAACTAAAGGTCAACTATGCAAAGACAGTGTACACTATCTTTACCAAAAGCCATAAAGTAGCCAAGAAGAATATTAACTTGTGGCTAGACAAACAACAAGTGACAAAAGAAGAAAATCCCATGTATCTTGGAGTCACACTTGATCGGCAGCTCAGCCTCAAGAACCATATTGAGAATACAAGGAACAAAGCACTGAGGCGATTACAACTATTGAAGAGGCTTACTGGCACTTCTTGGGGATCAGACAAGGAAACTCTGAGAGGCTTGTACCTTGGCTATGTCCGTTCTGTGATAGAATATAACAACTCACTGCTTACAACTTGCTCCAAAACAAACCTAGAGTCTCTCGACAGAGTGCAAAGCAATGCCCTTCGACTAATCAGTGGAGCTATGAGATCAACGCCAACTGCTGCATGTGAAATACACACAAATGTGGAACCCCCCAGTTTGCGGAGAGATAAAGCTGCTTTGGAAGTTTATGAAAGATGTAATAGAATGAACCGAAACCACCCTAACAGGTACCTTGTAGAAAAAGGGGTACACAAGCAAAGAATAAAGCACAAGTCAGTCTTACACCATGTCCATGAAATACAAGATAGATACCACCTCCCAGAAAGAAGACAAGATACACAGAAAGTAGTTGGGAATTTACCACCGCATACCCACTTAAAAACACCAGAAGTACAGATGAAATTAGTAGATGGAACAACCAAACAGGCCGACCCAGTTGTTACGGGCTTTTCACTGATTTAAATGGGTTAGTCTAGTATTATGTTTCGTACAATTATTTGATCGTCTGTTCTGTGTTCCACCCGGTATCGATATTGATTACAACCATGGATTCTTTTGATACTTCTTTCAAGTAATTGCATTTTAAACGTGCTTTCAATAAAAGTTCATATATATTTGAATGACCGTGTTATATCGTTTCATTTCATATTACCAGTGTGACAGCGTGTGTATTCATTTGAAGGTCAATGGTCATTCTTCATTAAAACAGTCATAACTGGAACCTTGAATACGTTACTGAATAAGACCAGTTTTTGACGACATAATAATTTAATAAGGATTCATTCTTCCATCATGAACCACAGACAATACTTAATATAGTTCACATCAAGAGCACTGGATACATTATAGCGTAGAGTCTATATTTTCATAGACATTGCATGTCCGATACATTATCGTTATAATTAACGTTCGATTATATTTCCACCAAAACTGTTTGGCATAATTCTTGTATTTATACAGAATTAAACATTCTGCTGGTTCTATTAGATACACTGTCTAATATATAAATTAGACCATCCGAATCGAGCTCAAACCCAGATGCTTGCAAACCATGCAACAATCCTCAACACCAGTCAGTCTTATGAGTGCATCACAAAGAACCATTGATGCCTACCCTGAAGAATGGTTACATGTTGTGACGTACGTATAGTATGAAAATTGAAGTCCCTGAATTGACGGATGATAAAGGATAGTAGCCTCGTATAACTTCGCAGCCCCTGGATTTGTGTGCAACACGAGAGTCAATGTGGATTCCACGCGGGCTCATTAGCATGCAAAATAGCAACGGGGAATTCTACCACCTGGGCAAATTAGCATGCATAATTTCCACGTGGATTCTCAACACGTTGGATAATTAATATGTAGATAGTTTCATGCGTGCCTCCAGGACATCGCTTTGTCTTAGGGGAGGTTAAACCACGCCTACTGCCAATCTCTAGAGCGACTATAAGCAGTTATTTCCCTACTTTGCCAGTCCTCCTGCCTAGTAGGGCGTTGCCAGAGTCCAACGAGGAAAGCGGTTAACGATCAAAGGCATTGTTGGTCCCCAGAATGGACGAAGCAGAGTCACGCCGTCATTTAACATCTCAGTGTGAACCAGAGAATCGCTCGCAAAAACGAGACGAACGGGAAAGACGAGCGGTAAGAAGAGTTTGGTAATAGAGCGGGGACTGGCGGCGCAGAATCGCAAAAGTTCCCTGAGTTCAAAAAAGTTGTGAACTTTCGCGTGTCCCGCTGATCCTTCAATTCTTTAATTATATATTGAGGCCACTGAAGAATGCGTTTATCATTTGCGTCAGAGAGTTTGAACAAAGTACTAGCTGTATATAACAAGATTTCCTGTGCATATCTTCGATATTGGAGTCTTAAAGTCATTCTGTTTGGCCAGTGGTAATATATTAGTTCAAGTGATCAGTGGTCTAGTTCTTTCATTTTTATTTCACTGGATTTAGTGTTAATTTAAACCTATTAAATAAATCCATCTCAAAAGTTTCCAGTTGTAAATTAAATGATATATCTATACGTTATTTCCCAAGATAACAGATGCTTAAATTAATTCAGGAGTCGTTAAGGGATTTATAACCAATTAATACAGTTTAGTTCTGTGTGTGTGTGTGTATATATATATATATATATATATATATATATATATATATATATATATATATGTGTGTGTGTGTGTGTGTGTGTGTGTATGTGTGTGTGTTTTTAACCATTAGACTCGCGAAGAGTTTTTCTTAAATATATATAATTGAATACGCGAGTGTATAAAATAGTCTTAACTGTAAATTTATCGCGCGTCAAAATATGATACGTATTGGGCTTCTTGATTTCATGTTTTCTATTTTTTCACATAGAATGATCATACACTTTTGCGTCCCAGCAATACTATAGAGTCCTCCAGACTCGGTTCTTCTAACATCCAGACATTTTATGAACATTTAAATATAATCTTGTGGCGGCCCGTTCGGTCTCGCTCTCTATAATTACATGGGAGAAAGCAACCCAAGAACATTTAAATCATAAATCAATAAAGTCTGTAAAGATTAACTGGAGAAGAACAATTGCCAGAAGCGATATATAATTTTTACTGTTCTGCTGTGGAAAAGAACATATCATTTATGTACACTGACAGTCACGTATTTTTCACTGGATTTAAAACCCCTGAAGAAAAAACATACCTCACTGATCAGTCTTTGTCATCACGCTATAGAAGTTTCCACCACCAGCGGTGAAACCCAGGAGACCACTACCCTCTCATATCTAATACCTGTGACAGTGCCATCCCATAGAAACTTTACAGAAAATCAAAAGAAACACTAAGGCTTCACCTTCCAGCGATTACGGGAAAATTTGTTAAACGCCAAACCCGCTAATCTGGGGCTGGAAAACGAAGGAAAAGATTCATACGTTCTGTTGAGTATTAAATTGCTGTTTGTGTTATTTCTATGGAGTGCCAGATTCAACGATCGGTAAGTGTGTATGGGTGATGGCCATCACGAGCGTGCATGAATGAATGAGATATATTAGCTAAATTTATAATTCTCGTTACTTAGAAAATATCCTTATACGGTATTCCTTGTATTGTTCTCTTTAAGTGGGATTGCTTACCTTTGCTTACTCCCCCTCCCTTAATCTACTTAGTCAAGGGGTAACTTGGAGAATACTAGGACTTGTTTCCTACACCCCATACCAATTATTGTAAAACCCCCTATCAGAATAATTAATCTATTTTTGGGTTAAATTATCTCTTTCTGATAACACTTGCCTTTAAGCGGGTTTTTTTTGTCTATACAAGTGGGAAGGGCATATTGGAATACTAATCTTCAACCAACCCACCCCCCTCCCCTTGTTATTTGTATTTTTCTGTAACTATGATCATTGACTGTACCATGCTAAATGTTGTGATTTTTGTTTAGATGATAATAAACACCATAACTTTTTATTACTGTGTTGGCCGACCCATTACCTATCTCTGTTATATGTAGTTTGTATTCACGTTTGTGTGTTTGTAGCACCAAATTGGTGTGTGTACATGAGTGTTTGGAAACTGGCAACAATTTTTTTAGCCAGGAGAGATTTAGGAGTCTACAGATAAATAAAATTGTCGTAAGATAGGCAAATCGGAGAAGATCACCCGATTTCAGAGACTGTCCTTACTCTTTCCAGCACCCTTGTGAATCAACTATCTATTTCTTACCCCTTTCTATCATAGAGCCTTCACCATCATTCTTCACTCTAACGGGACCACTATTTATAAGACCTATCTCAAATAAAATTTACGACACATGTCTATACTGACGGATCTGCATTTAAGGCCACCATCAAAGCAAGTTACGGATTTACATATGTTATCCAGACAGATCCTCGGACGAGCTGTTTGATGCATGCGGGGAGTTTTGCTCCAACTATGAAGCTGAAATCATTGCACTGGAAACAGCTGTATACCATATGAAGACTGTATTTGATGCCTTTCCCTCAAAGGCTCAAAACATTGTCATTTTTACTGACTCAATGTCTGCCCTACAAGCTCTGGAAGGCAGTGGACATTGTAGAACTGAATTAGCCAAACTAATCCTGGATGCTGATCAGCTTATCACTTTTTAAGGCATCAGAATAGTTATGCAGTGGATCCCTGGTCACTCAAATACACCAGGTAATGACAGAGCAGACAGATTAGCAAAGAAAGGAACAAAACAAGAACAACCAGACACAGCAACAACTTTCCAAACAGCCAAAACACTCATACGCACAACAAACAAAGAAACTTGGCTGAACAGATGGGCCATGGGAAACACTGGAAGAGAGGTTTACAGATACATAGCTGGTCCTGATCCTAATGACAACATCAACCATCTTACAAGGAGGGATCAGAGCACCATTTTTCGACTCAAATCACAGCATATACCACTCAACAGTCAAATGAACAGAATCCGACCATAACACCCTCCAGGGTGCCAGCTATGTAACTACCCCTACGAAATTGTTGACCACAACCTCTTTGAGTGCCCAGCACTCGATGATGTTAGAAAAATGCTTCTTCCTCCCAGGCCAGATGTAGTAAAATCTGCGAGAATAATCGCTCATTTCAGTTAGATTTTAGTCATAAAATGATAATAAATAACCTAGCCCGCATGTGTCTGACGGTTGGCATCTTCGACGCCAGCAACGCTGCCTTTTGTGCAGTGCTAACGCCTATAGAACGATTCCACGGTAAAAATCTAACACGCGTTTTAGTTTCGGTTTCGAAAACGTACTACCAACATTTAACATTTTGCCAGATCTGCTGCATACATTTGGCAGCCAAGACTTATAATTAACGATTTGCGGAAGTGTGCCGCAAAATAACTATCTGAATTAACGTATTCTGTCAACTTTAACGCTGGTAATAAGTAGTAATCCTTACATTTTTTGGTAGTGTTACACGATACAATACAAATTATTAACGCCAATTCTTAACCCGCCACGCCAACACCCCGCTTCGCTTGATAGTCCGCCATGCATATATACACGTTGCGACAAAGCCAACAGAAGCAAAACACGCAGACAATTTTATTGCCTCCTCGCGGTAATGTTTCTGACGTCACAAAAACAAGTTAGTTATTTGAAAAATACATGCTAGCGAGATGGCGAGAGGGGAAGATGGCCGTCTTGTGTAAAATATTTATTTGACGATGACCGGTGACAAAATTGAAAATCTAAAACCATAATGAAACTGAACAAAAAAAATATATGGTAGTATAGCTTAGAATTCACTGAGCAAGAATGTGTTTTAAATAATATGATAGTCCCAGTATTACCCAAATTGTTGAGAAAATACTAAATGTCTACGAACGCACCACCAGACAGACTGTTGTTCCTGCTTGTTTTTTTTCTTAACGTTAGTGGGGACACCGGCTTAGAAGGGAGGCATTGAGGTAAATTCAAATTAGCTTGGGTAACAAGAGTATAGAAGGAGAGGGGAGCGGTAGGAAAATTGTTACCAAAAACTAACATCGTTTTGCATGGGCATAACTAAAGCGGACTGGCCAATCGACTACCAGACGCAGAGTATGTTTGGAATTATTTTTGTTTTTTCAAAAACTGCATTTGAATTCTGGTAGTCGCAAGCTTTCGATTGGCCAGTGCTACTAAATATTAGCAAAAAGCTTTCACTATTCATTGCCAGTTGAACTGTATTTTTTATTCAGATACGCTGAGAACAGCTGTGATAAATTTAAAAGTAAATTAAATAACTATATGAGTATTTCACAGTCTGGACGGAGCAGAAGAAACTGAGGCCATTTCTTTGCAAAGTCAGCGTCATTTGTTTATATTTCTTGATTTGTGGTAAGAATGCTTTATGAACTTAATATGTTTAATCCCATTACCACAGTTAGATACTGCTATTGGGAAAAAGTGAAGGACGTGCCGGGAGCAGACATTGTTGAGTCCTCACGTTGAAATGTATCTAACTAATGTATATTGTCATGATTATGTTTGAATATTATTGTATTAGAGTATATTAGTAAGCCTCCGTGTTCCATGAACACTGTTCAACATGCCTGAAGTGTTTATATATAAAAAGAAAAAGATGAGAAAAATATATAAAAGGAAATGTGGTTACCCCACATTATATTATTGAGGAAAACTAGGTAAACGTACAGTGGCGTATCTGCCATAGGGACATGAGGAGTGGTCACAGCAAGGTGGGAGTCATGAAAAATTAAGGGATGAGTGCACCTGAAATGCACGCGAGGCTGATCCAATACCCACGTATGAAATTAAATAAAAGAATAAGTGATCAGATGTAAAAGGCCAGGGTGTCCTTTTGTTGCAGAGGTTTCGTTTCCTGTCGCCAGCTGGTGACAGGAAACCTGAGGAGTGACGATAACGCCAAGAAGTCTCCTACACTTTACGTATGCTGTCAAGAGATAACAGCAGGAGCTTGGGCGTGTGACGTGATATCGATATTTCTGCAACTACACAATATCTTATCTTTCAACAAGAAACCCCAGGTGATATGTTAAGGATCTGGGTACATCTGACAGTTTCGGTGTGGTGGATTTGATGTTATTAATTGTTGTAGGTATTATTATATTTGTATTAAATGAGATTAGCTATGAAGGTCCCTGAATATACTCAATAATATTGTGAACTTTTCAGGGTAGCTTTCCACTACCACCTTTTTATCTCATTCAAAATGTATTTATTCTTCTTCTTCGATCCTTAACCACCGACCGTCAAAGCAGTCAGATGCCATCACGCCTAGTGGCGTCTTGTAGGGCAACAACAAATTGATTCCACTTTGCACGGTCGGTGGCCATCCTTCGTACAGTGCCCCAACTCTGGTTCATTCTTTGCATCTTAGCCTCCACAGTCCTCCGCCAAGTTGTTTTTGGTCGGCCTCTCTTTCGCTTTCCTTCAGGGGTCCAACGCCACTGCAATTCGAGCTGTAATCTCTTCCATATAATAGGATAGGTGTTATGTTCCTTTATGACAATCATACCTATTCTTGTAGTTTTACACCTCTCTGACAGACTATCACATGGTGGATCAATCTTTAGGCTTTGCCTCATGTTCGCTATAGACCCACTCATGTCCATACATATTTTATTATTTTACATTCAATTTTTATATAAAATACAGGTTAATAAATGTCAAGCTTACCACAATGTTCAATGAAATACACACAGAGAAGATGACTGACACAGTTTCGATCTGTTTTATTGCCCAGGCTGTCCAGAAATGTATTTAAAAGTACAGCCTGCTCTCATCAATCACTGTTGAAAATTTCCTTAGAAATGGCGTCCCCTTAACGCTTATTCTGACAATATCGATTCAGTTAGCCAATCGCTATTAATTTTACAAGGGTAAACAGTCTTTTCAAAAATATCATTCAAACTTTTCCTACGTTTCTAGGTTATTTATGTTTATTCAAAGGTCAGCCAATAATATTTAGTCTCACTTCAAATGCCACCCAATCGGATTCGCTGTACTATGTTAGCCTATCTGTCACCTACTTTTTTTCCAAAAAATATGCGATCCAATCTAAGCAGATATGACTTGACCTGACAGTATCTCTGATCTCTATGTATTGTTTTATGAATATTTAATTAGTTAAGGGACTATTTATATAACTAATAACATATTCTTGGTCAGCAAGTCTTCAGGTACGCGAATATTCAATTTTTAAGGGGCTATGTGGCTTAGTTCAAAATTCTATAATTGTTTCCATGTTAGTTGTTGATTTTAACTACCTCCTGTTCAATTCTTTTCTCATGTACTTTCAAGCTAATTACGAGAGCTTAGGTCATTCATAATAAGAGCTTAATATGTTTACATGACGTAGTGTCCACAATTCTAACTTTTTTCATTGTATTTGGGGAAACCCCTAAGGCAAGGCTTGCCAATGTGCTAGTGTTGGCTTTTAGTTTAAAATCAATGCGAAACGAATTAGCATTTCATCTTTCCTTGCCCCTCCTCGTTCCACAATGCATTTTAGGCAAATATTTTCTTAGAACTAGAAAAAGTGGGTGTTTATGTCAAGGACGAATTTGAAAAATTGGGTACCGTTTTGTTCGGCTATTCGTTAGCAAATAATAATCTGAAGGCGTAGACAATACCAACCTTTCTAGCAGAAAATTCTTTTGTACTTTCTTATCTTTGCCTTTATGCCCTATATTGTTGTATATTAATTTAGATATTGTATTCAGAAATCACTACACATGTCCCCCCTTTAGAACAGACGATCATATGTCAGTTCCTATTTCTTAATACACATAGATAAATTTACTATCTATGCCTGGTGACTACTTTGATGTTCGTCATATGGATGTCGGCTTAAAAAATCAGCCCCCACATTAGTTTTTTCCGGGAATGTACTCTATGGTAAACTGGAATGGCTGTAGAAGCAAAGACCAGCGTAATAATCTAGCATTTTCATGCCTTGCTTGTGACAGACACACGAGTGGTTTATGATCTGTCTGGATCTTAAATGATTTTCCATAAAGATACATCTGGAACTTTTTTATACCCCATATAACTACCAGACATTCTTTTTCACTTGGTGAATATTTTTGTTCTGCTGTGTTCAACCTACGGCTAGCATAAGCTACTGGGGTTAATTCCCCATCAAGTGAATTTGACCGTTGTAATAGAGCTGCACCCAAACCGATATTACTAGCATCCGTTCTCAGAATGAATTCTTGACTCAAGTCAGGTAATTTCAAAATAGGCCTGCTTGTGAGCTTTTCTTTCAATTCTTGGTATGCTAATTCACACTGCGCTGTCCAAATAATTCTATCAGGAATTCCTTTGCGCGTTAAATCAGTCAATGGAGCACATATGGAATTAAAGTTTTTAATATATTTTTGGTAAAAACCACATAATGAGACAAAAGATCTCACATTCTTTTTTGTTTGTGGTCTTGGTGCCTTTTTTAACTTCTCCAGGTTCTTGGGGTCAGGGGTCATGTTTCCCTGATGTACTGTGTGTCCCAAGAATTCTAGCTTTTTACATCCAACACAGCATTTCGTCGGTCTAGCTGTCAAATTGGTCTCTCTCAGTCGATCAAACAACATATTCAGAGAGTTAATGTGTTCCTCAAATGTTTCTGTTGCTATGAGAATATCATCCATGAAGTTGGTGATGCGTGGATTCTTCAGGGGATCCAGTAACTTTCTCATCATCCTCGAAAACACACTCGGTGCATTTTTCAGCCCGAATGGCAACACATTAAATTCATAATGTCCTTCCGAGGTGCTAAAGGCTAAATAAGGTTTGACTTCCGGCTTTACTGGAATCTGATAGTAGCCTTTACTCAGATCCACTTTAGAGAAATATTTAGCTCTATTCAGCCTGGCAAACAGCTGATTTGTATCAGGTAATGGATCCACCTGACCTTCTGTGACAGCATTCAGTTTCCTGTAATCTATACACAGCCGGTGTTCTCCAGAGGGTTTTCTTAACAGAACCACACTGGAACTGTAGGGAGATTCACTGTGCGAGATAATCCCTTCTCTCAACAGATAATCTATCTCCTCCCTTAAAGCTTTTTCCTTAGCGAACGGAATCGAATAGGCTTTCATACAGATTGGTTTTGGGTCTATGAGTTTCATATCATACTCCAATAAATTTGTATGCCCCGGACGGTCCGTTAACACATCTGTATGATTATTCAGAACCTGTTGAACCCTCTCCCTCTGATTTTCCGTTAAGTGTGTGCTGCTTTTTACCTGTGCAGCGGTTTCACACGGATGTAAAGGATATTCATGAGAAGTGAGTGGTTCCTTTTTCATCTCCATTGCAACAGACAAGGTCAGTAGGTGTGTCTTTTCCTGGTTTTCTCGGTCCAGATATTTCTTCAGGAGATTCACATGATAGATTTTCTCTTTCCCTTTCTTATCTATCTTATAATTGGTTCTAGACACCTTCTCTAGAACTGTATATGGACCTTGCCATCCAATTTGCAATTTATTCTGGCTGTCGGGCAGTAGAAGGAGCACCTTCTCTCCCACAGCTAATTCTCGATCCTTCGCTTTTTTATTGTAATAGGCAGCATGCTTTTTCCTGGCTTGTCTCAAATTTTCATTGGCAAGTTTCCAGCCAGTTTTAAGACGAGTGGTCAGCTCGTTCACATATTGATATGATGAGGTAGTATTTTCTTCTGCCTTTTCATCGGTCCAGGTCCTTAACAATGCTACATATGGACCTTTAAATTTGTTGACCTATTTTTCCATGCACCGGTATGGTCTCTTCCATTGGAAGCATTATAGTGAGGACTTTTCTTTCTAGAATCATCATTCACAAATCGACCACTACCAATTTTTCTCTTGGGGTTTTCGCCCCACTTTAAATTCCTTGTGAGAGATCTTCTCTCTCTTTTATCATCCTCCAGTTTACATAAGTCCGACCGAGGGTTTGTCGGCTTATTGTGGGGTAAGACATCTCTTTGTACTTGTTGCATCGTGGCCATTGTAAAACATCCAAGTGAAGACTGTCTGTGAAAAGGGGGCTCTTCCACTTTGTCTACATTATTAATTTTATTTTTCTTTCCATTGTCAGGCCTAAGTTTGCCCCGTGGCGTGTCTAGGTCCTGATCAATTTTCCCACTTGTGGGTATTCCCTCATGTAAAATGCCACATGCTTCTACAAAATTCTCAATGTCAATCATTTCCTCGGGCCAATAATAATTTTGAGCAATCTTTTGGATGATGGTACCTATTTTCTCATGGTCCCCATCTTTCCCAACATGTAAGCTCCTTATTAACTCTGCCCTATACCTTTTAGGAAGTACCAGCTGTCCCTGACAATTGGATCCAGTTCCAGCCTTCCTATATATCAGTTTGTTCTTCATATAGAAGTCTCCTTTTCCTGGAGGTGTATGACATTGGGACAATTTCTTAAAACAAGGCTTGAGGGTCTTATCCCCAGCCTGCGCCTTCCTCATCTCATCTGGAGGGGTATTTATCAGATTATCCTCCTCCTTTTTAGACTGTGATCTGGTCTGAAGCGTGGCCATGTACACAGGTCTCTTTTTGCACACTTCGGTGTTATGGTTGTCCATCCGACACCAACTACAATACTTCTTTCCTTGGTTAAAAGGTATTCTGTCATCATATTTCCTTTCATTGAATTGTGAGGTTTTATGTTTATAGTCATTGCGTGGCCTATCAAACTGGTGCTTACCTTTGTTCTGGTCTCTATGGTCAAACTTATTAAAGTTTTGAGGTGCCTTAAAATGTTCTACCTGTTTCTTTTTATTACCAACTACCTCTGCCTGGGCTGCCTGATACCTCTCAGCGACATTGAGTAACTCACCCAGCCTCTCTGCACCTTGTTCCATAAGAAACTTTCTCAGGTCTGGCGCCATGGACTCTCTTAACTGCTCAATAAGGATCATCTCCTTAAGATCTTGGGTTTTCCCCAGAGCAGTCCATTTCTCCAATTCGGTCTCTCACCGTGCAGAGAACTGGTGATAAGTCTCACCCGACAGTAGTTTGGCATTCCTAAATTTTTTCTATAAAATTCTCCGTTCTTTTCGTTTCTTAATAAAAGAGCCTGCTTCAGCATGTCATAATTGTCTTGGTCATCTCTGCTCATCTTGGCAAAAACGTCATAAGCCGTTCCTCTAAGCCCTTGTGATAACTTTAGGCTCCACCTCTCTCTCTAACCCATATGTAGTAGCTAAAAGTTCAAATCTACTTAAATACCCTTCGATGTCATCTACTTTCTCAACAAAATGGTCTAAATGAAAACCCATAGCTGATATTGAGGCTCCCTGACTAGCAGTGGCATCTGAGGCAAAGGGGCTGGCACCATTTTCAGGAGCTGTTGAAGGCGATCTTCTCTGTTGTTCTGGAACATTCAATTTGACAACAATGTTCCATATAATGTCAATAAAGTGGTTATAAATTCTGGCCATGTTAGTTGAGTTCTTATATGGTTTCATTCAATATTTTCATCGTGTCAATTGGTGTTGCTTTACGCGAATGCGGGGTGGGGTAGAAAACGTGTGAGCAAACATTTGAAAGTTGCAATTATATTGAACTTGTAATTCCATTGACTTGATAAGTCGGTTCATTGAGTCCACAAATATTTAATACAGTTTACACGTCAAGACGATTCATGCATGTTGATCACAAAGTACATATTATAACTTGAAAATATATGGCATATATATGTAGATATCCTATCAGTCCTTGTCCAATAATCAAATTACTGTATGCAGATTGTCATAGCTGTATGCACGCGCGGTTGGGGTTTTCCAACGGCCGACAGTG
Source organism: Oreohelix idahoensis (assembly GCA_024509875.1). Classification (NCBI taxonomy): domain Eukaryota; kingdom Metazoa; phylum Mollusca; class Gastropoda; order Stylommatophora; family Oreohelicidae; genus Oreohelix; species Oreohelix idahoensis. The sequence goes on from JAMPIV010009995.1 coordinate 244,262, forward strand.
AGTCTATGAGTCTGGCAAAATCAAATACTATGGACTGTAATTCATCCTTCCTTAATTTTCACTTTCGTACTGACCTTTAATCATTTCAAATCTTCGTAATAGCAATGGACTGACCCATGTCCGTACTTGCATAAAATATATCTGTATGGCAATACCATGCCCAACATTGGAAGGAAAGTCAGACGCGTCTTAACAGCTTGACGGTCAATGTAAAAAGGGTAGCGTTTCTTAGTTACCGACTGTGTCCTAAACAACGCTATACACGTCATAATCGATCGTGTATGAAGCGTTCAATAATTGAAACATCTATCGCAATATATTAAATGTCTTAACCTTTACAATTGCACGTCTGGTAACCTTTAGCAGACGGCGTTAATATCATATACCGTAACAATTCCCTGTACACCGGGGAAAAAAAAATCGATAGATTTTTTTTCAATATCTATCCGACTTAACAATTTTTCAAAAAAAATTTAACACAATTGTGACATATGGCCGACGATGTTCTGAGTAGAACCGTGTTGCGGTCGTGTCAACTAACTATTTGTCATAGTCATCTAACATAAATCACATTATATATCAATATTATACATATTATTATATCAACTAAATAAATGTCCAATGTTAATAGTGAATGATAAAATTAAATTAAAGTAAGGTCTGTCGTATTAGTATGTCATATAGGAATTAATTTGACTAATTAAAATTAAATTAATTAATTAAATTAAGAGTTAAATTATTAAGGTTCTAATGTAACGCGATGTTATGAGAGAAGAAAAGACAAAATAAGTGAGAAGAAATAGAAAGAAATTCGAATATAAGTTTTAACTTAATTGTGTGTGTTAAGTGTTAGTGAATAATAACTATCTAATTTAACTAACTAAATAATGTATAGGTACATTAAAAAAAAATTATTAATCTAATACTTGTGTGAGATTTATTTTCTCTTTTCATAATTTCTTCTTTTAGTATTTCGTTCTCTTTTTTTTGTTCTTTCATTTCATTTTTTTCTCACATTTCATTTTATTGATAATAATTCAATTAAGAAGTTAAGTTAACTAATTAATTAGTATAGGATATGATGATCCATCCGTAGTCTTGATCCTGATGAATTCTTTTAGGCAAAAATGTTCAAACGTTTACGTTGGAAAGAAATGTCATTTATCCCAGCATCCAAGAATTAAGTGCACATAGGATAATAAGTTCGACTTGTCGTCAGATATTGTTCCATGATTGTTCAACGAATCTTCATATATCGTGTATGGACGTTAGACGAAGTTTGAATGCCTATATATACCCTGATCGTCTTTTAATTCAATCCTGTGATGCATATAGTGGTTATACAGTCTAAATTAAAGGCAAGGTTAGTTCCTTTATAGTTGATACTTCGTTCAATCCAATGTAGTGCTGATTGATGTAGTTTAAGAGTGTCAATGTTGATTATTCGTCGTCAATAGGATTACGTGACAATGCATCTGCCACACAATTTTCAGTGCCAGGAATATGTTCAATGGAGAACTCAAATGGCTGTAGGATGATTGAATATCTGGCAAGTTTCTGGCTTTTATGATTAGATCGACGCAAGGATGCTACAGCACGTTGGTCCGTCTGTATGGTGAAGGGAGCACCGAGCAAGAACTTTTCAAGTTTCGTTATTGCCCATCTCACAGATAAAAGTCCCTTGTCCACAGTAGAATACTTTGTTTCTGCCGGCTTCAGCTTTCTTGAAATATATAAGGTAGGATGTAGAATGCCATCATGGTTCTGGAGCAGGCATGCACCAATGCCGTAGTTACTAGCATCTGTTCGTAAGAAAAATCTTTTGGAAGCATCGGGAAGTCTTAAAATTGGTTCATGCGAGAACAAATTTATAATTTTGTTGAAAGTTTCATTGCATGTACCAGTCCATGTCACCTTCACCGGCATATCTTTTTTTAACAATGAAGACAATACAGCCGTGATGGATGACAAGTTTGGTATGAATCTACTGTAATATTGAACAAGTCCTAACAAACTCCTGACCTGTTTCTTCGTCTGAGGAACTGCTATGTTTAGAATTTTGGAGACTGTACTAGGTAACGTTCGGATATATCCCGATCCAATGATATGTCCCAAAAAGGTTATCTCATTACACGCGATTTGCACCTTTGTAGGTTTAGCAGTTAGATGATAATTCCTTAGAGTGTCAAAAACATATCTAAGTCCCGAAACATGTTCCTCAAACGACGAACTAAACAAGCATATGTCGTCAATATATGTAATAACGTCTGGTCTACCTGATAAAATTTGTCGCATCAGGCGAATGAAGGTAGCTGGCGCATTAACAAGCCCAAAAGGCATCACATTCCACTGGTATAGACCTTGTGGAGTGGAAAATGCGGTGTAGTACTTAGCCTTTTCGGTCAGTGGTATCTGCCAATAACCTTTAGTTAAGTCTATCTTACTAAATATAGTTGCGTTGGATAGACGTGGCAGTAAGTCGTCGATAAGTGGATGTGGTTCGCTGTCAACTATAGTCTTAGCATTTAATTTTCTATAATCAACACATAGTCTGATGTTATTGTCCTTCTTCCGGACAATCACTAATGGAGAAGAGAATGGCGAATTACTAGTCTCAATGATTCCCAGAGACAACATCTGTTCAAGTTCCTTAGTAGTTTTAGCAAGGAAATGTAAAGGAACAGAATAGGGATGTACACGAATAGGTGTATCATCATTGAGAGTAATGTCATGACTGATAGCCGATGTGCGACCCGGGACGTCGGTCAACACATCTGGATAAGATTGTAATAGATTAGCAATCTGTAGACGCTGTTGCGGTGTAACCGTTGAAGAGATGGTTACATCCCGCCAAGATTCAGTAGGTTGAACTACTGGTACAGGTAACGGTAACTGTACCTCAGGAAAAGAAGATTCTTCTTCCTGGATGACAGATAAGTTAGAATAATGACAAGTGGATACTGTGTTGTCATCTAGTTCATGAAAAATTGACTGTAAGTGTTCAGGACGTGTATGAAATTGCTTGAGCATGTTAATATGAAATATCTTTTTGTGTCCCTTGATATCTAAGACGTAATCAACGTCGGAAATTTTATCAATGACTTTGTAAGGACCATTCCAAGATATCAATAATTTATTGTTATTGTGAGGAAGTAACACATAAGCCTCGTCGCCTGGGAATAATTGGCGTAATCGTCGAGACCTATTTTGTAGAGATCGAGCCTTAGCTTTTGCAGCCTCAGAAGAAGCTGTTGCCAACTGGCAAGACTCAATAATGTTCTTCCGAAGATTAATCACGTACTCGTAAGATGACTGAGTGTCCTGAGTCATCTCCTCGTCAATTAATAAGTCTTTTATTAGTCCCATAGGACCTCTTGGGGGAGCACCAAAAACTAATTCAAAGGGAGAGAAGCCAGTTTGTTCATGCGGTACCTCCCGATAAGCAAATAGAACAGCTGGGAGTGCTCTGTCCCAGTCATGAGGGTGCTTAGCAGTAACCTTATGTAGTAGTTGTTTAAGTGTACGGTTAAGTCTTTCAACCGCACCATTACTCATCGGATGATAAATACTACTTAAATTCCTATCAATGTCCCAAGTTTTCATGACTTCCTTCATGGTGTCAGATATAAACTGTGACCCATGGTCTGATAAAAGTTTTCTAGGAAACCCTATTCTAGAAAAGATGAGATGTAGTGCATCAGCTACATCTGTGGTAGTGGTGGTCTTTAATGGGATAGCTTCTGGCCATCGTGTGCACAAATCAATGCACGTAAGGACGAATCTATGTCCTCTGGCCGATGGTAGCAATGGACCAATAATGTCTATTGCCATCTTGTCAAAAGGTCTCACTGAGATATCGCAAGCCTGAATAGGCGCCGTGTGAAAAGCTCCACGTGCTTTCACTTCTTGGCATGTAGTACAGGAACGTACATACTGCGAAATATCTCTTGACACCCCTGGCCAAAAGAATGAAGACAGTACTCGAGATCGTGTTCGAGTATATCCCATATGTCCAGCACAATGTGAGTCATGTGCATGTTGAAGAATGTACCGTCTAAAAGTATATGGGACCATAACTTGTTGTTTCATTTGTGATTTGTCATTAAAACATCTAATCAATATGTCATTTTTAATAACAAAACAATGTTTGTTATTATTACCTGAGGATAGATTGTCAACTTTATCAACCAACTTAAAAAATTTTTTTAAAGATTTATCCTCTTTTTGTTTGGTTGCAAATGTTTCCCTGTCAATAGGTGAATTGACTACAAATTCCTCTTGGTTGTCTGCATCCATTTTATTATCATCAACTTTCTCCATGAGTTGAGTCTGCGCTCTAGTCGTCACGGCGTTTCCAGTGCATAGGTTATGTTTCTCCCATTCTATAATCTCATCTGGAGTACAATCTTTACTGCCGTGTATACGACCAACCATCAGATCAGCTATAGGCTTTTTTAGCATACATACTTTTACGTTCCCTGTGAAAAAAGGAGTGTTAACATGAATAATAGCTGTGGGGTAAAACTCTATTGTTCCACCAAAAGTCATGCAACGGACATATTCCCCCGTTGCACAGCTAGGATGTACCAGCGACTGTCGTACACCAATCGTTGTGGATCCCGAATCCCTCAACACTGAGACGACGGATCCATTAACTAATCCCCTGTTAAAAATTAGTAGGCCTGTTCCATCGTTGACTGCAAGACCTACCTGTGGTATAATATGTCCGCAGTTAAGCACTGTTTCTTTCGCCTTCTGAAAAATAAGATTGCATTGCTGGCAACTATTTGCCACATTATAATTAATAGCAAAACATGCAGCAGAAGACTGTGTTGTATTATTGTCAAGTGGGACCTGAGCTATAGGGGTAGTATTATTTGTAACTGCCGCCCCTGTATTATGGTTGTAATGAGATGATCCCCGAGAATGAGATCGATTCCGAGTATAATTGTTAGAATTATCTCGTCGTCCTCTATAGTAACTATTATCTCGATGTCTCGAGCCATGATTATTACCATTCCAGTTATTATTATTATTGGGAGTATGTGATCGATTATAATGAGTGTTATGTTGACCATTGTGGTAGTTTGTTTGAGGTGAATAATTTCTATCTCGTGATCTACCTCTGTTGAACTCATTTTTATTGTTGAAATCATTATTATGTCCCTTCTGAAAGTTAACATTGTGATTTCTTTGGAACCTGCTTCTGTCTACACTGTGATGTCTTTGTTTGTTATTATGATTGTAGGCCATATTAGACGCCACAGGTAGAGGTTCTCTTAATGAGGAGTTAGAAATGGTTGCATTCGGATGTGCCGAACAGTAGTTTAAAGAAATTTTTTCTAACTCGTCCATAGTACCTGGTTTACGCTCCTGCAAATATGCAAAAAATGGCTGGCTAACCGAAGATAATACCTTATCCCGCAGTAGTAAATCAACTAATTTGTCGTATGATTTGTTGACTTCTGCCAGTTCAACCCATCTATTAAATGTATTGCGTATGTTCGCAATGAATCCTGCAAAATCCTTTGGAGATTCAGGTAAAATTCCCTTAAATTTCAACCTACAGTGTTCCTCGTCCAGGTGAAACCTTCGTAAAAGCAAGGACTTAATAGCACCGTAGTTATTTGCTATTGATGGGTCAGCATTTTGAGAAGCTGTCAGTGGTTCTCCAACCAAGAATTCATTTAACTTGAGTACCCATGACTCTTCAGGCAAATGGTTTGTTTTGCAAGTCTGTTCAAAACGTGCCAGGAACGATGAAAGGTCGTCGACGTTCAAGTTGAAAATGGGTAATTTAAAGTTGTAGAAATGTTTAGGTTGGCTGGATGATGATCCATTTTGTGCGTTATTATTCTGGTTTGCATCAGCACTTTGTGCTTGTAATCTTGCTGTCTCCAATTTAATACGCGCCAATTCCATTTCTTGTTGTAAAATAATTTCCTCTCGTTTCAATTTATTCTCTTCTTCCTGTTTGGCGATTGTTCTTTGCTCTTCTCTTTCACGTTGAGCAATCTCTCTCAATCTATTTTCCTTGGCAATTTGCTTCATCTCAAGTTCTGCTTCCTCTTTCTTTAATGCAGCCTTTTGTTCCTCTTCCTCTTTCTTTAATGCAGCTTTTTTCTCTTCTTCTTTTCTTTCATATTTTTCCAGTTCTGATTCAGCAAACTGACGAAGTTCTTGAGATTTATAACCATATTCACGACCAATTTTAACGAAATGGTCTATAGTAAGCATTTTGACTTTTATCTGTAAGTAATTATTGATAATTACTGATTAAAATAGTCAATAGTAGCTTCAGAGTAATTATTATACTTACTCAACTTAGAAATATTCAATATAAGTAATCACAATAGTACTGAACTTAATGTCTAAGTTCAACTAATAGACAATATTTTGTAACAATATTGTATCTAAATAATACTATATCATAAATAGTTATGATATCTGTTAAATATAATGTAATTATATCACACAATTAATCTCAATATCCAATAATGTTGGGTATAATTCCTAGTAATTATATTGTTCAATGTACTAAGTCACTCTCTTAGTACCAGAAAAGTATATTAAATAATATACAATGGGTCTATTACCTCAAAGGTAGCTATAAGATTATTTTATTTTGTCAATATATATATTATATTATTATGCCCTAGGCATCTATTATAAATTGTAGTGCTACTTTCTTGGACTATCACTGCATAATTATGCAATGTCCCATATTAACCTTAAATTTCAGAAAAAATTAATTAAATTAAATTACAAGTGTATTATTGCATATAATTATCATATTATTAATGTAATATTAATATATATTATGAGGACAAACAAACAATGATGCAACTAAAGGGTACAAACAATGTTAAGACGCAAACAAGACATTTTCACAATTAAAAATGAATTTATGAACTAAATAAAATAAGCGGAAATGTCACAGACCAAATGAAGGGCAAGGTCTGACCGGAGGTCAACTGAATATTCAAGTACACAAAAAAAATGACTGCGAAAAATGATGACGTCACAGGACTCATAACGGACGAAAATTTAATAATCATAAAATAAATGATAGTCAGAGGAGAATGGACGAAATAGTAACGAACATGGTACAGAACTGAATAAAATTATTAACTGAATACGAATAAAATACACCAATTATCTACGGGACAGTACAGCTAACGCAAATCGTCAAACGATAGCAGATTTGGACAACAAGTCCAATGTCAAACCTCAATGGGGTTTCCAAAGGTGCAATCGTTTAACTGCCCTAAGAAACGACCGAAATTAATTCAGGCATCGTGAGAGCCGCAGAATTTAATTTCAGTTCATCCTCCCTACCTCCCACGAATTAACAACAAATACATACGATGGAAAACAAATTTAACATATATACATGAAAATACATAGACATGCCTGATCAAAGCAAAATGGACTCAGCACTGTTATTTATCGACCGACAAAGGTCACACCTAAATGACTTATCTTTTGTGCTCAGTTCGGACTCCTGTCGATGACGGTATGCACCAACGGTGTAGAAGTGTGTCTGACTGTTTGCTCTTGATGCATATACAGGGTTTATTCGTTGACTTTGTTATTTTTTTCTCCGTAGAAACTAGGCTTGCTGCTGTCAACTTATGGCATGTACACGAACTTTGGTGACGTCACGTTGTTAGGGATTATACTGAGTACTGCGTCATAGGTCATAATTCAGCACATCATGTGATCGTCCTTCAAATGTAAACAATTGTTAATTTCCGAATTTTTTTTTTTCGATCCCCAATCAATGGCCACCATCTGTTGAAGGCGATCTTCTCTGTTGTTCTGGAACATTCAATTTGACAACAATGTTCCATATAATGTCAATAAAGTGGTTATAAATTCTGGCCATGTTAGTTGAGTTCTTATATGGTTTCATTCAATATTTTCATCGTGTCAATTGGTGTTGCTTTACGCGAATGCGGGGTGGGGTAGAAAACGTGTGAGCAAACATTTGAAAGTTGCAATTATATTGAACTTGTAATTCCATTGACTTGATAAGTCGGTTCATTGAGTCCACAAATATTTAATACAGTTTACACGTCAAGACGATTCATGCATGTTGATCACAAAAGTACATATTATAACTTGAAAATATATGGCATATATATGTAGATATCCTATCAGTCCTTGTCCAATAATCAAATTACTGTATGCAGATTGTCATAGCTGTATGCACGCGCGGTTGGGGTTTTCCAACGGCCGACAGTGAGTCTATGAGTCTGGCAAAATCAAATACTATGGACTGTAATTCATCCTTCCTTAATTTTCACTTTCGTACTGACCTTTAATCATTTCAAATCTTCGTAATAGCAATGGACTGACCCATGTCCGTACTTGCATAAAATATATCTGTATGGCAATACCATGCCCAACATTGGAAGGAAAGTCAGACGCGTCTTAACAGCTTGACGGTCAATGTAAAAAGGGTAGCGTTTCTTAGTTACCGACTGTGTCCTAAACAACGCTATACACGTCATAATCGATCGTGTGTGGAGCGTTCAAAATTGAAACCTCTATCGCAATATATTAAATGCCTTAACCTCTTACAATTGCACGTCTGATAACCTTTAGCAGACGGCGTTAATATCATATACCGTAACAGGAGCATGGCCTTGAAATTCTAACTTTCTTAGTCGTATCTCATGCTCCCTCTGTAATCTTTTCTCCTCCTTTTCTGCTTCCCTTTCAGTAGCCTGTCTCTTTTCCTCTCTTTCAGCAGCCTGTCTCTTTTCCTCTCTTTCAGCAGCCTGTCTCTTTTCCTCTGCTTCCCTTTCAGCAGCCAATCTCTTTTCCTCTGCTTCCCTTTCAGCAGCCAATTTCTTTTCTTCTGCCTCCAATGCCCTAGCCTCCTAGTCCGCCTCAATTTGCAACCTCTTAATTTCTTTGTCAGCCTCAATTTGTAACCTCTTCTCTTCAGCTATCTTCCTATCCTCCCTTTCAATATACTTGTCGCATTCTGAAGTTACATATTGGATCAAAGCTTGACCCTCCATGTTCATTTCTTTCGCAGTCTGCACAGCAGCAGATCGAAACTTTGCCAGATCAGCCATTTGTACTATGTAACCTTTTTAAAATTTCTAACTATATAAATCTCTAATTATGGCTAATAATTTCTAATGATAACCAAGAACAACCACAGGCACTGACAGCTCAACTACTATTCAATTTCTCCAAAAGGAATGCTTTTAGTTTTATACTCTCTGAGATTCCTATTATACTTGATAATATTTTAAGAATTTAAAATCCCAGAAGCAAACTACCCAATATAGCTGTTGTTATAAGAAATTCAATCCCCAGGAGCGAGACCCCAATATATGTGGTGGATTTGATGTTATTAATTGTTGTAGGTATTATTATATTTGTATTAAATGAGATTAGCTATGAAGGTCCCTGAATATACTCAATAATATTGTGAACTTTTCAGGGTACCTTTCCACTACCACCTTTTTATCTCATTCAAAATGTATTTATATTAGTATGTTAATTGACTTCGTGTTGTGTCTAGGGTTATGGATGTAGAGTGTAATGTATAATAATCAACAAACATGCAAACAAATAGTTTATTATTCACAACAGCACACAGTACTACCACAATAACATACAAACGACACTCTAAAAGACTATCTTATTTAAGACTGAGGTTGAATTTTGTGTAAATAAGATTTTTACAGTTTTATTATCCTGATTCAAATTTATTTGTAATCAGGACAGACAATTTAAAAGTGAAATCACAATAATCAATTACATCAGTCAAATAGCACAATAGATCTTCTGTCCATATATATAAAATTATTAATCGAATATATTTATGTAGTGTTCTCCTTCTTTAAGGTAATACTGGTGATACTACTAGTTTGTTGTTTTAAATCATGTCCTTTTGGAAATGTTTGTTTCTATTTTGTCACTTGTGGAACTATTAAATATTTATCCCAGTTTTTCATTGTCATAAGATCGTTCTTTTAAAGTTCTGTAGTTGAGCTTTCATGTGCCGAACGAGAACTTATCTTTTCCGTAGAATATAAGATGAACCTTTCCTCTGCTCGCTTGACAATCTGTTCCCAGTTTGCTAGGCAATGGCCACTAGCATGGGCTCTCAGTAAACAGGCAGAGTCTTGAATCAATCAATTTTCAAGCGTTTGGTACCACATTAACGTCAGTACCCAGGACCTCTGAAATGTGAAGGTATGCATCCTTCGTAATATCTAGCATACACTAATAGTCCACAGTTAAGGACATGTACATTACAAATAAACAAAAGGATCATATCCTTATACAAACCGATGCCACCATTTTCTTTTGATGTGACAATGTACACCAGTATTCCTTTCCCTAATAGTTACAACGCCACTGCAATTCCAGCTGTAATCTCTTCCATATAATAGGATAGGTGTTATGCTCCTTTATGACAATCATACCTATTCTTGTAGTTTTACACCTCTCTGACAGACTATCACATGGTGGATCAATCTTTAGGCTTTGCCTCATGTTCGCTATAGACCCACTCATGTCCATACATATTTTATTATTTCACATTAAATTTTTATATAAAATACAGGTTAATAAATGTCAAGCTTACCACAATGTTCAATGAAATACACACAGAGAAGATGACTGACACAGTTTCGATCTGTTTTATTGCCCAGGCTGTCCAGAAATGTATTTAAAAGTACAGCCTGCTCTCATCAATCACTGTTGAAAATTTCCTTAGAAATGGCGTCCCCTTAACGCTTATTCTGACAATATCGATTCAGTTAGCCAATCGCTATTAATTTTACAAGGGAAAACAGTCTTTTCAAAAATATCATTCAAACTTTTCCTACGTTTCTAGGTTATTTATGTTTATTCAAAGGTCAGCCAATAATATTTAGTCTCACTTCAAATGCCACCCAATCGGATTCGCTGTACTATGTTAGCCTATCTGTCACCTACTTTTTTTCCAAAAAATATGCGATCCAATCTAAGCAGATATGACTTGACCTGACAGTATCTCTGATCTCTATGTATTGTTTTTTGAATATTTAATTAGTTAAGGGACTATTTATATAACTAATAACATATTCTTGGTCAGCAAGTCTTCAGGTACGCGAATATACAATTTTTAAGGGGCTATGTGGCTTAGTTCAAAATTCTATAATTGTTTCCATGTTAGTTGTTGATTTTAACTACCTCCTGTTCAATTCTTTTCTCATGTACTTTCAAGCTAATTACGAGAGCTTAGGTCATTCATAATAAGAGCTTAATATGTTTACATGACGTAGTGTCCACAATTCTAACTTTTTTTCATTGTATTTGGGGAAACCCCTAAGGCAAGGCTTGCCAATGTGCTAGTGTTGGCTTTTAGTTTAAAATCAATGCGAAACGAATTAGCATTTCATCTTTCCTTGCCCCTCCTCGTTCCACAATGCATTTTAGGCAAATATTTTCTTAGAACTAGAAAAAGTGGGTGTTTATGTCAAGGACGAATTTGAAAAATTGGGTACCGTTTTGTTCGGCTATTCGTTAGCAAATAATAATCTGAAGGCGTAGACAATACCAACCTTTCTAGCAGAAAATTCTTTTGTACTTTCTTACCTTTGCCTTTATGCCCTATATTGTTATATATTAATTTAGATATTGTATTTAGAAATCACTACATTCGGTTTGAATAAACCTTGGTTTTTCAAGTCATACTCAGGACTTTTGTGGGGTATGATGACATTACAGCCCCTCATACACAGTGACTCTCCCTCTTAGAAGAATATAGTGTAAACTGTGAACATTCCAACAAGAAAGACATATATTAACATTGTAGTTATTTGGGCAGATTGTCCACACAATTTTAGTTAATCTTTTATGTAAACTATCTTGTCCTCATTTTCAAAGACCTGTCCAAACGATATGACTGGACAGGCAAAATAAATTGTACAAAAAAAATTATTTTAAAGAAAAACTTAACCACAGGTTTTATTCACTTCCTCATAGAAACTTAAAGTGTTTTTGTGTTGTGTACCATCATTTCATTTCTCCCCTAGACACTAGGTACATCATACACCAGACACTAGAGCCAAGATAGTGACCGTGTGAGATCTAGGGAGGTAGCGTTAGGTTCCCTGCACATAATTCATCATCATCATTTATGGAGTCAGGGCCTACATGTGCTTGACCTCACACAGTTAATACATACACGGATTTCATTCTTTTAGGATACCATCATAACCTCCCCAGCAAAATCTAACTTTGCTACAAAAATTGGTAGGCTTGTCCGGGCATTTGAATTTCTCCTAGTACTACATACATTGGGGTCTGGGTCTTAGCATAAACAACATTCTATTGTCCCAGGGAATCCCCATAATCATTATTGCCCAAGATTTGGGAAGTCAAGAAACTGTCAGAATCCAGAATTAATTAGATAAAAATGTACTTATTTAGAAACTTTGTTAGAACATTTTGCATTTATCAGAATGGCAGATCTGGCCAAGTTTCGATCTGCGGCTGTTCAGACTGCAAAAGAAATGAATATGGAGGGTCAAATCTTAATTGACTATGTCACCTCAGAATGTGATAAATTTATTACTAGGGAAGAACATAGGTTAGCTGAGGAAAGGAAAATGCAATTGGAAGATGCTAGGGAGACTAAGAAATTAGAGGCTGATAGGGAGGCTGAGATTAAGAGGCTGCAGTTGGAGGAAAAGAAACTGGAGGCGGAACGAGAGAAAGAAGAAAGGAGATTGGAGGCGGAACGAGAGAAAGAGGAAAGGAAATTGGAGGCAGAAAGAGAAGAAAAACGACTGCAGAGGGAAGCAGAAGCAGAAGAAAAAAGATTACAAAGAGAACATGAGATACGACTAAGGGAGTTAGAGCTGCAAGGCCATGCTCCTGAAAATGGAACTAGCCCGTCCACTTCCGACTCAGCTGCAAGCCAGGGGGCCTCCTCATCAGCCATGGGGTTCCATTTAGATTACTTTGTGGAAAAGGATGATGACATTGAGTCGTATTTAAGCAGATACGAAATATTAGCCACTACTTATGGGTTAGAAAGAGAAAAATGGGGTGTAGAGTTGTCTCAGGGTCTTCGGGGAACAGCTTATGAAGTGTTTTCCAAAATGAGCAGGGATGACCAAGACAACTATGACATGTTGAAGCAGGCTCTTCTGTTAAGATACAAAAAGAACGGAGAGTTTTATAGAAAGAAATTTAGGAATGCCAGGCTACTGTCGGGTGAGACCTATCACCAGTTCTCCGCCCTGTTGGAGACGTATATGGAGAAATGGGCTTCTTTGGGGAAAACCCAAGATCTCAAAGAGATGATACTCATTGAACAGATGAGAGAGTCCATGGCTCCAGACATGAGAAAATTTCTCATGGAACAGGGCGCGGAGAGGCTGGGTGAGATCATAAATGTCGCGGAGAGGTATCAGGCAGCCCAGGCAGAGGTAGCTGGTATCAAGAAAAAACCAGTAGATCAGTATAAGGCTCCTCAAAACCATAATAAATTTGATAACAGAAGTAAGCAGAACTTTGATAGGCCTCGGAATGATTTTAAAAATAAAACCTCACATTTCAATGACAGAAAGAATGATGAAAGAAAACCTTTTCATAAAGGTAGGTTATATTGTAGTTGGTGTAGGATGGACAACCATAACACCGATGTGTGTAAAAAGAGACCTGTGATCATGGCCACGCTTCAGACCCGATCACAATCCAGACAGGAAGAAGATGAACCTATAAATACTCATCCAGAGAAGATGAGGAAGGCACAGGCTCAAGATAGGTCACTGAAGCCGTGCTTTCAAAAACTGCGTAACTGCCATTCACCTCCCAGAAAAGGAGAATTTTACATAAAGAGTAAATTGTTATATAGGAAGGCCGGCACTGGTTCAGCTGGTCATGGGCAGCTGGTTCTTCCTAAAATGTATAGGGCAGACGTAATACGGAGTTTACATGTTGGAAAAGATGGGGACCACGAGAAAGTAGGTACCATCTGCCAAAAAATAGCTCAAAAATATTATTGGCCAGATATGAGGGTCATCGTTGAGAATTTTGTAGAAGCATGTGGCGTATTTCATGAGGGAACACCCACAAGTGGGAAAATTGATCAGGACCTAGACATGCCATAGGGCAAACTTAGGCCTGGAAATAAAAATAATTGTAATGAAGTAGACAACGTGGAATGGGAGCCCCCTTTTCACACGCAGTCTTCACTTGGATGTTTTAAAATGGCCACTATGCAGCGAGTACAAAGAATTGTTTTACCCCAGAATAAGCCGACAATCCCTCGGTCGGAATTATGTGAACTGGGTGCAGATAAAAGAGAGAGAAGATCTCTCACAAGGAATTTAAAGTGGGGAGAAAACCCCAAGAAAAGAATTGGTAGTGGACGATTTGTGGGTGATGATTCTAGTAAGAAAAGTCCTCACTACAAAGCTTCTAATGTAAAGAACCTGACGGGTGCCATGAAAAATAAGTATGAAAAATTAAAAGTCCACGTGTAACTTGTTAAGGACCTGGACAGATGAGAAGGCAGAGGAGACTGTTACCTCATCTTATCAATATGTGAACGAACTGACCACTCGTTTAAAAACTAGTTGGAAACTGGCAAATGATTATTTGAGACAAGCCAGGAAAAAGCATGCTGCTTATTATAATAAAAAAGCTAAGGATAGGGAACTTGCTGTAGGGGAGAAGGTACTTCTTCTATTGCCATTCAGCAACAATAAACTTCAGATCGGATGGCAAGGGCCATACACAGTTTTGGAAAAGGTATCCAGAACAAATTATAAGATAGACAAAAAGGGAAAGGAAAAAGTATATCATGTGAACCTTTTGAAGAAATATCTGGACAGACAAATCCAGGAAGGAACACACCTATTGGCCTTGTCTATTGCAACCGAAATGAAAAATGACCCTGTCTCCTCATTCGAATATCCACTGAAACCCAGTTAAACGTTTGCCCAGGTGAAGATCAGTAATCACCTGACAAAAGGACAGAGGGAGAAGGTTCAACAGGTCCTTGAGAAACATACAGATGTGTTAACGGATAAACCGGGGCACACCAATTTGTTGGAATATGATATGAAACTACTAGACCCAGCACCTGTCTGTATGAGGCCCTATTCTATTCCTTTCGCTAAGGAAAAAGCTTTGAAAGAGGAGATTGATTATTTGTTACAAGAAGGGATTGTTTCTCACAGTGAGTCTCCTTATAGTTCCTGTGTGGTTTTGTTGCGGAAACCATCGGGAGAACATAGACTGTGCATAGGTTACAGGAAACTGAATGCTGTCACAGAAGGTCAGGTGGATCCATTACCTGATTGTCACGGAGTGTTTTGATTGTATTTTGCATGTGTGAATGTTCCCATGCTCCAGCGGGAGTTTATTAGTTATGTGAGTTGTTGTGAGCTGGGAATGCGTGCATGGTAAGAATTTAGCTACAGGGTTGTGAGCGTTGCTTGAGACGAGCTGTTAGCTTTTGTGATGCGGGAATGAAGATCAGTGGAGCGTGAAAGGGTTTCACGGGTTTTAGTGAATACGCATGAAAGGGGCAGTCAGCGGGAGGAGTGTGTTGGTTTAGACGTGTGTTGAGTCAGTAGAGAGCAGACAGTAGACAGGAGACAGCATAGAGTGTAGAGCAGAGAAGGGTGGATGTTGCAGTAGTTGTGTATGAATAATTCTAGTTGCTGTGTGTAGTGATTCCTGGAAGCAGAGTGCTTACTGAATACTCGGGATTGATGATGTTTACATTATTTGTAATGGCCCTGCGTCCATTGGGATTTGTTGTTCATATAATATATTGTGGAGATTGACATAGCTGTTGGAGTTGCTTCTTAGACAGTGAGCTAGGACGAGTGGTGTATAAGTGTTTAACCTTTCTACATCCACCCACATACACCCTACCCGTCACATATGATTATTTCTCACAGTGAGTCTCCTTATAGTTCCTGTGTGGTTTTGTTGCGGAAACCATCGGGAGAACATAGACTGTGCATAGATTACAGGAAACTGAATGCTGTCACAGAAGGTCAGGTGGATCCATTACCTGATACTACTCAACTATTTGCCAGGCTGAACAAGGCAAAATATTTTTCTAAGGTGGATCTTAGCAAAGGCTATTACCAAATTCCAGTAAAGCCTGAGGTTCGACCTTATTTAGCCTTTAGCACCTCGGAAGGTCATTATGAGTTCAACATGTTACCGTTTGGGTTGAAAAATGCCCCAAGTGTGTTTCCACGGATGATGCGAAAATTATTGGATCCCCTGAAAAATCCATGTATTTCGAATTTTATGGACGATATCCTCATTGCGACGGAAACATTTGAGGAACACGTTACCTCTTTGAATATGCTGTTTGATAGACTCAGAGAGGCTAACTTAACCGCTAGGCCAACAAAATGTTGTATTGGTTGTAAAGAGTTGGAATTCTTGGGACATACTGTACATCAGGGTAGCATGACCCCTGATCCCAAGAATCTGGAAAAATTGAAAAGAGCACCTAGACCACAAGCAAAGAAAGATGTGCGATCTTTCGTGTCATTGTGTGGTTTCTACCAAAAGTACATCAAAAATTTTAACTCTATATGTGCTCCTCTGACGGATTTAACTCGCAAAGGTCAACCGGATACAATAAATTGGTCAGCACAGTGTGAATTGGTTTACCAGGAGTTAAAAGAGAAACTTACAAGCAGGCCAGTATTGCAATTGCCTGACTTGAATCAAGAATTTATCGTGAGAAGTGACGCCAGCAATGTGGGCCTAGGCGCTACATTGTTGCAAAGGTCAACCTCACAAGATGGGGAATTGAACCCAGTCACTTATGCAAGCCGCAAGTTGAACAAGGCGGAAAAAAATTATTCAACAAGTGAAAAGGAATGTCTAGCTTTGATATGGGCTATAAAAAAATTCCAGATTTATTTATATGGCAGGACATTTGTGGTCCAAACGGATCATTCACCACTCGTATTCCTGTCACAGGCTAAGCATGAAAATTCCAGATTATTGAGATGGTTCTTGTTATTGCAGCCATACTCATTTCTGATAGAATATATTCCCGGCCCTCGGAACGTAGGTGCAGACTTTTTAAGTAGACATCCTTATGATGAAGATCAGAAAAACCCGTAAGACTTCATTGAGCTAAGTTATCTCGCAGATTATAACCTGCTAATGATTGCATGTTTTAGGATGGGAGGTGTGTAGTAAAATCTGCGAGAATAATCGCTCATTTCAGTTAGATTTTAGTCATAAAATGATAATAAATAACCTAGCCCGCATGTGTCTGATGGTTGGCATCTTCGACGCCAGCAACGCTGCCTTTTGTGCAGTGCTAACGCCTATAGAACGATTCCACGGTAAAAATCTAACACGCGTTTTAGTTTCGGTTTCGAAAACGTACTACCAACATTTAACATTTTGCCAGATCTGCTGCATACATTTGGCAGCCAAGACTTATAATTAACGATTTGCGGAAGTGTGCCGCAAAATAACTATCTGAATTAACGTATTCTGTCAACTTTAACGCTGGTAATAAGTAGTAATCCTTACATTTTTTGGTAGTGTTACACGATACAATACAAATTATTAACGCCAATTCTTAACCCGCCACGCCAACACCCCGCTTCGCTTGATAGTCCACCATGCATATATATACACGTTGCGACAAAGCCAACAGAAGCAAAACACGCAGACAATTTTATTGCCTCCTCGCGGTAATGTTTCTGACGTCACAAAAACAAGTTAGTTATTTGAAAAATACATGCTAGCGAGATGGCGAGAGGGGAAGATGGCCGTCTTGTGTAAAATATTTATTTGACGATGACCGGTGACAAAATTGAAAATCTAAAACCATAATAAAACTGAACATAAAAAATATATGGTAGTATAGCTTAGAATTCACTGAGCAAGAATGTGTTTTAAATAATATGATAGTCCCAGTATTACCCAAATTGTTGAGAAAATACTAAATGTCTACGAACGCACGACCAGACAGACTGTTGTTCCTGCTTGTTGTTTTCTTAACGTTAGTGGGGACACCGGCTTAGAAGGAAGGCATTGAGGTAAATTCAAATTAGCTTGGGTAACAAGAGTATAGGAGGAGAGGGGAGCGGTAGGAAAATTGTTACCAAAAACTAACATCGTTTTGCATGGGCATAACTAAAGCGGACTGGCCAATCGACTACCAGACGCAGAGTATGTTTGGAATTATTTTTGTTTTTTCAAAAACTGCATTTGAATTCTGGTAGTCGCAAGCTTTCGATTGGCCAGTGCTACTAAATATTAGCAAAAAGCTTTCACTATTCATTGCCAGTTGAACTGTATTTTTTTTAATTCAGATACGCTGAGAACAGCTGTGATAAATTTAAAAGTAAATTAAATAACTATATGAGTATTTCACAGTCTGGACGGAGCAGAAGAAACTGAGGCCATTTCTTTGCAAAGTCAGCGTCATTTGTTTATATTTCTGGATTTGTGGTAAGAATGCTTTATGAACTTAATATGTTTAATCCCATTACCACAGTTAGATACTGCTATTGGGAAAAAGTGAAGGACGTGCCGGGAGCAGACATTGTTGAGTCCTCACGTTAAAATGTATCTAACTAATGTATGTTGTCATGATTATGTTTGAATATTATTGTATTAGAGTATATTAGTAAGCCTGCGTGTTCCATGAACACTGTTCAACGTGCCTGAAGCATTTATATATAAAAAGATGAGAAAAATATATAAAAGGAAATGTGGTTACCCCACATTATATTATTGAGGAAAACTAGGTAAACGTACAGTGGCGTATCTGCCATAAGGACCTGAGGGGTGGTCACAGCAAGGTGGGAGTCATGAAAAATTAAGGGATGAGTGCACCTGAAATGCACGCGAGGCTGACCCCATACCCACGTATGAAATTAAATAAAAGAATAAGTGATCAGATGTAAAAGGCCAGGGTGTCCTTTTGTTGCAGAGGTTTCGTTTCCTGTTGCCAGCTGGTGGCAGGAAACCTGAGGAGTGACGATAACGCCAAGAAGTCTCCTACACTTTACATATGCTGTCAAGAGATAACAGCAGGAGCTTGGGCGTGTGACGTGATATCGATATTTCTGCAACTACACAATATCTTATCTTTCAACAAGAAACCCCAGGTGATATGTTAAGGACCTGGGTACATCTGATAGTTTCGGTTTGAATAAACCTTGTGTTGCGGTCATTTTTGATGGAGTTTCAAACATCGATCTATTGGTTGTAGGTTTTTCACCCTGGTCAAGGTTTAGTAACTATGTCTTGACTTTGCTGTGTCAGGTTGATTAGGGGTTATCTCCCTTGTTTGTTCATTCATTGTGTTTGACCTTTTGGGTCAAAGGTAATACAGTTCTTTGCTATATGCGATGCGCAGTGGAGATCGCGAAATTAGACTTCCGTCTGGTTGAGTTGTGAAGTCCTGGCTTCTGAGGACGTGTATGTCCATTGTAGTTTCGGGGAGGAAAATCTTCGAAGTGACTGCGTTGTCAGTTTTCCCCATTGATTCTCTGTGCGTCAGGAAGGACGACAGTGTTGTTATTATGTTCTGAGGATTCGTTGCAAGGTAACACCGACCTTTTTCATTACTATGCTTTCGGTGGCAGAATTTGTTAAAGAAGTACCTTCTGTGAGGACAGCTCACCGATCCTGTATGCAGAACTTATACATTGTGCTCAAGATAGCTATGTAAGACTATTTGTCTTTAAACGAACAGAAGTCCAGTGACGAAGAGATATATATGTATATGCTGGTAGATTTATATAAACTTGATAGCAGAGTTTATGCAACCTGCTGATGAAGAGTACACAACTGACGTCAGATTTAGGCCGGTGGAATGGCAACTATTCTACAGCATAAAAAGAAGTAACTGGCGTGTTATGCCAAGTTGAACGACGGCCCTAGTAATAGGATTACTTGAGTGAAGGGCTCGTCTTTTGTGTGACGGAGTTATCAAGGTATCTGACGCGTTCAGTCGGAGATACCAAAAGCGGCATTATGAACAGTACATGAAACAACATAACACTATTGACATGCATACATATATGAATGTTCACCAGCCAGAATGCCTGATGTGTACCCAGCGATTTCCATTGACATGATGTACATGAACTTGTTTACATTGACTGTTCCTGTGTGATTCTACATGTTAGTCCTGTCAATAAATGTATGAACAATCACAAGTAGTTCCAACCTTCATTGACGGTAGTACGAGTGTGACTGTGTGTTTGTACAACTACATATGAGCCTAAACACATTCGCGTCTCTGCACACCCATGTCTCTTCATCAACATCTGCAACACGCAGAAACCAACCAGCTAAGGAGCAAGAAAAATCAAGTAACATTTCTGGTAGGCCAAGTTCGTGGGCTTTACTGCTTCAGTTTTGGTTGATGCTACAGAAGGGAACGATCGAGGTTTACATCTGATGATAACACACATCCGTAGTACGCTACATTTTCAAGTTTTGGCTACACAAGACAGCAGAATTAGGTCATTGACTGTTGACCCACATAAACAGTGTTAGCATCTATGGGATATTGCTACGTGGACCACAGCTGCACACAAGTCGATTCGTTTTGTAAACAGTACCGCTGGTTGTTTACACGTTACAGCTGCACACAAGTCAAGTCCTTTTGTAAACAGTACCGCTGGTTGTTTACCGTTTCAGGCAACAGACTTTTCAACATCTGTACATTCAAGTCACATAGTTCGAGGTCAAATTTTTTTTGTAACAGTACCGTCTACGAACTTTTGGTCAAGTCTCAACTATTCATCGAGAAGGTCATAGTGACATTATGTTCCTGGAGAGCACTACATGTTATTGTGGATCGAACTATCATTGCGCGCTTGACATTATACTACAGTGTTGACACAGAACAAGAGAGTTACTATATTGTATTTTGTAACTAAAATTTGTTTGCAACACATTCTATTATATGCAATGTTATATGTTATTTGTAATATTGTAGTGTATTTTTTCTGTTGTTTTCAGCGGGCTGGTTGGGTAAGGTGACTCCTTCAGATAAATACCACGTCATAGAGGTTATCTATTGAGAGCGTTTTCTGTAGGGACTGCAAATTTCCTTAATTGGAATTTGCTAGCGACAATTGTTGCTATTTACGTTTAGCTGTGACGACATGAGTTAGTGTTGTTTTCGTCATTTTTCCATTCTTTGATTTTCGATTTGTTTTGTTTGTATCTGTTCTTCTCTCCTTCCTTCCGTTTATTTCTTTACACCTTTTTGTTTATAACAGTGTTCCATTTGTCTTGTTTACTTTTCGCAGTCATCTTTACACATTTTTGTAACATTTTCCTTAGTTTTGCTGTATTGTTTATTTGACTTCTGCGAACGTTTTTGGTTGTTGTTCTGTATCCTTGTCTTTGTATTTATTATTGTCATACACAGTCTACATACATATACTTGGTCATGTATTATTATTGTCGTTATTAATATGATACACTATTCATATTGGGAGTATTGATAGAAAATTATTATAAAGAAATAAGGTAACCACACAAGGTCTTCGATTAAGACTTGACTCTCAAAGAGAGTGAAATAAACTGAACTGAGTATACAAGTCTAACATTGAAGACTTGTCTCCCATTGAAGTGGGATAAGGTAATTTATTTCATTTTTTCAGGTTACTGATCTCATTAGACAATGTCTACACTAGACTTCTTCATTGAACAAGGGAAAGTCCTTGGGAAGACAGGTGACAAGTTAGAAGAATTTGCAACTGCTCAATACGCCATAGCATTGAAGTCAGAAGAAAAGAGACAAAAAGAGGAAAATAAATTGAAAGCGGAAACTGAACAAAAGAAGATAGATGCTGAGAATTTTAGGTTGCAAATGCAAGCTGATGAAAGAAAATTCCAGATGGAAATGGAAAAACAAAAAATGCTGCAGAAGAAAGAAAACTTCAAGCTGCTGCAGAAGAAAGAAAACTTCAAGCAGAAGAAAGAAAATTTCAAGCTGCTGCAGAGGAAAGGAAACTTCAAGATGCTGCAGAGGAAAGAAAATTTCAAGCTGCTGCAGAAGAAAGAAAACTTCAAGCTGCTGCAGAAGAAAGAAAACTTCAAGCTGCTGCAGAGGAAAGAAAATTTCAAGCAGAGGCGGAAAATAGAAGATTGGATAGGGAAGCCGAAGAAAGGAAACAGAAAATGGAACATGACGAAAGACTCGCGACTTTGGAATTAGAGAAATTGAAAGTAACAAATATGGGTGCTCGTCAAGTAACTTCGGATACAACAAAGGAGAGGTCTAGTAAGATCAAATTGCCTCATTTCAATCCTTTAAAGGACGATATAACTGATTATCTTGATAGATTCGAATTTTTATGTGGTACGCATAAGATAAAAAAGGAAAACTATGTTGAACAACTGATGGAATTTTTTACAGGTGAAACTGTGACTACTCTTATGACAATAGAAGAGCATAATAGAACTAATTATGATGTTGTCAGAGCAGCATTGCTAAAAAAATCAACTAAAAGAAGAAGATTATCGTCTTCGTTTTAGGACAATGTTGCCAGAAAATGGGGTAGATTTCTCTGATTTTGTTACAAAGATACGTCGTACGTTTACACGATGTCTCAAACTGAGAAAACATATGAAGGTCTAATGGACTTATTACTTAGAGACAAAGTTTTGTCATCTGTTAATGATTCTTTCCTTGCATTTCTTCATGAGCGTAAGCCTAAAAACTTAAAAGACATGGAGGAATACTGTTGTCAGTATGCCACCGCGCATCCTCATGCTACAGTTAGCAATTCTAAAGTGAAAAAAGGGTTGCCAGTTGCTCCGGCAGCACCATATGGCCTTAATTTCAATAAGAAATTTAAGGGTGCCCAACAAAACTGGAATAGGAAAAGTAATCAGAATTACACTCATAAGCAGAGTAATCCAACATATGAGGGTTCTTCTTCTTAGAACTGGAGACGAGATAGGAGTTCTCGTAATTTTGGTGGTAATAATTTTAGACACTTTTGCAAAGGTTATCACAATAAAAACTACCCAAGCTTTTCTGCTCGGGATAACCATTCTCGACGTCAAGAATATGACGATGGTGAATATACAAACCGGGATTCAAACCGGAATGATAATTACAATAGACAATATGATAACAATTACAGGGGAAATGATAATCGCGGTAGACCTAGATATAACAAAAGAAAAGCTTTCCAACAGGCAAACTCTGCACAACAAGAGTTTAATGGAGCCTGTAATCAAGGAAATGATAGTGGGAACTCTAATGCTATCACTGGTTGGGCTTTCGATTTTGGGAGGGCAACTGAATGCCCCCCATGCTCAACATTGTTCGAGCCATCGTCTGTATCTACCTTAATTTGTGTTCACCCTCTTCCCGCTCTTCCTGCTACAGTTGCGCATGATGGGAGAGGATCTCTCATCTTGCATAAAGGTCTAGTAAATGATAGGCTAGTCTCAGTGCTTTTTTATTCTGGTTGCACTACTGTCGGGGTTAGGCAGTCTCTGATAGATCCTCGCTGTTATACGGGAAAGGTGGTCAAATGTGTTACGTTTGGGGGTACCATGGAAAAATATCCTACTGCTATCATTAGCATTGACACTCCTTTCTTTACAGGAGATGTCCACGCGTGTCTTCTTCCTAATCCTATTTCGGATCTTATAATTGGTCGTATTCATGGGGTTAAGGAATGCACCCCGCAACAAATTTCTATTTGGGAGGAACAAAATATCCAAACGGTCAATGCAGTGGTAACAAGAGCCCAAGCTCTTATCCCTCCAACTTCATCTGATGATAGTAATGGAGTTAATAGCCAAGATGATCACTTGGTGATTTCGCATGACACGTTTGTTAAACGACAAGAAGAGGATCCTTCTTTAAAGAAATTCTTTCTTCTCGCAAAGAAAGGTGATCCTAATCAGAATACGAATCACAGATCGTATATCACTATGAAGAATGGTATATTGGTACGAATGGTACAACACTCGGACAAGTCTATGCATTCGCAAATTCTTGTGCCTAAGTGTATGAGAGCCTTAATTCTTCAACATGCACACGATTCTCAGTGTGCTGGACATATGGGTTTTTCCAGAACTAAGACTAGAGTCCTTGCGTCTTTCTTTTGGCCATTCGTGAACAAAGACATACGAATTTATTGCCGGTCTTGCAAAATTTGCCAAGAGGTCAAGTCTAGAGGTCCAAGACATGCTGCACCTATTCAGGCCGCAGATATTCCTATTCGGCCGTTTCAGAAAATGGCAATAGACATTATTGGCCCGTTTAAGATTAAGTCAGCCAGAGGACATCAATTTATCCTTACTTGCGTTGACATGTGCACTCGTTGGCCAGAGGCTATTCCTCTTAAAAGCATATCAACTGTAGATATCGCAGATGCTCTTTGGCTCATATTTTCTCGGCTGGGATTTCCCGGAGAAATACTATCAGACCACGGCACTCAATTGATCTCGGACACTATGTCTCAGGTGATGGCTACTCTGGACATTAAAAGGTCTCTCAGTAGTATTTATCATCCAATGTCCAATGGATTGGTTGAACGACTTAATAGGACACTAAAGAACTTACTAGGCAAGATAACGGAGGATCATCCTGATGATTGGGACAGGGTCCTACCTGCAGCTCTCTTTGCTTATAGAGAGGTTCTTAACGAGCATACAGGATTTTCTCCTTTTGAACTTGTCTTTGGCGCGCAACCGCGCGGTCCTATGTCCTTGCTACACGATCTGATCACTGCCGATAATATTGACGATGATACACTATCATCATATGAGTATGTTATTGCTCTTAGGGAGAAAATTATCGAATCATGCAGGTTAGCTACTTCATCATCAGAATTCGCTAAAGAAAAGGCTAGGCGATTCGCTAATAAGAAAAGACGCCTACGTCAACTTTGTCCTGGAGACAAAGCGTTTGTCTTACTTCCCACGGGGGAAAACAGACTTCTTATTTCTTGGAAAGGTCCATACACTATAGTCTCTAAAATTTCGGATGTCGACTATATTGTCGATGTGGATGGAAGGCATAAAACCTTCCATATAAATATGCTTACTGAATTTATTGAACGACCAGACTATTTACAGCCTATTTTCTAGGCGACGAACGATTCTCGGGTCCAACATGGTCATGTCTCATCCCTGTCTGTTATACAGGATGAGGAAACTATTTTTTCTGACGTTAACTTACCTCTTCCCGTTGTTCCACTTAATTCTACGGAATCATGGAAAACCGTTACCGTCTCTTCGAACTTGTCTTTTGAGGAGCAACGTCAAGTATCCTCTACGCTACAATCATATCAGGATGTCCTTACCGACATTCCTGGACACACACATGTCATAGAACATGACATCATACTTACTGATCGTAATCCGATCAGAGTAAGACCATACCCTATACCTATTCATTTTCAAGCACAAGTCGAGAAAGAATTGGATGAAATGATTCAATTGAAAATAATTGAACCATCCACTTCAGCTTATTCTTCGTCGATGGTTATTGTTCGAAAGAAAGACAATAACATACGTCTTTGCGTTGATTATCGCAAATTAAATCAAGTTACGAAGTTCGATGCTGAACCTATGCCTTTATTAGATGATCTACTTATTAGACTTTCTAAAGCTAAATTCTTTACTAAACTAGACTTGTCGAAAGGTTATTGGCAAGTCCCACTGACGGAACACGCCAAACCTCTCACTGCTTTTTCAACTCCTAGGGGTTTATTTCAGTGGAATTGTATGCCTTTCGGGCTTATGAACGCCCCAGCAACTTTCGTGCGCATGATGCGACGAATTCTATCGTATCGTACAGATATCATCGCATATTTGGACGACATCTGTCTGTTCAGTGATACTTGGGAAGAACACTATTCGGGTTTAAACGAGTTACTATCTACTCTACGCGAGCATAAGTTAACAGCAAAACCCTCTAAAGCCTTTGTTGGGTTTAGTGAAATCTCTTTTCTAGGTCATCGGGTTGGTCATGGTCTGTTGAAGACAGAGGACCGAAACATTTTGAAGATATTAAATATCTCGGTTCCGAAGACAAAAAAGCAAGTACGTAGTCTCTTGGGATTAATACAATTCTATGGAAGATTCATTGATAATCTATCCTCCATTATGGCACCACTTTCAACGTTGTTGAAGAAAGGTTCTCCTAATATGGTGCGTTGGTCCCAAGAATGCCAATCGTCATTGGATCAGGTTAAGAATTTATTCTCATCTCATCCTATCTTAAGACTTCCAACGATTGATAAGACTTTTGTCCTTCGTAGTGATGCCTCTTCCACTGGGATTGGAGTGGCACTAATGCAGGAGTATTCAGGAACTCTGCATCCTGTAATGTATATTTCTAGGAAGCTGAATGCGGCAGAAAGGAATTACTCGGTTTTAGACCGTGAATTGTTGGCCATGGTTTGGTCCATTCTTAAGCTACAAAGATTCCTTCTGGGCGCACATTTCATTATGGAAACCGAACAAAAAGCTCTTACAGCTATGCAAAGTAAGGATTTGAAGAGCTCGAGATCTACTCGTTATGCTATTGCTCTTCAACCTTTCCATTTTACGGTGCGAGCTATCCGTGGTTCGGATAATGTGATGGCACACGTATTGTCTAGATGCCCACATGATTCCATTTAAATTTTATGTCCTAGATCTCCTGATACACTTCCAGACTTATGTCTGTTCTTGATATTAAAATATATATTAACACAATTGTGTCACTAGTTGGATGATGCATATGACTTTAACAAATTTGGTTATGTCCATCCATGATATATATCCATTAGATATGTTGATGGTATAGTATTGTATTGCATGATATTTGTATATTGTTGTAATGATAGTATTTGACAATTTTTGATATGTATGATTGGTATTGCCAGCAACTTAGGTTTCTTTAATGGTACCCCCTGAGTTTGTTTGGCTTAGAGGAAATATTTTCTCTTATGATGGAGGATGATTTTACTCTCTCCAGACGCTTTATTTATGCGTCTATTGTACCTGATATTAGGTTCATTCTTTCATGAGCATATAATTGATGCTTGTGCTATCTTGCTCATGGATATATTTTTTTTTTAAATGTGTCATTTTTTTACAGGGGCGGTGCAGTAATATGTTGCGGTCATTTTTTATGGAGTTTCAAACATCGATCTATTGGTTGTAGGTTTTTCACCCTGGTCAAGGTTTAGTAACTATGTCTTGACTTTGCTGTGTCAGGTTGATTAGGGGTTATCTCCCTTGTTTGTTCATTCATTGTGTTTGACCTTTTGGGTCAAATGTAATACAGTTCTGGGCTATATGCGATGCGCAGTGGAGAGCGCGAAATTAGACTTCCGTCTGGTTGAGTTGTGAAGTCCTGGCTTCTGAGGACGTGTATGTCCATTGTAGTTTCGGGGAGGATAATCTTCGAAGTGACTGCGTTGTCAGTTTTCCCCATTGATTCTCTGTGCGTCAGGAAGGACGACAGTGTTGTTATTATGTTCTGAGGATTTGTTGCAAGGTAACACTGACCTTTTTCATTACTATGCTTTCGGTGGCAGAATTTGTTAACGAAGTACCTTCTGTGAGGACAGCTCACCGATCCTGTATGCAGAACTTATACATTGTGCTCAAGATAGCTATGTAAGACTATTTGTCTTTAAACGAACAGAAGTCCAGTGACGAAGAGATATATATGTATATGCTGGTAGATTTATATAAACTTGATAGCAGAGTTTATGCAACCTGCTGATGAAGAGTACACAACTGACGTCAGATTTAGGCCGGTGGAATGGCAACTATTCTACAGCATAAAAAGAAGTAACTGGCGTGTTATGCCAAGTTGAACGACGGCCCTAGTAATAGGATTACTTGAGTGAAGGGCTCGTCTTTTGTATGACGGAGTTATCAAGGTATCTGACGCGTTCAGTCGGAGATACCAAAAGCGGCATTATGAACAGTACATGAAAGAACATAACACTATTGACATGCATACATATATGAATGTTCACCAGCCAGAATGCCTGATGTGTACCCAGCGATTTCCATTGACATGATGTACATGAACTTGTTCACATTGACTGTTCCTGTGTGATTCTACATGTTAGTCCTGTCAATAAATGTATGAACCATCACACGTAGTTCCAACCTTCATTGACTGTAGTACGAGTGTGACTGGGTGTTTGTACAACTACATATGAGCCTAAACACATTCGCGTCTCTGCACACCCATGTCTCTTCATCAACATCTGCAACACGCAGAAACCAACCAGCTAAGGAGCAAGAAAAATCAAGTAACACCTTGGTTTTTCAAGTCATACTCAGGACTTTTGTGGGGTATGATGACATTACAGCCCCTCATACACAGTGACTCTCCCTCTTAGAAGAATATAATGTAAACTGTGAACATTCCAACAAGAAAGACATATATTAACATTGTAGTTATTTGGGCAGATTGTCCACACAATTTTAGTTAATCTTTTATGTAAACTATCTTGTCCTCATTTTCAAAGACCTGTCCAAACGATATGACTGGACAAGCAAAATAAATTGTACAAAAAAAAAATTAATTTAAAGAAAAACTTAACCACAGGTTTTATTCACTTCCTCATAGAAACTTAAAGTGTTTCTGTGTTGTGTACCATCATTTCATTTCTCCCCTAGACACTAGGTACATCATACACCAGACACTAGAGCCAAAATAGTGACCGTGTGAGATCTAGGGAGGTAGCGTTACGTTCCCTGCACATAATTCATCATCATCATTTATAGAGTCAGGGGCCTACATGTGCTTGACCTCACACGGTTAATACATGCACGGATTTCATTCTTTTAGGATACCACCATAACCTCCCCAGCAAAATCTAACTTTGCTACACCAGATAAGTGGAATACCCTGTACGGAGACACAAAACAACTTGCGAAAACATGCAGATATCACTACAAGCGCCGCTTGGTTAATAACGACAACAACTACATGGGAAGTGACTTTTAAAAATCACATTGTATGTGTCATGCAGGAATTTTCCATGAGATGGTAGTGGGAATATATCCCTACCAATATAAGCAAATTGAATGCTAGTGGTTTGGCATTTGAGATGCTAAAATACAACATTTCTGATTGGAACCTTGTCATATAGTAGCAATGTGGATGCGTGGGCCGAATGTTGCCTTATAATCTAGCGCCTGTTGAATCTAAGGCACTGATAAATTCAACTCGCCAAGAAGACAGTCAGACAAGCCAGAATAAGGAACAGAATCAGAATTCTACTTTAAAGGACCGGACAATGTGTTTCAGCATCTTCTGGACTTACACCGCAAGAAAACTCTACCTTTATTAATACCGAAAGCCCGGAATCCTTGGAACCTGAACACTAAGTCATAGTGGGATTTTATTGTAAATTATTACCCCAGACCACGTGTAAGAGGCATCTTAACCAAGTCGCCAAAGCTATTTATTTGAGCCAGAAGTCTGTATGCCCAAAGATATTTGGGTCGGTGATATCAACTGGTGGTACTAGTTTGTGGAACAAGTGTGTGGTATAAGTGGCCTTCAGTCAAAACACTAACATCAGACGGGTCTTAACAGACGCTGGACCATCTTCGTATTTACCCTACGATACTACGAGGGACGTGCTGCTGCCACCAGATTGACCAGTGACGAGAAGAACCAGCCCACAACCTGAAAAGAACAAGCGTCGGCTGCAGCAGAAGCCCACTGACATCTTACTGGCAGCTAAGTACACATTCAGAGCTGCCAACTGAAATCTTTTCCTTAAGAAAATGTTTCAACGCTAGATCATCACCAGTGATGAATTTTTAAAGATTATTCCTAATTCACCCCAACCTTATTTATTTTACATTACTACCTATAATTAATTATTAAATTTGTTATCTGTATATATACAAATTCATATTTGATTTAGTCATTTTGAGTGAACTGCACCCGTATGTCTGAGTCATTTTAAATACCTAAACAGAGCTATTGACGCAATATTGTACTGTTTTAAATCAGTTGAGGGCCTATCAAAACGAGCAAAATTGTTACTCCTCATAGAAGGTCAGGGAAGATAGAAAGTTTACACGGACTGAATCCTATCAGCCGTAGTACCTGATTTCTTAAATTCCTATGAGGCTCCCTAGAATTGAAGCATCATCTTGAGTTATAGGTAGATACTTTTGAAGACCCTCAAAAGAAACTCTGAAGTTTGGCCACTGTTGGACCATCACTACAGAGCAAGAAGAGTAAATCCCGTGACAGTTTACTCAGTGTGTGTTCAGTCCATGGCCAGCGTCATTTTCTGATTTCTCGTTTCGCTGGCACTTGTCTGGTTCTGTTTTTAATTTGTGCAATCGTAAATATCGCTCCTCCCTTCATATCTATCTATCTATCTATCTATCTATCTATCTATCTATCTATCTATCTATCTATCTATCTATCTATCTATCTATCTATCTGTCTGTCTGTCTGTCTGTCTGTCTGTCTGTCTGTCTGTCTGTCTGTCTGTCCGTCCGTCCGTCCGTCCGTCCGTCCGTCCGTCCGTCCGTCCGTCCGTCCGTCCGTCCGTCTATCTTCCTATCTGTCTATCTTCCTAGTAATCTATCTAGCTATTTATCTAGCTATCTATCTAGCTATCTATCTATCTATCTGTCTCTTTGTCTGTCTGTCTGTCCCAAATTTCAAAACAAACAAACAAACAGAAAATAAAACTGCAGCAAGCGATATTCCGCACTTGAATCTTATTATGGTGCACGAATAACTAAGTTAGTTGATGTTGCCTTTCTCGTTTTCTAACTTTTTAAATAAACCTGCCTTTGACGGAAACTTTTTTTCACTACAAAAATGGACAACGAGCAAGTCCACATTGAATATTTAGCTCAGCGCCATAACTGAGTTTAAAGTGTGTATGGGCATGGCCTAAGGAAGCTGATATTGGGCGCGTTGTAACAATGCTCTGGTGTATTCTCCGGCTACATGCTTCAGTTTTCTGAATTTAATTGTGTGTGTGTGTGTGTATATATATATATATATATATATATATATATATATATATATATATATATATATATATATATATATATATATATATATATATATATATATATATATATATATATATATATATATATATATATATATATATATCTTCAAGCGCCAAGCCGAATATCTATAACTATCAACCTAAATAAAAAATTTTGAATGTCGCTCTATGAGAGTCAGCACCCACCCAGCAAGCCAAGAGTGCTACAGGCGTACTTAAATGTTGGAACTCAGTACTTACTTAGTTACTTACTTGAAAAAGAAAGGTCTAGTGTTGCTGTGATGTGAAGTGAGGATTTGGTATTTGACTTTCTTGAGCTGTACAAGCGTAGTAGGAAGCTGATATATTCGTTCTTCTGCCAAGTATATCGCGTTGGCTGCAGGGAGCCTGTGGTTGTTGTGGAATCTATTGATGGTGTCTGTCCAGCCTTCCTTTCCGTCTTCCCCAAGCCATGAAATCTGATCTTCTACTGTTGTAGGCGAGTCTTCTTCTTTGATCCTTAGCCGCCGACCGTCAAAGCAGTAAATGGCCATCACGCCTAGTGACGTCTTGTAGGACGGCAACAAACTGCTTCCACCTTGCTCGGTCGGCAGCCATCCTTCGTGCACTGCCCCAGCTCTAATTCACTTTGCATCTCAGCCTCCACAATTCTCCGCCAAGTTATTTTGGCCGGCCTCTCTTTCGTTTTGCTTCCGGGGTCCATAGCATAGCTGTTCTTGTGATGGCATTGGGGTCTCTTCTGAGGACATGGCCAACCCAACTCCAGCGTCTGCCAGTTATGATGGTGTGCATGTCCTCTTGCTTGCTCCGAGTAAGCAGTTCTTGGTTGGTGATGGTATTCGGTCAAAAGATTCGGATAATTTTTCTTAGGCAGATTGTGTGGAAAGAGGATATTTTCAACATTTCCTTCTCTGTTACTCTCCAGATTTCTGCACCACAGAGAAGCACAGAAAGTACACAGCTCTCATATAATCTTAATTTTGTGTTTGTGCTGTACTACACCTCACGGTAGAAGGGGAACGACTAAGTAAGTAAGCTGTACTGAGAGGACTTCCAGGTGTTGTTTAGACTAACAAGGATTGTTCTTGCTTTGTTCATTCTGTTATTGATGTCTTTGCTTGCTCCGCCGTCTGGTGTTTCTATGCATTCTAGGTATGTGAAGGTGTCTGTCTGTTCCAGTTTCTGATTCCTTACTGTTATGGGCTCAGGGTTGCCCACATTGAGTGTCATGACCTCTGTCTTCTTTAGATTGATGTTCAAGCCCACCTGCTGGCTATACTTATTAAGTCTATCCGGTTTTTCCTGGATGTGTTGATGAGAATATGCGAGTAGTGCAATGTCATCTGCATATTCCAGATCTTCCAATGTAGAAAACGTTGTCCATCTTTTTCATCTTGGTCTGCCCTCTGTTGTCTGACGCATCACCCAGTCTATGACTGTTAAGAATAAAGTTGTTGATAAGGGGCATCCCTGTCTTCACCTCATAAGTTAGGTTGCTCTGCTCAACTCTACATGTAAAGTTGGCATAGAGGCTTTTTTATGATGGAGACTATGCAGCTTGGAATTCCATAAGCCCTCTGTATTTTCCATAGACTGTCCCTATGTATACTGGCAAAAGCCTTTTCAAAATCAACGAAATTGATGTACAGCTGTCTCTTTCAATCTGAGCACTGCTCTATAACGTTCCTGAGGGTAAATATACGATCTGCACATCTTCTGTTCTTTCTAAATCCTGCTTGTTCTTTCCTCAGTGTCGTAAATTTTGAGAAGATAGGACTGAGATATTTATGGTCCCGTACTAGCAGAGGTGATAGTGATAGCTATGTGAGAGGAAAGTGTAAGAAATAGTTCCTGTTTCACGAGGAGAAATGGTGTAAGAGAAAGAGCAGTCTTGGATTGAGTAATTGCTCTAATCCAGCCTATCTTTTACGACTCTATTTAAAGTAGACGCACTTTCTCACTTGGTACAGATTCAAATTACACTACCCTCACGCACACACAATTTTGTGACAGAAATACATACAGTCGTGAAAAACAGATAAACTATGGATCACATATATGGGCAGGGATTTTGACCAACACTATAGCTTAAGGTTTATTTTTTTTCACTAGAAATATCACAACATCAAGAAAAGCATTAATCGATAAACTTTAGTTTACATAAGAGAAATGAAAATATAAATCTAATAGGCCCTCCCTCTTGTATAGGGAAACTAGGAAAGACCCCGACAGAGGTAATTTACCCAGAAGATCAAAATAATTAACAATGGGAGTAGGGAGTAGTCAGGACGGGTAAAGAATAAGTCCTTAATTTAACCTATCCCGTGAACCCTCAGATTAGTGAGAGATAAAATAAAAGAAGAGGGTATATTAGTATTAACTTGAGAAATAAGTTTCTTTCGTTCCATTCACTCACTACATACATACAGTGGCCCACTTTCAGATTTGCTTACCCCACTGTCGACGCTGCATACATTCCATGGAATTTAAATCAAACAGTTATTACGACTATTCAGAGTCATATTATTTTTCAAGTTCAGCCCCAGACTCGCCGGTTATGCTGACTGCTATTTTCCGGGAGTCGCTGAATTGATGCTTTGATTATTTTCCTGGATACTCCTCTTCTTACTGCAGGTAATGGTTTGGAATAAGTTTTTTCTATGTCGTGGCACTGTCCTGCAAATTTATAAGTTAATATATTGTTCCGGTGTGGTCTAGCCTCCAATGGCTGTGACTCTCTCTGTCGTAATGAAATGTGTAAAACAGAATGTTACTCCTAGGCTGTTTTTTGGAGGGAAATAGCCGAGTATGACCCGTGAATTCTCTCGAGTATAATTCCGCGGTAAGAAAACTTTACTGTCAAATGGTTTAGAAAAGATAGTGCTGTAAGTTCTGCCACATTAGGCCAGTAATATTTATATGTATCTAGATGGAAAAATCTTCTGGTATATTTCCGTTCCAGTCATCATTTAAATTTTAAATTGTAGTGTTCTGGTTACTTAACCACTCTCATGGATAGAGAAGGTGGACCGCACAGGGTCACAAAAATCAGATTTCACAAACAATGTCTGAATGTTTAGGAACATAAGACCGTAATGCCATAATACATAAGACCATAAACCCGCTGGATCGCAAGGGTATGACCAGCCGCAACACAGGAAAATGAACTCTCACGAATCTAAGTAATTCCCTATAAAAAAAAAAACCAAAAAACTCGAAGATGTCGAGCTAGAATATCAACACTTCCTGAGGCAGACTGATAACTGAATTTTCAAGAGATGGTATATATATTAAATGGGTAAAAATCGTTAGCTACATGCGAGATTTATCGCCTCTGCCCGTTTATTGGGGGAATCTGCGGTCGATTTCTGAATGAAAGCTATTTTTCACGCTTATGCCGACCGCGGACTCTTCGCTTGCGAGCGGACTTGCTTTTGATCTGGCGTCTCTCACTGTAGCTAATTAAGTTCCGAACAAACGGATGTGAGGGGAAGGGGGGGGGGTTAACTGTGATTATCTCCCCTTTTATCAGATTATTTCCCCCTGACCAATGTATTTACTGAAAGTACGTCTTTTGACTTAACGCCCTTGATTTTACCATTGGATGACTCATTCTCTGATGTCACTATTTCAGCGATTGCCCAATCGTTCGCGTGATAATACAGTTAACGGCTCTGGACTAGCTAATAGGTCTGTTTGTAAACATTCCTAGTGTCTGTAAGACGTAGAGAAAAGAAAATTGTCGTGGCTAAAATAGAAATGAGCCCGATTAGTGAAAGGCCTGGCTTATGCGTAATTTAACTTGCATGCTTAATTAGGAAGCCTGTGGGAAACCACGTGTGAGCTATTTGGTCTAAAAAGAATGAGGGGTGCCGATGAGAATAAAGTGGATCGATCAAGGTTCTCAATTTTCATGTCACAGTCGTCCCCGCTTGAAGACATGAAACCATTTTTCATGTTTCTTTTATGACAATGGAGCTGCCTTGATCTGTAGCTTCTGGAAGATTGGTGTGTTCGATTTCATCCTCCTCTTCCGTGCTCCAATTCCGACTCATAAAATCTGCTCCCACATTCTGTTTTCCCGTAATGTATTCCACTTTGAAGGAATATACGCTTAATAGCAAGGCCCAGCGCATGATCCTCGCGTTGAATTCCTTATTCGCGCCAAGAAAAGCTAGAGGAGCATGGTCTGTCTGCACCGTGAATGATACTCCGTAAAGAAATTCATGATCCGTTCTGCTATATTCAGTTTACGGCTGCCATAAGCAACAGGAAATAACGGATTCGGATCGGTGTCATCTGCTTTGAGTAGTGTTGACCCGATGCGTCGACCCGCAATATAAAAGGTTTGCTGAGGTCGGATAACCGTAAAATGGGGTATTCAGACAGCTGCGTCTTTAGTGTGACGTAAGCGTGTTCGCACTTTGAATCCCAAATAACCTTGTCCGGTCGCCCGTTTTTGGTAAGGTCTGTAAGGGGTGCCGTTAACCCGTTGAAATTTTTGATACATTTCTGATAGTAAGCACACAGTGATAGAAAAGAACGGGTGTCTTTCTTCGTTCGTGGTCTTTTTGCTGCAACTACTTTCTCAATATTCTTGGTAACTGGCCACATGCAGCCTTGAGAAACGTATGCCCCAGGAACTCTAGCTTTTCAAATCCGATGAGATATTTGCTAGGTCTGGCTGTGAGACCAATTTCCTGTAGTCTCATGAGGAGCATAGCAACCGTAGCAATATGTTCGTCGTAGTTTTCCGATGCAATTAATATGTAATCCATGAAATTATGGATATGGGGACTTTGCAAGGGTTCTAAAAGCTTTCTCATCATTCTGGTGAAGAATCCTGGTGCGTTGTGCAATCCGAACGGCATCACGTTGAAGGTGTAGTGTCCTTCACTGGTGCTAAAAGCTAACAAAGGCTTAACTTCCTATTTGACTGGTATTTGGTAATAACCTTTACTCAAGTCAATCTTTGAGAAGATTCTTGCCTTGCTAAGCTTGGTGAACAGCTCAGAAGCGCTCTGTAGAGGTTCAGGCTGGAATTCCGTTACTGTGTTAAGTAAACGGTAATCTATGCACAGCCGAACTTCCTTATTGGGCTTCTGTAACAGTACTACACTCGAACTGTAAGGAGAGGTAGACTCGCTGATAATTTCTGCTTGTCGTAGCTTGTCTATTTCTCCGTGTAGTGCATCAGCTTTAGCGTACGGAATGGGGTAAACTCTGGTTCGAACAGGGGTCTCGTTCGTCAATTTCATATCTAATTCTATGAGATTTGTTCGACCAGGTACATCCGTTAAGACTGCAGTGTACTGTTTCAGTAGCGCCGTGGTTTCAGTCTGTTGTGCTTCCGAGAGATTTTCGCCGAATTTGACATCTTTGAAAGATTCCGTTTGTTGCAATGGATACTCCATGCAACTATCGTCATCTTCCTCATCTTTCGTCGCTATGGCGACCGCCAGGAGAGGTTCGGAGGACGGCACCGGTCTTTCCAAGTATTTCTTTAGCAGCGTTACGTGGTAGACCTTCTCCTTTCCTTTAATAGAGATCTTGTAGTTAGTTCGGGAGATCTTTTTAAGCACGGTAAACGGCCTTTGCCATCCGATGCGAAGTTTGTTGCTTCCGGTTGGCAGTAACAACAAAACTTTCTCCCTGGTTGGAGTTCTCTCTCTTTCGCTGCTTTATTATATCGTTGAGTGTGCCTTGCGCGAGCTCGCTTAAGGTTGGTCGTTGCTAGATCCCATCCTAGTAACTTTTCCTTAAGATCCGATACATGTTTGCTTGCAGAGACGACTGTCTTGTCAGCCTTCTGGTCTATCAGGGACCGAAGTAAGGCTTCTAGCGTCCCCTTAATAGGTCTGCCGAATAAAAGTGTAGGTGGTGGGAACCCTGTAGATGGCTGTGGAACTTCCCCGTAGGCGAATAAGGCTGCAGGAATAAAAAGGTTCCAATCTTCATGTTTCTCGTGTCCCAACTTACGTAACATCATGGTGAGGCTGCCGTTGACACGTTCTACTAACCCACTTCTGGCCGGATTATAAGGGCTTGTGTAGATGTGCTGGTTCCTCAAGATCTTAACGATCTCCCCCATCAACAGGCTACGGTATGGGGATCCGTTATCCGTCAAAACTTGTTGAGGGAATCCCAACCGTGTAAATATCTGCACTAGGGCTTCTGCGACATGCTTGGAATCCGTGCATGTTAGCGGTATAGCTTCGGCCCACAAAATGCATGTGTCTACTAAGGTCAGGATAAACCTGTTCCTTCTTTTAGTCCTTTCTAGGGGTCCTAAAATGTCGATTAAAACTCGTTGAAATGGTGTCCCCACTATTGGCATTTTTCCCGTGGGAACTGGGGTTTCAAATGCTTGGGAGCCACACGTTGGCACTTGGCGCAAGATTTCACGTATCTGATAATATCAGTGTTCATTCCTGGCCATCAATAGTGAGTCGATATTCGCTGAATAGTGGCGTTTTGTCCCGTATGTCCGCTATAAGGAAGAGAGGGCCCTATTTCTAAGATCTGGTTTCTGTACTGCGTCGGTACTAGGAGCTGATTATGCCCTTGATCAGGGTTGCCCGTTCGACGATACAATACGCCGTCTTTAGAGAAGATGTCTCCGTTGTGTCTGGGGTCCTTGGCCATGGGCAGTTTTCTAAATCAGGGCTCCAGAGTAGGGTCCTTTTGTTGCGCCTCTTTCAGTTCCGTGGGTAACGTATTAGGCGTAGGCTCCCGTTCCTTCTGGGCTTGCCCTCTTGTGGTTACTGCTGCCACAATCGGCTCTTTCGGTCTCCCAATAAACACGTATCTACAACCAAGTATGACTGGGTAGATAGGATCGTCCATAATGGCCGCTTTGATAACACCTCTGACAAAATCAGAGTGTATCTCCACCAATGCGATGGGAAATGTCCTGTGTGCATCACTCTTGAAAACTCCACATAGTTTGACGGTTTCTTCTGTCTCTTGACCAGTTCTGACCAAATGCTTTGCGACAATGCAATCAAAAGATAAACCTGTGTCAAACAAACAAGATGTCAAGGTACCGTTCAAAATAATAGTTCCCCGCGTTGAGGGCCTCTGTCACTCAGGTTGAGAATCACTGACACTAATTCTTCCTTGCGAGGCTATTTGCAAGCATCCGATGAGATTAGACCCGGTGTGCTTGCCCTGATTAGACGTCCCTTGCGCAGGGGTCTTTCCCTTGTCTTGACCTTTGTGGCCGCGCTGCCGTGCAGGCCGTGCGGGTTGATCAAGATTGTTGTTGCTGGTGGGATATCTGGTTTTGTAGAATTTCGATTTTTCCTGGGGAGGTCTCTGGGGTACAGTTTCTCGTTGGTTATAGTGATGGGAAGAATGAGAAGACTGCTCTAGATTATTTTTCCGAGAAAGCTCATCTGTTGGTTTGCGTTTAGTGCTGGGAAGCTCGGCCAACGCATTTACGTAACGTTCCGCCTTATTGAGGATGTCATCCAACTTTACTGTGCCTTGTTCAGCTAAGGATCTACGCGTTTCGTTAGACATAGTGGTTTTTATTCGTTCTGTAAGAACAAGTTCCTGAAGTCCTTCATAAGTGAGGGAAAGTTCCTAAAGTTCCATGCACTTTTTCAAATAGCCCGTCAGGCGTGAAGAGAACTGCTGAAATGTCTCAGTGCTCTCCTTTCGGCTGTTTCTGAACATGTGCAGAAATTTGCGAGCGTTCATTTCGAAACTCTCCAGTAAAGCCTTCTTTAACATGTCGTA
Organism: Oreohelix idahoensis; assembly: GCA_024509875.1. Lineage (NCBI taxonomy): Eukaryota > Metazoa > Mollusca > Gastropoda > Stylommatophora > Oreohelicidae > Oreohelix > Oreohelix idahoensis. The sequence continues at coordinate 283,039 of JAMPIV010009995.1, forward strand.
GTTGTCTTGATGGCTGCTTCCCAGTTTTACGTACACGTCATAAGCGGTACCTTTTAAAGCCTGTGAAAGTTTTAGGCACCACCGGGAACTATCTAACCCATACAGATTCGCCATTCTTTCAAATTTTTCTAGAAACGTGTCAATTTTCTCATTGGGGCTTGGGAAGGATTCCAGGGCAAAAGACATAGCTGTTAGTTGAGAAGATTGAGTGCTGGAGAGATCAGTCGACTGTGACTGGGGTGGAGACTCTCCATTGCAGGAGGAAGACATAGCACCCCGACTTTGTACCTCTAGGGCCTTAAGTGCCAATTCATGCTGTCTCTCCCTCTCTTTCATTTGCCCTGCGGGCTTCCATCTCTGCCTCAATTTTCTTCTGCTCTAATTGACGATCTTCCGCTTCGTTCTCCCTAGCTTCTGCTCTATCTTGTGCTTCCTTCTCCCTAGCTTCTGCTACCTTCTTTTCCGCGCCATATCTTGTCAAGTTCGTCGTTGACTAACGCGGTCACTTCTCCTTGCAATCTCTCTTAGCATTGCTCTAAGTTTAACACGCTCAGCCACGGCAAAGAAATGAGTGCCACTAAGCCGAGGAAAGAAGAAGAAAAGAAGGAGAAAAAACTGTGTCCTAAGCCGCTTACGAGACAAACCCAAAAAATTATAAAACTATTTACCTGAGATACCTCCTCCTGTTATCAGTTTCCCAATCTATCGCTGATATTAACTGGCACTAGGCTCCTAATACAAACGACTAAGCCAAATAAATGGTAGATCAGCTAATATCTGGAAAATATCTACTATTACTAACGGTGGAGAAAATTTTTTTTATTAATCTAAACAATTTAAGGAGAAAAAAATTTCCTTTATTTTTATAAACAAACCACCCAAATCTCTCTTCACCTAAAGTCAGTTAAGAGAAGGGACGTTATTAACTTGACTTGAAAGTCAGAATGACGTCCTTTGCTTAGCTCAACTCTGCTAACTTAAAAAAAAAACCTTAGTGATTGATAAACAATAACGCGATCCAGCGGTCTTGCACAAAATTATCATATACCATATATCTGACAAAGATTATTATCAAAACAAGTTGGAATTAATTCTATAAGGCTGTGAAAAAAACAATCCTATATGTGTGTGTGGTTAAACACCCAGTAACTTAATAACGTTTGTCTAGGGGATAATTTATTTTAATATTCCTTAACTCACAAGACAACTCAAAACACACTCTATCTTAGTCGCTAGAGAAAGAAAGAGAAAAGAGAAAAACAATATAATCTCAGGACTACGAACCCTTTGTGTGGTACTAGTTCAAGATCTAGCTCAAAATCCCGGAAACGAGCGAACCCATTTATGTCGTAAATTTTGAGAAGATAGGACTGAGATATTTATGGTCCCGTACTAGCAGAGGTGATAGTGATAGCTATGTGAGAGGAAAGTGTAAGAAATAGTTCCTGTTTCACGAGGAGAAATGGTGTAAGAGAAAGAGCAGTCTTGGATTGAGTAATTGCTCTAATCCAGCCTATCTTTTACTACTCTATTTAAAGTAGACGCACTTTCTCACTTGGTACAGATTCAAATTACACTACCCTCATGTACACACAATTTTGTGACAGAAATACGCACAGACGTGAAAAACAGATAAACTATGGATCACATACATGGGCAGGGGTTTTGCCCAACACTATAGCTTAAGGTTTGTTTAGTTTATTTTTCACTAGAAATATCACAACATCAAGAAAAGCATTAATCGATAAATTTTAGTTTACATAAGAGAAATGAAAATATAAATCTAATAGGCCCTCCCTCTTGTATAGGGAAACTAGGAAAGATCCCAACAGAGGTAATTTACCCAAAAGATCAAAATAATTAACAATGGGAGTAGGGAGTAGTCAGGACGGGTAAAGAATAAGTCCTTAATTTAACCTATCCCGTGAACCCTCAGATTAGTGAGAGATAAAATAAAAGAAGAGGGTATATTAGTATTAACTTGAGAAATAAGTTTCTTTCGTTCCATTCACTCACTACATACATACAGTGGCCCACTTTCAGATTTGCTTACCCCACTGTCGACGCTGCATACATTCCATGGAATTTAAATCAAACAGTTATTACGACTATTCAGAGTCATATTATTTTTCAAGTTCAGCCCCAGACTCGTCGGTTATGCTGACTGCTATTTTCCGGGAGTCGCTGAATTGATGCTTTGATTATTTTCCTGGATATTCCTCTTCTTACTGCAGGTATTGGTTTGGAATAAGTTTTTTCTATGTGGTGGCACTGTCCTGGAAATTTATAAGTTAATATATTGTTCCGGTGTGGTCTAGCCTCCAATGGCTGTGACTCTCTCTATCGTAATGAAATGTGTAAAACAGAATGTTACTCCTAGGCTGTTTTTTGGAGGGAAATAGCCGAGTATGACCCGTGAATTCTCTTGAGTGTAATTCCGTGGTAAGAAAACTTTACTGTCAAATGGTTTAGAAAAAATAGTGCTGTAAGTTCTGCCACATCAGGCCAGTAATATTTATATGTATCTAGATGGAAAAATCTTCTGGTATAGTCCCGTTCCAGTTATCATTTAAATTTTAAATTGTAGTGTTCTGGTTATTTAACCACTCTCATGGATGGAGAAGGTGGACCGCACAGGGTCACAAAAATCAGATTTCACAAACAATGTCTGGATGTTTAGGAACATAAGACCGTAATGCCATAATACATAAGACCATAAACCCGCTGGATCGCAAGGGTATAAAGCCGCAACATAGGAAAATGAACTCTCCACGAATCTAAGTAATTCTCTAAAAAAAAACTCCAAGATGTCGAGCTAGAATATCAACACTTCCTGAGGCAGACTGATAACTGAATTTTTAAGAGACGGGTATATATATTAAGTGGTTAAAAATCGTTAGCTACATGCGAGATTTATCGCCTCTGCCCGTTTATTGGGGGAATCTGCGGTCGATTTCTGAATGAAAGCTATTTTTCACGCTTATGCCGACCGCGGACTTTTCGCTAGAGAGCGGACTTGCTTTTGATCTGGCGTCTCTCACTGTAGCTAATTAAGTTCCGAACAAACGGATGTGAGGGGAAAGGGGGGGGGGGTGTTGTAACTGTGATTATCTCCCCTTTCCTCAGATTAATTTCTCCTGACCAATGTATTTACTGAAAGTACGTCTTTTGATTTAACGACCTTGATTTTTACCATTAGACGACTCATTCTCTAATCTGTCACCATTTCAGCGATTGCCCAATCGTTCGCGTGATAATACAGTTAACGGCTCTGGACTAGCTAATAGGTCTCTTTGTAAACATTCCTAGTGTCTGTAAGACGTAGAGAAAAGAAAATAGGCGTGGCTAAAATAGAAATGAGCCCGATTAGTAAAAGGCCTGGCTTATGCGTAATTTAACTTGCATGCTTAATTAGGAAGCCTGTGGGAAACCACGTTTGAACGATTTGGTTGAAAAAGAATAAGGAGTGCCGATGAGAATAAAGTGGATCGATCAATGTTCTCAATTTTCGTGTCACACTCAGTTTCTGGTCTACTGCATTTGAAATTCCTTGTATAATTATCCTGCCTAGAATTTTGTTGGGAACTGAGAGAAGAGTGATTCCTCTCCTTTTGTTGCAGTCTGCAAGGTCGCCCTTCTTGGGCAATTTGACAATTATTCCTTTGTTCCACTCCGTTGGTGTTGTCCTTGTTTTCCAGACTTGTGCAAATAGTGGTTCTAATAGTTCTGCTGCTAGCTCAGGGTCTGTCTTAAATAACTCTGCATTTAAGTTATCGTGGCCAGGACCTTTTCCATTCTTTAACCCTTTGATTATTGTGATGATTTCTACCTTTCGTGGAATGTCTGTATTAACATCTATATCATTTTCAGCCTCAGGAACATTCAACTGGGTCTCTGTTGTTCCTTGTTCAGAGTTTCTCTGAAATGCTCTGCCCATCTTGTTTCCTGTCCCTTTGCTGTGGTGATGAGACTTCCTTACGTATCTCTTACTAATGTAATATTGTTTGCACCTCGTTTTCCGCTGATGTTTTTAGTTATTTTATATACTGTGCTTTGTTTATTTCTCAGTGCTGCCTCTTCTGCATTGCAAGATCGTCTATGAATTTCCACTTGTTGGCTCGGGTTCGGCGTTTAACTTCCTTGTCCAGCTGACTGTACTGTTCGCTATATACGTAATTGCCTTTACCTGGGGGACTTCGTTTCTGTTTTATTTCTTTTCTTTTCATTTCCTTTCTTATCGCTATGGTGTTTAATGTTTCTGGTGTTATCCAGTCTTGCTTCTTCCTTTCCTGGAATCCCAAGCATGATTTGCTGCTTTCCTTATATATTGTTGAAATGGTGTTGAATTTCTGGTCAATATCATTAGTCGATGTCTTTTCCTAGCTTTTGTCATATTGATATCGTTTCTTTATATCAGCCACAAAAGCTTTTCTGATAAGGGGGTCCTTCAATTTGCTGATGTCATACCTTTTCTGTGTAGTTACAATTGGTCCAGCAGTTCTGAGTTTCACCTTCAGTTTTGCTACTACTAAGTGGTGATCACTTCACACATCTGCACCTCTTCTTGCTTTCACATCTTGTAATAATGTCTCCATCTACCATTAATCATAATGTGGTCTATCTGGTTTCTGTCCCGGCCATTTGGTGATTCCCATGTTAATTTGTGAATTTCTTTGTGTGGGAAAAGTGTTCCTCTAATGACCAGGTTGTTAATACTACAGAAACTTATTAATTTATCCCCATTCTCGTTTACAGTTCCGCTGCCGCAATTCCCCCATTACTCTTTCATTATGTGTATTGTGTGTTCCAACTTTCGCATTTAGGTCTCCCATTACTAAGATTAGATCGTATCTAAGTGTGGTTTCCATTTCTTTTTTCAGCTGTTGATAGAATTTGTCCTTGACTTCTTCGTCGCTGTCATTTGTTGGTGCATGGCATTGTATTACTGTAGTGTTGGCGAATTTCCCTCTCAATCTTATTCTTATCAGCCGATTGTTGATGGGTTTCCATTCCAGTAATGACCTCTCTATTCCTTTCTGTAGAATAATGGCTACACCTTCATTGTGCTTGTGGTGGGTTTTGATGTTATTAAGTGTTGTTGCTATGTTTACTTAGTGTACTGAATGAGGTCAGCTGTGAAGGTTCTTGAGGATAACAGTTTATGTGAATTTACAGAGTACCTTGCTGCTACCACCCTACGACCTCAATCAGACTTATTCTTGACTAGTATGTCTGATAGCTACGTCTACTGTCTAGGGTAATGAAAATGTGGTGTGCTGGTAATTAAGTACACAAACACACACACAAACACTAATATTAATCTCTATGATTAAGTCAACTGACACTGTGGTTAAATTTTAGTAATTTACAATTTTTTTCAAATTTATTTTGTCCTGAACCTAGTTTTCTTCTGGTCAGGACTTTCAACTCAAGATGAATTAATTTCAATAGAATTACAAGTAATCAAGTAAACACATGAAAGACCTGTACATATACATAATTTAAATTTGCTAATATTGGTACCAAAACTAAAGTCTTTATTAACTAGTGCTTGATGTCGGGTCGGGGTATTTTCATCATACCCAGTCCTTTATTTAACAGTGTTCATTTGCTCTTAACAGGATTGATGGTGGAACAGTTTATTAGTTACACAATGGAGTTTATATTACTTAGTACTCGTTGATGAATCTCAGCAGGCCAGGTCTTTAACACTTATCTGGCCTGTGACGATTGAAGATATTTGTTCCTTAGGCCCACTCCTCACATGCGCTGAGGTAGTATGGTAGGCATCTCGTTTCATACAGTGTTGTACTCTTCAGAATATCTGGCACTAGCACAGTGCCAGACAAAGAAATTAGGCTAGGTCTTAACATAATACCTAATCCACCATGTTTACAAGCATTAATACATTGAAATAAAAGACAGGGTCAGATCTCTCTGACCGACTGTCGTGACACATTCTAAATCCACATATATAAATTAAAAGGTAAATGTGAAGCCTAACACATAAATTCAATAAAAGGAAAGAGAAATGGTAAAAGTACAGTGCTGTCACAATGGCAAACAAAAATCCCCCTTGTTTTCTACTTCGTCTGCAAATTGTAACGTTTCACGTTGATAGTAAAGCCTACTGCATCACTACACGCTTTCTACAATAAAACGTGTACTGCATTTCTAAGAAAACCTTGAGATACGCAAGCTGATTAATGACCTAAATTAATACTAGCATTAATTACACTACGTTAACATAAGCGAAAGGCCAGAAGCAATACTTTTTTTCAGATGGACAGTGATTAAAAAAAACACTACCCATACGAGAGTTAGGTTTATAAACCTGAAAAATGCTTATTGGGAAACATGACATTATACTGGTTTACGTTTGAAAGCCTGACAGTACCCAGACACCACATCGTATCGAAGTGAACAGGAGGTAGAAGAAAATGCACATTTTGAACGCAGCCACCTAGCTCCCTTAAATTTATATAATTGGGTTCCTTAGGACTTGCTGACAAAGAATATGTTAAACGTTACGCAAATAGTCTAGGAATTAACAAATTATAGCCAAAATAAAATGGTGGTGCTGTCAGACAACACCAAAATCAGAATTGCGCAGTGGCAGGTTTTGAAACCACCATTTTACGGGAAATGGGCCACCATGTAAAATCCTATTTGATTGGATAGAAGTAAATGTAAGGCTAAACACGATTAGTCGGGCTACAAATACTAATTCTTTGTTGTTAGGGAAACGTGAGTAGGAGTACTTTTTTTGAAAAGCTGTGTAAACATGGCCCGATTGGTTAGACCCGCCAATATAGGCAATTAGTAGCGTCAGTTCAGTGCCACATGTTAAAATAAACTTACTAAGAAACAGTGCGTTGAGAGCCAGATCATATTTTTCTAAATAAAAGGCTGGGACAGAGGCAGATCGGAATTTGTGCCATTATTCATCGCCAGTCAACGTATCTGTGTATTATTTCCATGAATTGTGGTAAGCTTGATATATTCGATATCTTTTTAATGAAAATTGAATGTAAATTGATAATTTATGTCTGTATATGTGTGTGGTTCAGTAGCAAACATGAGGCAAGGCCTAAATATTGCTCCAACCTGAACAGGAGGTGTCGGAGAAAAGTAAAACTGCATGGAATTGCCAAACAGTACACTGACACCTATCTTATTGACTAGAAGGAACTAATGCTGGAATTGCAGAGGCGTAGTAACCATTAGGGAGGAGTATACTGGTGTAAATTGTTTCAGATGAAGATAGCAGTTGGCCTACCGCTCTGAACTCAGTGTTTGTTATGTATTGTGTTCAGTGTAGAAATAGATTATAAATTAGTTCTGAAGTAGGAGGTACAACCTTCTTGTTTCAGGGACTGTGGTCCTAGTTATTGAAGCAGCACCTGGTCTGAGTTTTGCTGAATCCAGAGGCTGACAGCATACTCCTTGGTCCAGATAGCGACCAGTGAGGTGTCTCCAGAACACAGTGAAGCAATCGAGCAGAGGAGTCTTTTCCTGCCGCCATCACGAAAGATAAGCTTCTGTGGCCAGAGTAGCTCAACATTATGTGCCCCCTCAAAAATTGACATTTTGTTAACTACAGAGGGACAATTAATTGGTTCAAATGACAGGAACTGTGAACTTTTCCCAATACTATTTCCCCGATAATCAAACACTTGAAGTCATGATGAAAAACAACAACCAAGCTTGAACAAAACCAGTATTACCTCATATTACTACTGCACAAATTACACACATAGAATAATAATAATAAACTATGTCAATACAAAGTTCATATATATAAACTGTGTACATAATACTTGTAATTACATTTGATTGTGATTCCTGGTTCACTGTGTAGTTGAATCAGGATATCCATTATTGACAAGAATTAATACATATATTTTTAAACTTAATCACTTGACTCATTTAAGATAGTCTTATAGAGTGTTATATGTGTGTGAGTGTCACAGTGTTGTAAAGTGTTGTGGAATAAATTAAATTGTTTATCTGTCTGTTGTTGTTGTGACTTACACTTCATCATTTTCATAACCCTAGACATTTAACGTAGTCATCACAATATTCCAGAATAATTCTGACTGAGGTATAAATGTGGTAGCAAGTAAGGTCATCTGTAATACACCACACTTATTAGATACAGATACCTTCACAGCTGATCTCAGTCAGTACACTAAGTCCCCTATAAATATTTATAACATCCCACTTTACCACATATATTGGGGGCTCGTCCGGGATTTTGAATCTTTCCCTATTATAAATATTGGGGGTAATTCACTTCAGGGAATAATAAAAATTAAAAAGGTATCCTTGGGTGAAAATAAATAACGTTGAGCTCTCAGTGCCTGTGGTTGTCATTGGATATTTAGTTAGAAATTGTATTGTTTAGTTAGACATTGTTTACATTTACCTGTTAGAAAATGGCGGACCTGGCCAAATTTCGATCTGCTGCTGTGCAGACTGCTAAAGAGTTAGGAATGGACGGGCAAATTATGATTGCTTATGTCACTGCTGAATGTGACAAATATATTGAACGGGAAGAAAGAAGATTAGAAAAAGAGGCTGAAAGAAAGTTAGAGGCTGAAAAAGAAATTAAGAGGTTGCAGATTGAGGCTGAGGCTAAGAGGTTGCAGATTGAGGCTGAGGCTAAAAGGTTGCAGATTGAGGCTGACAAAGAGGCTAAGAAATTGGAAGCCGAGGAAAGAAGACAGACTCCATAGAGGGAAGCAGAAAAGGATTAGAAGAGATTACAAAGGGAACATGAGTTACGAGTAAGGGAGTTTGAGTTTCAAGGCCATGCTCCTGAAAATGGTGCCAGTCCCTTTACCTCCGATGCTACTGCTAGTCAGGGAGCCTCAACCTCAGCTATGAACTTTCATTTAGATCATTTTGTTGAGAAAGACGATGATATTGAGAGCTATCTAAATAGATATGAACTATTAGCTACCACGTATGGGTTAGAGAGAGAAAGGTGGAGCTTAAAGTTATCTCAAGGGCTTCGTGGGGCAGCTTATGAAGTTTTTGCCAAAATGAGCAGAGGTGATCAAGAAAATTATGACATGCTAAAGCAGGCTCTTTTGTTAAGATATGAAAAGAACGCAGAATTTTATAGAAAAAAATTTAGGAATGCTAAACTACTGTCAGGTGAAACCTATCACCAGTTCTCTGCACGGTTAGAGACATACTTGGAGAAATGGACTTCTCTGGGGAAAACCCAAGATCTTAAGGAAATGGTCCTTATAGAACAATTAAGAGAGTCCATGGCTCCAGACCTGAGAAAGTTTCTCATGGAACAAGGTGCAGAGAGGCTGGGTGAGTTGCTAAATGTTGCTGAAAGGTATCAAGCAGCTCAGGCAGAGGTATCAGGTAATAAAAAGAAACAGGTAGATAATTTTAGGGCACCACAGAACTTTAATAAATTTGATCCTAGAGATCAAAACAAAGGTAAGCACCAGTTTGATAGGCCACGGTATGACAATAAAAATAAAACCCCACAATTCGATGAAAGGAAATATGATGAAAGAAAATCTTTCAACCAAGGGAAAAGGTGGTGTAAAAATTGTAAGATGAACAATCATGACACTGACCATTGTAGAAGGAAACCTCCTCATTGTGCTGCTATGACATCTGGAAAAAAGGAAAAAAGGTCAAACCTGCGGAACTACAGGAACCATACCACCCCCCAGTGTGTGAAGATGTCATCTGTAATGGTGTCACCATAAGGTGTTTATATGATACAGGTTTAGATTATGATTCCGTTGTGAGTTCTCACCTGGTGCAGGCAGATCAATACACCACAGAAACAGTGGAGATTCAAACTGCAACCAAGGATGTAGCTACCATGACACTTCCCGTCGCCCGGATAAAGGTGAAAACGCGATATGTGGAAGGAATCATAAAAGCAGCAGTGATAAATGAGCCAATCTACCCTCTGATATTGGGGTGTAGATATGTCTTCTTGGGGAATCCCAAGAGACCTGTGATATTGGCAACAGTGCAGACCAGATCACAGTCTAAAAAGGAGGAGGATAATCCAATAAATACTCATCCAGATGAGATGAGGAAGGCACAGGCGGAGGACAAAACACTCAAGCCGTGTTTCAAGAAGTTGCCCAAATCTCATACACCTCCAGGCAAGGGAGAATTTTATATGAAGAACAAACTGATTTATAGGAAGGCTGGATCTGAATCCAATGGTCACGGACAGCTGGTCCTTCCCACTTCATATAGGACTAAAGTGTTGGAACTAGGGCATGCGATTCCCTTCAGTGGTCATATGGGGATCAGCGCAACAGGACAGCGAATAGCTTGTCACTATTTCTGGCCAGGAATAACTGAAGATATCAAACGATATGTAAAATCCTGTCCAGAGTGCCAACGAGTAGCACCTAAGCATTGGACTGCACCAGCAACTCTGGGGGAAATGCCCATAGTGGGAACACCCTTTGAGAGAGTTGCCGTGGATCTTGTGGGACCTCTCACTCGAACCAAGAGAAGGAACAGCTACATTCTGACTCTGGTGGACACTTGTTCTATGTGGGGAGAGGCGGTAGCCCTGTCATCGATTGATTCTAAACATGTGGCAGAGGCATTACTCACAATTTTCACAAGGTTAGGCTTTCCCAATCAAATCTTGACTGATAATGGCTCTCAGTTCAAGGGGAAACTAACAGAAGAAGTTTTCAGGATCTTCCAGGCCAAACACTTCCATTGTAGTGTGTACCATCCCCAAGGGAACGGCCAAGTGGAAAGATTTAATGGCACGTTGATGTCGATCCTGAGAAAGTTGGCACACGAAAAACCAGATACATGGGACCAGTACCTTCACGCCGCCCTCTTTGCTTATCGGGAGGTACCCCATAGTTCAACCGGTATGGCCCCGGCAACATTATTATTTGGAAGGCCAATAAAAGGTCCACTTGAAGCGCTGTTAAGAACGTGGACTGATGAAAAGGCAGAGGAAAATATTACATCCTCATACCAATATGTGAATGAGCTGACCACTCGTTTAAAAACTGGCTGGAAACTTGCCAATGAAAATTTGAGACAAGCCAGGAAGAAACATGCTGCATATTTCAACAGGAAGGCTAAAGACAGAGATTTGGCTGTGGGAGAGAAGGTACTGCTTCTTCTACCCGGTAGTCAGAATAAGTTACAAATTGGATGGCAAGGTCCATATACAGTTCTAGAGAAGGTGTCTAGAACCAATTATAAGATAGATAAGAAGGGGAAAGAAAAAATCTATCATGTGAATCTCCTGAAGAAATATTTGGAAAGAGAACATCAGGAAGAGACACACTTGTTGACCTTGTCCATTGCCATGGAGATGAAAAAGGAACCACTTTCATCATTTGAATATCCATTACACCCCTGTGAGACAGCGGCACAGGTGAAAATCAGTACACATTTAACGAAAAATCAGAAAGAGAGAGTGCAACAGGTTCTAGATAATCATACAGAGGTGTTAACAGACCGACCGGGGCATACAAACTTATTGGAATATGATATGAAACTGATAGACCCCACACCTGTCTGTATGAAACCCTATTCGATTCCTTTTGCTAAGGAGAAAGCTTTGAAGGAAGAGATAGACTATTTGTTGAAGGAAGGAATTATTTCACACAGTGAATCTTCGTATAGTTCCAGTGTTGTACTCTTAAGGAAACCCTCTGGAGAACATAGACTCTGTATAGATTACAGGAGACTGAATGCTATTACAGAAGGACAGGTGGATCCATTGCCGGATACAAATCAGTTGTTTGCCAGGCTAAATAAAGCTAAATATTTCTCAAAAGTGGATCTGAGTAAAGGATACTATCAGATTCCAGTAAAGCCTGAGGTTAGACCATACCTAGCTTTTAGTACCTCAGAGGGACACTATGAGTTTAACAGATTGCCATTTGGATTGAAGAATGCGCCTAGTGTCTTCTCTAGAATGATGAGAAAATTATTGGACCCTCTGAATAATCCATGCATCACAAATTTCATGGATGATATCCTTATAGCAACAGAAACATTTGAGGAACACATTGACTCTCTGAACATGCTGTTTAATCGACTTAGAGAAGCGAATTTAACAGCCCGACCAACCAAATGTTGCGTTGGATGTAAAGAATTAGAATTCTTGGGACACACAGTTTATCAGGGAAACATGACCCCTGACCCCAAGAATTTAGAGAAACTAAAGAAAGCCCCGAGACCACAAACCAAGAAAGACGTGAGATCCTTTGTCTCATTATGTGGTTTCTACCAAAAGTATATCAAAAACTTTAATTCCATATGTGCACCGTTAACTGATTTGACACGTAAAGGAAATCCAGATCGAATTACATGGACACCACAATGTGAATTGGCTTACCAGGAATTGAAGGAAAAGCTCACAAGTAAACCTATTTTGAAATTACCTGACTTAAGTCAAGAATTCATTGTAAGGACGGATGCCAGTAATATTGGGTTAGGTGCGACACTGCTACAGAAATCAGATGCATTGGATGGGGAATTAAGCCCAGTGGCATATGCTAGCAGAAAGTTGAATAAAGCTGAAACCAATTACTCAACTAGCGAAAAAGAATGTCTTGCAGTAATATGGGCGATAAAGAAATTCAATATTTATCTGTATGGGAAGGCATTTAAGTTGCAAACGGATCACAAACCCTTGTCGTTTCTAGCGCAGGCTAGACATGAAAATTCTAGATTACTCCGTTGGTCATTACTGATGCAGCCATTTGAGTTTAGCATAGAGTATATATCTGGAAAAACAAATCTGGGAGCGGATTTTTTAAGCCGCCATCCGTGTGATGAGAATCACCGTAAGCCCCAGAAATAATAATAAATTTCTCTATGTGTATATAGAATTATAGACTGACATATAACGTCTGTTTTAAGAGGGGAGAATTTGTCGTGAAACATTCTAAATCCACATATATAAATTAAAAGGTAAATGTAAAGCCTAACACATAAATTCAATAAAAGGAAAGAGAAATGGTAAAAGTACAGTGCTGTCACAATGGCGTACAAAAATCCCCCTTGTTTTCTACTTCGTCTGCAAATTGTAACGTTTCACGTTGATAGTAAAGCCTACTGCATCACTACACGCTTTCTACAATAAAACGTGTACTGCATTTCTAAGAAAACCTTGAGATAAGCAAGCTGATTAATGACCTAAATTAATACTAGCATTAATTACACTACGTTAACATAAGCGAAAGGCCAGAAGCAATACTTTTTTTCAGATGGACAGTGATAAAAAAAACACTACCCATACGAGAGTTAGGTTTAAAAACCTGAAAAATGCTTATTGGGAAACATGACATTATACTGGTTTACGTTTGAAAGCCTGACAGTACCCAGACACCACATCGTATCGAAGTGAACAGGAGGTAGAAGAAAATGCACATTTTGAACGCAGCCACCTAGCTCCCTTAAATTTATATAATTGGGTTCCTTAGGACTTGCTGACAAGGAATATGTTAAACGTTACGCAAATAGTCTAGGAATTAACAAATTATAGCCAAAATAAAATGGTGGTGCTGTCAGACAACACCAAAATCAGAATTGCGCAGTGGCAGGTTTTGAAACCACCATTTTACGGGAAATGGGCCACCATGTAAAATCCTATTTGATTGGAGAGAAGTAAATGTAAGGCTAAACACGATTAGTCGGGCTACAAATACTAATTCTTTGTTGTTAGGGAAACGTGAGTAGGAGTACTTTTTTTGAAAAGCTGTGTAAACATGGCCCGATTGGTTAGACCCGCCAATATAGGCAATTAGGAGCGTCAGTTCAGTGCCACATGTTAAAATAAACTTACTAAGAAACAGTGCGTTGAGAGCCAGATCATATTTTTCTAAATAAAAGTCTGGGACAGAGGCAGATCGGAATTTGTGCCATTATTCATCGCCAGTCAACGTATCTGTGTATTATTTCCATGAATTGTGGTAAGCTTGATATATTCGATATCTTTTTAATGAAAATTGAATGTAAATTGATAATTTATGCCTGTATATGTGTGTGGTTCAGTAGCAAACATGAGGCAAGGCCTAAATATTGCTCCAACCTGAACAGGAGGTGTCGGAGAAAAGTAAAACTGCATGGACTTGCCAAACAGTACACTGACACCTATCTTATTGACTAGAAGGAACTAATGCTGGAATTGCAGAGGCGTAGTAACCATTTAGGAGGAGAATACTGGTGTAAATTGTTTCAGATGAAGATAGCAGTTGGCCTACCGCTCTGAACTCAGTGTTTGTTCTGTATTGTGTTCAGTGTAGAAATAGATTATAAATTAGATCTGAAGTAGGAGGTACAACCTTCTTGTTTCAGGGACTGTGGTCCTAGTTATTGAAGCAGCACCTGGTCTGAGTTTTGCTGAATCCAGAGGCTGACAGCATACTCCTTGGTCCAGATAGCGACCAGTGAGGTGTCTCCAGAACACAGTGAAGCAATCGAGCAGAGGAGTCTTTTCCTGCCGCCATCACGAAAGATAAGCTTCTGTGGCCAGAGTAGCTCAATATTATGTGCCCCCTCAAAAATTGACATTTTGTTAACTACAGAGGGACAATTAATTGGTTCAAATGACAGGAACTGTGAAAGTTTCCCAATACTATTTCCCCGATAATCAAACACTTGAAGTCATGATGAAAAACAACAACCAAGCTTGAACAAAACCAGTATTACCTCATATTACTACTGCACAAATTACACACATAGAATAATAATAATAAACTATGTCAATACAAAGTTCATATATATAAACTGTGTAAATAATACTTGTAATTACATTTGATTGTGATTCCTGGTTCACTGTGTAGTTGAATCAGGATATCCATTATTGACAAGAATTAATACATATATTTTTAAACTTAATCACTTGACTCATTTAAGATAGTCTTATAGAGTGTTATATGTGTGTGAGTGTCACAGTGTTGTAAAGTGTTGTAGAATAAATTAAATTGTTTATCTGTCTGTTGTTGTTGTGACTTACACTTCATCATTTTCATAACCCTAGACATTTAACGTAGTCATCACAATATTCCAGAATAATCCTGACTGAGGTATAAATGTGGTAGCAAGTAAGGTCATCTGTAATACACCACACTTATTAGATACAGATACCTTCACAGCTGATCTCAGTCAGTACACTAGGTCCCCTATAAATATTTATAACATTCCACTTTACCACACCGACCCAGCACATCTACATTAATGCTGTTATCAAGTAGCACTAGTTTCACATTCCTCTCCTCTAAGGCCTGCACTGCATCTGAAATATTATCATTAATCTCTTCTTTCCATATAATAAGGTGGGTGATATGTTTCCACCTGACCACCTGAAAAGAAACATCTGTATTCTACATTTCTGATAGTTTATCATATTATATTTCAACCTCTAGGCCCTGTAACAGTTGGCTGGGGACCTAGAATAAGTACTCACTTGTCGTAATCATTTTTCATTATATGGCAGTATCACTCACTCAGAATTGTTAAATAAAAAGGTTAATAATTTCTGTCTTACCACAATTCAAAAGAAAACACACAGGTATGTTGAAATAGCACAAACTCAGCTGAGCTGCTGGCTGGACTATGGCGTCCGTATTCCTTATATTATTTATATATTCAGTGGACGTCACACTTCACAGCATCAACGATCTGCTTCTATGGACAGTCTTAAACAAAATGGCAACGAGCCGTCCAATTTTCTAATAATCTTAACTGTGTTGACCAATCAGATAGGAAAGCCAAGCTTTTTAAATTCAAAATTTTACACTAAGGTCCAAATTTGGTCCAATGTGTAGTGTGTTTCTGTCGGTCGGTCTGTCCGAACTTGGCATTCCCCAAAAATGGACTTGGTTTTGGCCCAACACAAAAAAAAAAACAATATTAAGTTTGAGCTATCCCGTGTCTACCCCTTTTCCTACAGAACACATGACCCTTTTCCTGCTTTTACTCAAGGACGCGTCAAAATGTAACCGCTAGTGACTGCAAAACGAACATCTGTCTGCTAGTCTGCACCGAACAAATCAGTCTTTTGTCAATAACTTCCGAGTTATCTGTCCGTCCTTTTATTTGAAAGCATATTATTTATCAGGAAAAGATAAGCTCTTAAACTAGCTAACTTTTGTGATTCTAAACCTATTAATAAGGAATTCCATATTTTTTCCATGTTAGTCTTGAAATCTATAATCTACCACTCGTTCACTTCTTTTACCGCTATTTTCAAACTAATTACGAGAATCGTCCGTATTACGTTGGGAATTACGTCATTCTCAATAAGAGCTAAGCCTGTTTTCGTGACCCAATTGACGAACATTTTTTAACTTTCGTCGTATTTCAAACAACTAACTACAAGTTCGCGCGTATGCTAGGCTTAGATTCACTGTTGCGTCCACTGTTGCAAGGTGGTTTGCTCTGTACAATGTTCCATGTGATATGAATAAAACAATTATAAATTTCTGGCCATTGCTTTTTCTTTGATATGTTAGTTTTTTCATTCAGTGATAGTGCATCGTGCCTTCGATGGAAGATTAAGCGAATACGGGGGTGGAAGATTCCGAACAATACTTGAACCTTGGAATACGATTGATTTGATAAGTCATTTCATTGAGTCCATACATTTAATTCACAGTTGTACACATCAAGACAATCCATGCAAGTTGATCACAAAAATACATATTATAACTTGATCATATATTGAAGATATATGTAGATATACTACCAGTCCTTGTCCAATAATCGAATTACTGTAGGCAGAACGTCGTAACTATATGTACGCGCAGTTGGTGGTTCCAACGGCCGACAGTGAGATTACGCGTCTGGCAAAATATAATTAATACGGACTATTAATTCCTTCCAACTTAGGTTTAGTCAATTACTAACCTGGAAACGTTCATCTCTTTCATAGAATCAGTGGACTGACACATGTCCATATTTACATACATATAACTGTGTGGCATTCCATGCCCGACACCATAAGAATACAAGGACACGTCTTCTCAGTTCGACGGTCATACCCGTGGCCGAATGCTTCAAGAAGTGCACTATCCAGTGGATACCAGCCCATTGCAACATACCAGGAAATGAAGAGGCAGATAGACTTGCTAAAGAAGGAGGTGCCTTACAGCAAAATGATATAGAGACAACTTACGCAACGGCAAAGACCACTATAAAGGCTACATTCAAGTCCAAATGGGAAAGAGAGCACCCGGGACATTTGAAAAATGACGCATATCATCAACTATCCAGAAAAGAACAGGTCATCATTTTTCGACTACGCACTGGACACAACAGATTGAGATACCATCTGTACCACAAATACAAAATTGGTGCAACAGATCTCTGCACCTGCGGTACCAGCCCGATGACAGTCGAACACCTGCTGCAGTACTGCCCAACCTACAGTAATGAACGGGGTAGCATATGGCAACAACCCACTTCTGTCAACGAAAAACTGTTTGGAGATGTCGGGAACCTTGAGTTGACTGCTGCCTTTATTTTATTTTTTATTTATTTTTTTTTTTCTATAACCAGCGGCACTCGAGCTTTCCAGCTAGCTCTTTCGGCCCAATGACATGTCATTGCGAGGCTGGGGGGTCAGTGGACTTTCCTTCCAACCCGGTCAGGAGCTTCGCTCCTTCCCAGCCACACGGGATTTATGTGCAGGAGCCGTTCAGGTTATTCAGTCAAATTTCCGGTCGTAAACATTTCTTCAAACGCCGACGGCCGGGTTTGAACCATGAACACCTGGTCGCCAGTACAACGTCGTAGCCATTACACCAGCGCGGCTCCCATCTGCCTTTATTAGAGTCATAAATGTGGAGGTCTGAGGGCGAACGAGGAAGAAGAAGAAGAAACCCCGTTTGCAGACGGCATCATTTTTCTCTTCCCTCCTTTTCTTACCCCGTCTGAACGAATAGGCCTTTCGTGTCCCCATGTTATAAATAGCTTTTTTCAATGACACTAGAAAACGAGGGTACGGTCTGCCAAAATCAACGCGCTTGTGGCGTGGGCGAAGAAGCAGCAGCGTATCATAACTATATTTTATCCCTACATTTTATTTTAACTTTTATATTTATAATGGATGATTTTATCGCTGTATCAATGTATTCCATCACAGTGCTGTCCATCCTCTCTTCCAGAGTAAAGTACTGTTTCTCCTGTTGCTGTTTTAACTTTTCCTGCCCCTGTCCATCTGCTCTCGCTTATCCCTATAGAATGTGTAATCTATAGTTTCTCATTTCCGCTGTGACCTGTTTTAGTTTTCCCGTCTCGTTCATTGTCCTGACATTCCAAAATCCTATTCTAGTTTCACGTTTTGCTGTCAGGACGTCCGTTTTCGTGTCAGTGGCTTCCTTTCGGCTTTCACCACTGACAGTCATACGAGCTTCAGACTACGGATGTCCGTCCCTCAGCAAAGTTTGTTCATTTGTTGTCGTTTCCGTAACTTCGTTTCTTTTTACATAGACAGGGGTGTCGGCCCTATACTAAAACCACCAACCTGGAGGACTAAGGTGTCTGCTGTAGTCTGACCCCTACCTCGCAAACCTGTCCAGCTTGGTAGAACCTGCCAGGAGTAAAACTGTCGCTGGCATAGCTTTGCGGGTAATCAAGGTGCGCAAACCGCCATACCTCGACAAGGTATTGACACCCGGTGATGGGCAGTGTAGGCGAGTAGTGGTCATTTATCGGGCTCCAGATTCTCAAGAGATGGCCAAACCAAACTACTTACTTTTCTCTCTGTCGCTGTCTCTCTCTTTCTCTCTCCATATATATATATATATATATATATATATATATATATACATATATATATATATATATATATATATATATATATATATATATATATATATATATATATATATATACATATATATATACATATATATATATATATATATATTTGATGCAAGCTACAGTTCGTACAATTTTTATGATGTCATCATTTCTCATGCTGCCTCTCCTGGTAGCATTATTGAACGTTTTCTCATTTGACAGGATGTGATTTTCCCCATCTGCGCTTTGACACTGATAGCACAGAGTTATTTTAGAAAATTATACTATTTATCAGCTGTCTTTTAATTGCAATACTGATATTAGGATGTTTGAGTAGTGGTTATTGTTATTGTTAATCAGAATCGACCTCACTGCACTTCGGGTAAACCCATAGGTGCTCAGTCTCCCTCAGCATATGTCGAAGAGTATGAATACTAATTGTACCTGTAGCACGCTGGTTTTACATACGACAGATGCATCCTCTCTCACTTCCATTTCTGCTAGTCCCACGTTTGATGCCAAACTCCAACTGCCTCAGCCTTGTTGATTCACCGATTGCAGTGTCATTATCCAGCAGGCGATCATTGACAGCCCTTAGTATCTCTCTTATCCATGTCCAGTGTCCCCACTATGGGTGCTCTCGAGGCCAGTCTGTCAGCTCTCTCATTGCAACGTACCCCAGCATGACCTGGACAATAGATCCACACCAGTTCTTGAAAACTTGAGGATTCTTATGATGTTTTCCATTCCTGCCGCAGCCATCCGTTCTGAATTTTCCGAAGCATGGCTTGAGAGTGACAATATAACTGTCCTGTTTGATTGAGTTTCAGACAGCCAGCTCAGTGCTGCAGTAACTGCCTGTACCTCCATTCTCATGCTGGGGGTTGTTGTCATGTAGGCTCCACTTTGTTCTGCGACGACCCTGCCCTTTATTCTCGCAGAGAAGACCCATTCTGATTTCTCACCACGCACTACAGACCCATCAGTGTACATAATGGCGTCATCATTCCAGCATAATCACTTATCAGCTGATTAATTTCCAGCTCTGCATTTCCATTGCCCCAAGATCTGCACTCTCTGTCAAGGCTAATGATGACCTGCTGGTAGTTGATCCAGTTCTCCCCTGACTTACTCCACTCTTCCCCTTTGGTTACATTTTCAACCCTGGTCACCTGACCAATCGTAGCCTCAGCCTGTGCCATCATGACATCCCCCTGTTGATTCTTGTTCCTTTGATGTCAGCTACATTCTCATGTAGGGGGTGTCTTTTGTCGGTGGTTACCCGCATATGTGCTTTTTGCCTGGGCCATCGCATATCTGGATCTAATCGACAGCATTCCGAGCATATATCTCATTGTCACAATAGGGGGGTATTACGCGTACAGCCCAAAACTAGTCGCATCCCTTCATTTTGAATGCGTTCCAGTCGTTCACATTGTGACACTGACAGCGTGAGTATTCCTAGCCTGGACTCAATTACTGAAATCACGAGCTTATGATACAAGAGAAATGTGGCGTATGCCTTGTGCACGCCACATGTGAGTTGTAATGAACATCATTGTAGTGCTCACAAGTGTGGCACCTATTTCGCATACGACATCGCTTTGTTTGACTTAGCGACGGTATCATTGTATATGTGTCCATTGTAAGAAGCTGGCTGAATGGAATATGTCAAGAAGAATATAACGTTGAAATGTCATACTCAAGACATAGAATTTTTAAGGATGGATCTTTCTTCAATTTTCGCCTGCATTGAATAGATGATCCACAAGTTTTTATTTCAAGTATTGAACTGCCACATATATTTTGGGGGCTCTTCAGGCGGATTTTACGAGGCTATCTGATGAACTTCTGTACATAATTTATTGTCACTATGGAAAATGAAATTGTCGTCAAGACTTCTTTGCATGTATGTCGCCTAGTTTAGGACACTGGAATTATGTTGATTTATCTAAAGAAATATTATTGCAAGAAGCAGGTTCGCAGCTTGTTGGGTCTTATTAACTTTTACCACAAGTTCATACCTCAGTTTTCCTCTTTGTCTTCTGTCTTGTCCTCGTTGACTAAAAAAGGTATGCCAGATAAAATAAACTGGAATAATGATTGCAACTTAGCCTTACACAAAATTAAAGAATGTTTTTCTAAAGGTCATATGTTACGGATCCCAAATTAAGAATGCCTTTCCTCCTCATTACAGATGCATTTTTGCACGGTATTGGAGGCTGCCTTATGCAACTGTTTGGTGGCGATTATCATCCTGTACTTTACGTCAGCCGTAAGCTGACAGTGGCAGAATCGAAATACTGTATTGTGGAGAGGGAATTGATAGGTATTGTATGGTGCCTCAAGAAGCTGGACAGATATCTTGTGGGTAAACATTTATTTATCCAAACCGACCAAAAAAGCACTTATCTTTCTACAACAATGCCAGGTTGACCCGGTACGCTCTTGAGCTTCAAAGTTACGATTATTCCATTATTCCAAACAAAGGCAAGGACAACGAGCTGGCAGATGTCCTCTCGAGATGCACATATTAATTGGGACATTTATATAGGCATCTACTTTTCACGACTTTGTATTTTTTTTTCTTGGTTTTTTCAGATGGCTGATGCCTGCGTATATACTGGGACTGGTGAACATTTATTGTGAACATTAACATTTATTAACTTGGCGAACATTAACTTTGTTATTTAGACGAATAACATTTTTCAGGTTTCCTTAGGTTCATTGCGGATTTTTGCTGGACTTAGTACTGATGACCTGATTATCATGGTGGACTAACATTATTGTGATTTTTATTTAATTCTGATAACACTATTAGTTGTTATTAACTTTATTATTATGATGATATCATTATTATTATATATTTAGTGGAGTTGGCTTAGTTACTTAGCTTAGAGTTAGCTTAGTTCATTAGTTTAGTTGTTGCTATAGTATTCTATAGTATTCGTTGTCTCTTCATTATCCTCCTCTTCTCTGAAAACTTGCAGTTTTCATTTGGAAGGGCGGAGGTAATGTGGTGTATGCCTTGTGCACGCCACGTGTGAGTTGTAATGAACATTATTGTAGTGCTGTGGCACCTATTTGTAGTCGCTATGCGTAGTTCCCATATTACGTCGTTTTGTTTGACTTAGCGATAGTATCATTGTTTATGTGTCCATTGTAAGAACTGGCTGTGTTTTGACAGATGTTCCTACTTGGAACCTACATAGGATTGTGTATGTGCCTTGTATGGCAATAATAAGTGTACATATTATCAATATGTCTTAGGAAGATGTTTCATGCCAATGCTGAATTATCAATGCATCATTGTAACGAGATTACAGTGTCTGTGTGTTCACAAGAAGCTTTTGAATATCGTCTATACTGTTGGCCCGTTTGATGCCATTTTCTTCATTAAACAGTTGTTAGCCTCGTATGGCCTGGGAACCTTAGACAGCAAGCCATACTTTTGATACATACATATAATTGACCCTGCCACAAAAAACAATAGTCTTTGTTCCAAGAGCGCAGCAGCCATTGTTTTTAAGGCTGCCAGTCCTCGCTTGCACTTCTGTATGATCAGTTTGACATGATACTTGAATGATAGCCCACGATCAAACGTTACTCCCAGATACTTCAGCCTGTCTTGTCTTTCAATGTTCTGCCCATTGAAAGTGATGTCTGGAAAGTCTGCTTTCACTATGGAGTTGTTCAAAGAGCACCACATCACACAGGCCTTGTTGGTATTGACCTTTCATCCGCTTTCCTCACATCATTTAGAAACCACCTGTAGTGCCTCTTGTGTGCCTTGGACCATTTCCTGTCTGTCTGAGTGATTAAAAATACGTTCTGAGCTGATAAGGAAGGTAGCTGCAGCTGGTTCTGTATTTTGTTGAATCGCGAATGCGTGCTTCGTTCGTTTATAATCTTCAAAAGAGGGTCACCGTTATATGGACTCATTATATGTTGAATGTCCAAGAAGACATTGGTTCCTTTCGGAGCTCATTATTATATTATACATCTTCTCATCGGAAGAGTTCTTCACTACCATAATAATCAACATTGTCAATTTAACAGACAGCCGTAACGTATCGATGTGGATAAGTCTTCAACTTGGAGTCCATGATTTATTAAACAATTCACACACGAAGACATTTCACGTAGGTATACATTCACATACAGTTCATTAGAATTTACTTGCATATATATTCTTATCCGTCCGTGTCATAATGAATTCATGTCGGCAGAACATCATGGCTATATACATGTGCTGCTGGGATTCAGACAGCCAGAAGTGAGCGCATGAGTCATGACGAAAATAATCAAATTACTTATCAACCATCCTTCCGTAACGCAGGTTAATCACTAACCTTATGAATTCGCCTGTATATATTATTATCTGGACTGACCCTGAGTCCTAGTATCACTTTACAAAAATATGGCTTTTAGCAAAGCCTATCAACCTTAGAAGGAGGTAAAAACACGACTTCACGGCTTGACGGACAACGTAACAAGGGTCCAGTAACTAAGTCACGAAGCGTGACCTTATCGACGCTAACACGTCATAATTTGACCGTGTATTTCGCGTTCACTAATCCGTGAAGTATAAAAATCAATTTATATTAATTCTATTGACCCCAAAAAATGCGCACTGCCAATTCTAGCAGACGATATCAATAAAACTACCGTAACAATTCGCTGCCCGCCGGGGAAAAAAAAATCTATTAGATAGATTTTTGTGAACTATCTTACTCAAACATATGAAAAATTTAACAAAAACCCGACATATGGCCTACGATGTTCTGTGTAGAACAGTGTCGTGGTCATGTCGATAATATATCAGTCATATAACATTATTAAATTAAACAAAGGGGTGTCAACTGTCGCTAAATAATTATCTACTGAACTTAAAGACTGTTGTGAGTGAATAATGAAATGTTATGTAAAGAAAATTATTCTAACTAATTAAAATTAAACTAATTAATCATAATAAGTATGTAGGGTATTAATTAATTAACATCTAATTAAATAACCTGAGAGATAGTGTCATAACAAAAGATATGAGAAGTAAGGACAAGTAAAGTAAAGAAAAAGATAAAGTATAAATTAAATTAGTTATGTGTGTTTAAACTTAATTATGTATGTCAAGTAATTACTAAATAATTAACTTAATGACTTAATAAAAGAAAATATTCATACATTTCATGTGAATATCTTAACTAAATGCATATAACAGCTATCACATTAATAAATAAAATATTTAGATTATTCGCTTGTGTGATATTATTTTGTTTTTTTCATCTTTTCTTTCTTTTGACACATTTCAATTTTTTATTTATCACACTTCAATTTTATTATATTCTTTATTAATTTAATAACTATTAAACTTAATAATGTCGGATGGGAAGATCCAGTCGTCGTTATGTCCCTTGCGAATGTATGGAAAGTTCCTTTGGAGAAGAAATTTAATACTGTTCACCTAAGTTTCGTTCCTGATTGGGTATAATCTTTTATCGTGTTGAATTAGTCAATTTCTGTAGCATAACGTTATATGTCCAGCTTGGATTCATATCATATTCCCGGCCATATCGTAATGAGTTGTAACACGATTGGACACTAACCAAAGTCCAAACGTTAGAAAAGAACCATCGAAATATGTTTCTTGCTATCACGAATCTTCTTTCGGAAATTGTATATATTGAATGATTCACTGCAAGTATTCGAAGTGTCATTCGTATGGAGGTGGTTCATATCATTTTCGTCGCAGGAATAAGTGAGAGTTCCAGAGTCAATCTTGTTCAATTTTTTTAATCTTTTAACTTGTGGACAATTACTATTCGACTTCAGTAGGGTGTCTCGAAAGTGCATCCGCTAATATGTTTTCTTGTCCCGGTATGGCTTCGATGACAAAGTCATAGGGTTGCAATAAAATCGAAAATCTGGCAAGTTTGTGGTTTTTGTGGTTAGAGCGACGTAACGATTCCACCGCCTTCTGATCCGTTTTTATCACGAAAGGTGCTCCCAACAAAAAATTTTCGAGTTTAGTAATTGCCCACACAACTGCCAGCAACTCCTTGTCCACAGTAGAATATTTTGTTTCAGGTAACTTCAGTTTTCTTGAAATGTACCTCGTCGGATGAAGTATATCGTCGTGATATTGAAGCAAACAAGCTCCGATACCGTAATTACTGGCATCTGTACG
Organism: Oreohelix idahoensis; assembly: GCA_024509875.1. Classification (NCBI taxonomy): domain Eukaryota; kingdom Metazoa; phylum Mollusca; class Gastropoda; order Stylommatophora; family Oreohelicidae; genus Oreohelix; species Oreohelix idahoensis. The sequence goes on from JAMPIV010009995.1 coordinate 308,012, forward strand.
GAGAAAGAACATTTTAGAAGTATCTGGTAATCTCAAAATTGGTGGATTTGAGAAGATGGTTAGTATCATGCGAAAAATTTTGTCGCATTCGTCAGTCAAATTTACCTTCAACGGCATGTCTTTCTTCAATAATGATGACAAGACAGCCGTGATGGATGATAAGTTAGTTACGAATCTACTGTAGTATTGGACTAGATCTAATACACTCCTAACCTGTTTCTTCGTTTGAGGAACCGATAACTTTAAAATTTTAGATACCGTACTGGGAACAGTTTGAATACGTCCAGCCCCAATAATATGTCCCAGGAAGGTTATCTCCTGAAATGCTATTTGTATTTTCGTAGGTTTAGCGGTTAAATGGTTTTCTCTTAATATCTCCAAAACACATCTAAGCCCCGAAAAATGTTCCTCAAATGATGAACTAAATAAACATATGTCGTCAATGTATGTAATGATGTCTGGTCTACCTGATAAAATTGTTCGCATCATGCGAATAAAGGTAGCAGGAGCGTTCATAAGCCCAAAAGGCATCACATTCCACTGGTAAAGACCTTGTGGAGTGGAAAACGCTGTGTAGTATTTGGCTTTTTCGGTTAGTGGTATCTGCCAATAACCTTTAGTTAGATCTATTTTAGTGAAAAGTGTTGCATTGGACAGACGAGAAAGTAAGTCGTCAATAATGGGATGTGGTTCACTGTCAGCTATGGTCTGAGCATTTAGCTTCCTATAGTCAACGCATAAGCGAATGTTGTTGTCCTTCTTTCGGACAATGACTAAAGGTGACGAAAATGGTGAGGTACTAGTCTCGATAATACCTAACGACAACATCTGCTCAAGTTCCTGAGTCGTTTTGCTGAGAAAGTGTAGTGGGACAGAATAGGGATGTACACGAATTGGTGTATCATCTTTAAGAGTAATGTCGTGAGTAATCACTGATGTGCGACCAGGTACGTCTGTCAGCACATCTGGAAATGATTGTAAGAGATCAGCAATCTGATGATGCTGTTGCGGTGTAACCGACGAAGAGATGGTTACATCCCGCCAAGATTTCATAGGTTGTAATAAGGTACAGGTAATGGCATCTGTACCTCAGGAAAAGAAGATTCTTCTTCCGTAATCACTGATAGATTAGTATAGTGACCTAGTAGACAAGATACCAAAAGTATCACCTAATAGAAGAGTCTACCTTAACTAATATATGTACGAATAGATTACTAAGGAAGAAAGAAAAAAATGATGATGACTGGCTATGCTGAGTCATCAACGATGTGACGAACAGTGTTAATGTAACCTGTTATCTGCGTGACGCAGAATCATGTACTAATTGCAATCTCAAAGAGCAGTGGTGAAAATAAACACCATTGTCAAGCTCGATAACCTTTCGAGCATCTCTGTTGGTACGAAATGTAACCAGAGCTTCACCATACCTGTTGTTGGTAGGTGGCAACAGACGCACGAACCTAACGTCTGCCGTGTAATTGAAGAAATTACTAAGTGCCTGCCATGTAACGTCGTGTGGCAGATTGCACACTAACACGGTGCGAGAATATGCACCCTTCTCATTACTCTTAACTCCACCTATATGTTTCAACATCTTACTCTTCTTAGTACAATCTTTTACACCGTTGACAATGTTAACAGTTTTATTACGATCAAGTATAATATGATCCTGTCGCCAACATTTATTTTCAGAATTGGCAGTAATATTCTGCCGAGGAAAAGTATAACTCCCTCGGAATGATCTTCTACCTGCCACTGGGTGTGTAGACACCTTAGTATCACTCCTAGTGCTGACTACATGTCGTAAAATAGGCTTATTATTATTTTGATGGAGAGTCTCACTATATTCCTCTTTTTCAAAAATAGTACCAAGACTAAAATTAGAAACTGCTGTGCCACATGTATTCATATTCTTGGCACGTAATGTAGCCATTGCAATGACGGCGTTAGCATTGCCATAAAATTGCAAATGTTTCATTTCCCATTCCATAATTTCTTCTGGTGTGCAATCCTTGCTGCCATGAATACGACCCATCATAAGATCTGCAATAGGATTTTTTAACATGCATACCTTAACATTACCTGAAAAGAAAGGTGTGTTAATATGAATTATCGCAGTGGGATAACATTCTACAGTCCCACCAAATGTCATGCACCTAACATATTCCCCTGTCGCACAACTTGGATGGATCAATGATTGTCGGACTCCAATGGTCGTAGATCCGGAATCTCTCAAAATAGAGACGATAGATCCATTTATTATCCCTCTGTTAAATATAAGAGAGCCTGTTCCATCGTTAGCCGCTAGACCGACTTCTGGCAGGATGTGTCCGCAATTCAAGACAGTCTCCTTTGCCTTCTGAAATACAAGATTACATTCTGGGCAACTATTTGCCACGTTATAATTCATAGCATAACATGTTGCAGAAGATTGTATTATTTTATCGTTTTGTGGAACATCTGGGGTTGTATTATTAGTAATTGCTGCCCCTGTATTGTGCTGATAACGCGAATGTCGTGGGTTCGATCCCCATACTGGCCACCAGCTGATAAAGATACGTTCTGAGCTGATAAGGAAGGTAGCTGCAGTTGGTTCTGTATTTTGTTGAATCGCGAATGCGTGCTTCGTTCGTTTATAATCTTCAAAAGAGGGTCACCGTTATATGGACTCATTATATGTTGAATGTCCAAAAAGACATTGGTTCCTTTCGGAGCTCATTATTATATTATACATCTTCTCATCGGAAGAGTTCTTCACTACCATAATAATCAACATTGTCAATTCAACAGACAGCCGTAACGTATCGATGTGGATAAGTCTTCAACTTGGAGTCCATGATTTATTAAACAATTTACACACGAAGACATTTCACGTAGGTATACATTCACATACAGTTCATTAGAATTTACTTGCATATATATTCTTATCCGTCCGTGTCATAATGAGTTCATGTCGGTAGAACATCATGGCTATATACATGTGCTGCTGGGATTCAGACAGCCAGAAGTGAGCGCATGAGTCATGACGAAAATAATCAAATTACTTATCAACCATCCTTCCGTAATGCAGGTTAATCACTAACCTTATGAATTCGCCTGTATATAATATTATCTGGACTGACCCTGAGTCCTGGTATCACTTTACATAAATATGGCTTTTAGCAAAGCCTATCAACCTTGGAAGGAGGTAAAAACACATTTTCACGGCTTGACGGACTACGTAACAAGGGTCCAGTAAATAAGTCATTAAAAGCGTGACCTTATCGACGTTAACACGTCATAATTTGACCGTGTATTTCGCGTTCACTAATCCGTGAAGTATAAAAATCAATTTATATTAATTCTATTGACCCCAAAAAATGCGCACTGCCAATTCTAGCAGACGATATCAATAAAACTACCGTAACACTGAGCCAGTTCTGTACATGAGTATGTCATCTGCGAAAGTTAATGTTCGTCCCAGTCCTGTTGGTTGCAAGGCTGCTACTTTTGCTTTGTAGATGTTAAACAGCACTGGTGATAATGGAGAATCCTGGAGTAGTCCCGGACAAATGCGCATTGGTTCTGATGTTCAAGTTCCCAAGCGAAATGCAACTGATCTCTCCATTAAGGCTGCTGCTATCCATCTTATTATCCAAGGGTTTACCCCACATGCCGTTATACAGTCTATTAGGGTTGCAAAGTCCACGCTGTTATAAGCATCCTCTAGGTCTATTGCGACAGCCACCATTTCTCTTTTACCCTGGAATCCCTCGTACACATCGTACGCAAACGTTCCAGCGTTATCCAGTGTTGTTTTCATTGGCTATAGCTACCCAGGGTATCAGGGAGTAATGGTGATAGTTAATAAGTCACTGCATTGGTCGAATTTGGCATCTTGTTTCAATTTCTGTGTCAAGTCTTCCATTGGCTGTGAAAATGCTTCCTAGGTATTTGAGCTCTGGAACCTGGTTTAGCCTGATGCTCTTTAATATGTATGTTGATCTGCTTGTCTTCATAGCTTCAGTATGTGATGTGTTCATCTTTATGCTGTATCTTCCGCAGGTCGAATTAACTGCATTTGTATGATCTAGCAATGCGTTTTAATCTTCCTAAATCAGACTTCAGCGTCCGATTGGCTAAGCGGTTAGAGCTATGTCCTTTCGCGGTAGAGTTACGCGTTACGTTCTAGCCTCCCCAGATGTAATTAGGTACCATTTTTGAGTTAAGGAAAACAAAAGGAAGCAAAGTGTCATAAGAGGTTTTGATGTTACCAAAGTATGGGATATCCTAGACAAATAGGTGTATCAGCTGATACCAGGATAGTGCCAGATAAGAGACTGGTCTTATAAGAAATACCCCCTTCTCTGAAAAGAGCAAGGGTGTATAGACATCAAAGTGGGGTCAAGCTATGTAAGTTTTCCGAGAAAATGATGATGATGTATTCTGAGTCCCTAACTGCTACCTCTCCTGATCCCAAATTGATTTGGCTACGGGTCTAGGGGAATGTATTTAATATAATTAATGATTAATTTCTAACAGAACTTCAACATTAATAAAATTATTTAAGCAAGGCTGTATGAAATTTTGTGTACAATTTAATTGTCCTGACCCTCAATCTTTTAGGTCAGGAATTCTCAAAATCAAGAAACCGATATTTACACAGTAAAATAAATATTTTGGAAAATCTGTTCCATTTTTGAAAAGGGGTCACTGGAATAACTACCCACACAGTTCCTGTTCATATTATTGATACTTCTGCTAGTACTACACTGTAAGGTCTCTGGATTACTTTGGCAGGTCTGATACTTTCATCCTACAAAGGGTTGTAAGTTTATTTTGAATACTTTTTGGTGAATGGTTTGGATGAACTGACATTGCCTTCCTAAAGGACTTAACTTTAGAATGTTGCTGCTGCTGTTCTGTAAAACATTTGTCAGGATCACCAAATTTGTGACTCCTGACTGCGAAGATGGGGTCTGGTTCCAGTTGTATGAGGACCTCTCAACTCCCACACTTCCTCTCAATTGAATGCAGCCACGAGGTAATTTCGTGATATAACCTGGAATAGAAGGACAACCCATTCCATGTAGAAGTCTGCCTCAATCCATTAACCCCTAAACAATATAAAAACTTACCATTGTCAGATATTTGTGCTAACAAGTTGCACAAGACCTTGAATTCGGTTGCCTACAATCAGTTTCATGTAATCATTCTTTCTCTGTTTGGATTCAATGTTAGTGTCCCTCGTCCATGCTTGGCTTCCATACAATAATCATGGTAAGTACAATACAGCATGTGACCTATTGATTACTTCATTCTAACCTTCCCTATATGTTTATCACATGATCTTGGAACAGTGTGTCACTCCAGAAGACAATACCAATTTAAACCACTACTAACACTTACTGTCGTAAATTGTGTGCCCTATCTGCAAACACTATACACATTTTTTTCATTTCGAACAAGCCGGCAATACTACACACATTCCTACTTAGGTCAGTGTGACACAACACATCCCGCCGGCAGTTTCACTTTTGAATTAATATGGAACACATAGGCTGTTTACTCACAGGTTAATAATCAATAAAATAAGCAAATAAATATATCTTTCTTACCCTCAGGTAAATATATTCATGCACACTCAAGCTGAACGGGCCTTCTAAGGGATCTTAGAACTGCTTTCAGAACTTGGTAAAGTCTGGGAAAAGGAAGAGATACCAGCAGAATGGAAGGAAGGATATCTGGTTAAGTTGCCTAAGAAGGGAAATTTACAAGAGTGCACAAATTATAGAGGAATAATGTTACTATCAGTGCCAGGAAAAGTATTAAACAGGATTATCCTTGAGAGATTAAAAGAGTCCATAGACAAGAAACTGAGAGATGAACAAGCAGGTTTTCGACAAAACAGATCATGTACAGACCAGATAGCCACTTTGAGAATAATAGTTGAACAAAGTCTGGAATGGAATTCACCACTATACATCGGATTTGTGGACTACGAAAAGGCATTTGACAGTGTAGACAGAGAATCACTTTGGAAATTGATGAGGCATTATGGAGTTCCCCTGAAGATCATTAATTTAATAAAGAAAACATATGAAGACATGACATGCAGAGTTCTTCACGAAGGACAGCTTACAGAACCGTTTGGGATAAGAACAGGAGTGCGACAGGGATGCCTCTTGTCTCCATTTCTTTTCTTGCTGGCAATAGATTGGGTTATGAGATCATCGACAACACACAACAGAAATGGAATCCAGTGGACTCTGACTAAGCAGTTGGATGATCTGGATTTTGCTGATGACTTGGCTCTTCTGTCCCATAACCGTAATCAGATGCAGGACAAATTGAAAACACTCGATGAGAGGTCACAGCAATTGGGTCTGAAAATACACAGGGAAAAGACAAAAATAATGCGAATAAATGCAGGTAATGATAACAGGGTTGAACTTGAAGAAACACCAATACAAGATGTAGAATCATACACATATCTTGGCAGTAATATAGACAAAGTTGGAGGGACAGACAGCGATATCAAAATAAGAATACAAAAGGCAAGAGGAGCTTTCATTGCATTGGGAAATATATGGAGATCAAGAGAAATTGGATCCAACACGAAAATAAGAATCTTCAACTCAAATGTGAAGTCAGTCCTATTGTATGGCTCGGAGACATGGAGAACAACAAAGACAACAACCAAAAAGCTACAGACTTTCATAAATGGGTGCTTGCGTAGAATAGAGGGATTAAAATGGTATGACAAGGTTACCAACGTGGAACTGATGACAAGAACTAGACAAGTGCCAGTGGAACAAGAGATGAGAAGAAGACGATGGCGATGGATAGGACACACACTGAGGAAACCTGTTGATAGCATTACAAGGCAGTCCTTGTTCTGGAACCCCCAGGGCAAGAGAGGCAGAGGAAGACCAAGAAGTACATGGAGAAGAGAGTTGGAAACAGAGGTGAAAATGATGAGGAGAACATGGAAAGAACTTGAGATGATGGCACGGGACAGGAGGACTTGGCATGTGTTTGTTGAAGGCCTATGCTCCTTTGGGAGTGGAGGGTTATGAATGAATATGAAGTTGCACAAGACCTTGAATTCGGTTGCCTACAATCAGTTTCATGTAATCATTCTTTCTCTGTTTGGATTCAATGTTAGTGTCCCTCGTCCATGCTTGGCTTCCATACAATAATCATGGTAAGTACAATACAGCATGTGACCTATTGATTACTTCATTCTAACCTTCCCTATATGTTTATCACATGATCTTGGAACAGTGTGTCACTCCAGAAGACAATACCAATTTAAACCACTACTAACACTTACTGTCGTAAATTGTGTGCCCTATCTGCAAACACTATACACATTTTTTTCATTTCGAACAAGCCGGCAATACTACACACATTCCTACTTAGGTCAGTGTGACACAACACATCCCGCCGGCAGTTTCACTTTTGAATTAATATGGAACACATAGGCTGTTTACTCACAGGTTAATAATCAATAAAATAAGCAAATAAATATATCTTTCTTACCCTCAGGTAAATATATTCATGCACACTCAAGCTGAACGGGCCTTCTAAGGGATCTTAGAACTGCTTTCAGAACAGAAGGCGAAGATTTGATCTTTCTATCTTTCCAATGCTGTCAGCTCGGTGTAAATTTTTGAATCTAATGGCCCCGATAGTACCACCTTGTTACTATTTATAGAACTACATCCAGCCAATCGGAGGAAAAGTCAAAAGGTTAATTTTTGAGACTTGTGCCTTATGCGGTTCTGAGCGTGTTTGTATAATCTGACTAATTTTAAATATTATATATTATAGTTATTAGCGGACCGATTTTAATTATCAAAAGTGATAATTAAACGGCCCATTGTTCTCTATCGTTCTATATGGTTTTCTTTTTGTTATTTCTTTGCATTTCAATCTGGGTAATTTTTAAGTAATTAAATTTGGCATTACCCTGATGTGAAAATATCACTAAAATAAATTTTTCTACTACAATAAAATTTTATCATGCGTGAATATTTATGCTTATGTGTTAAGCAATATCAGCGCTATAATTTGAGACATTTCCTTATGTTTAATTATCTTTAGTTGTTAAGAAATAAAATATATTCGTTCGGTCAAAAACACAAAATAGGCATTGTTACCAAGTTAAAAGGTTTCTTTATCCTTACCCCCCCAAAAAAAAGCATTATGATTGGTTGTTAAATTTGTACTATGCTCTTAGATAATTTTGGTGGGCGGTAGATTTGACTGGGTTCTTAGACTGCTTCAAATACTATAGTTAGTTTTAGATTCAAATATTATGCTAGTTTTTGAGCGGGGAATTTGAGCGTGGTGTCATACAGAATCAAAATTTTTACGACATATCTCGTCCGTTTGAAAAGCGTGAACCACTAGTGCAGCTTTCATATCTGTATTACAATCACGTTCAAATTGACTCTACTATGCCTTAGTGTGATCCTGGATTCCTGCAGGTGCGTGCTTACTGAAGAAATCTGCCCCAACGTTCTGCGATCCAGGAATGTACTCAATGGTAAACGAGTAAGGTTGTATGAGAAGAGACCACCTTAACAATCGTGCATTACCATGTTTTGCTTGAGCAAGAAAAACCAGTGGCTGATGATCGCTTTGGACCACGAAATGCCTCCCATACAAATAGATCTGGAATTTCTTGATTGCCCAAACTAAGGCTAAACATTCTTTTTCTACTGTGGAGTAATTTTGCTCCGCTCTGTTCAATTTGCGGCTGGCATAAGCAACGGGGTTCAATTCTCCGTCTGGTGATGAGGACCTTTGTAACAACGTGGCTCCCAATCCCACATTACTAGCGTCCGTTCTCACCACGAATTTCTGACTCAAATCAGGTAGTTTCAATATGGGCTTACTGGTGAGTTTGTGCTTCAGCTCATTATATGCCAGCTCACATTCTGCTGACCACTCTATTTTGTCTGGCTTCCCTTTACGGGTTAGATCTGTCAGAGGAGCATACACAGAGTTAAAATTCTGGATATATTTTTGGTAGAATCCACAAAGTGAGACAAAGGATCTCACATCTTTCTTAGTCTGTGGTCTGGATGCTCTCTGTAATTTTTGTAAGTTCTTAGGATCAGGGGTCATGCTACCCTGGTGTACAGTATGTCCCAGGAACTCCAATTCCTTGCAGCCAATACAACATTTTGTGGGTCTAGCTGTCAGATTTGCCTCTCTGAGTCTGTCAAATAACATATTTAGAGAGTCTAAATGTTCCTCAAATGTTTCAGTGGCGATGAGGATGTCATCCATGAAATTAGTGATACATGGATTTTTCAGGGGGTCAAATAATTTTCTCATCATTCTGGAAAACACACTCGGAGCATTCTTCAATCCAAAAGGCAACATATTGAACTCGTAGTGCCCTTCCGAGGTGCTAAAGGCCAGATAAGGTCGAATCTCAGGCTTCACTGGAATCTGATAATATTCCTTACTGAGATCTACCTTTGAAAAATATTTTGCCTTATTTAATCTGGCAAACAGTTGAATAATATCAGGTAATGGATCCACCTGACTTTCTGTGACAGCATTCAGTTTCCTGTAATCTATGCACAGTCTATGTTCCCCAGAGGGTTTTCTCAACAATACCACACTGGAGCTATAATGAGATTCACTATGAGAAATAATTCCTTCTTGCTATAAATATTCGATCTCTCCTTTTAAAACTTGTTCCTTAGCGAATGGGATAGTATAGGCTCTCATACAGATGGGTGTTGGGTCTAGCAATTTCATATCATACTCCAACAAGTTGGTGTGCCCCGGTTTGTCCATTAACACGGCTGTATGATTCTCCAGAACCTTCTGAATCTTCTCCCTCTGCCTTTTGTCACATGATTGCTGACTTTTACCTGTGCAGGAGTTTCGCAGGGTTTCAGGGGGTATTCATAAGAGGTGAGAGGTTCATTTTTCATTTCAGTGGCTATGGCCAAGGTCATTAAATGTGCACCTTCCAAAACTCGTCTATCATGGTATTTCTTGAGGAGGTTCACATGATAGACTTTTTCCTTTCCCTTCTTGTCTATCTTGTAATTAGTTCTAGATACCTTTTCCAGAACTGTGTATGGACCCTGCCATCCTATCTGAAGTTTGTTGCTGCTGCCGGGTAACAGAAGAAGCACCTTCTCCCCCACAGCATGCTCCCTATCCTTCGCTTTCCGGTTAAAATACTCAGCATGTTTCTTTCTGGCTTTCCTCAGATTATCATTTGCTAGTTTCCAGCCAGTTTTTAACCGAGAGGTCAACTTGTTCACATACTGGTATGATGAGGTTACAGTTTCTTCTGTTTTCTCATCTGCCCATGTCTTCAATAAGGCTTCCAATGGACCTTTAATGGGCCGGCCAAATAACAGAGTTGTCGGTGCCATTCCTGTTGAATTATGGGGGACTTCCCGATAAGCAAATAAGGCCGCAGGTAAGTATTGATCCCATGTGTCAGGTTTTTCATGTGCCAGCTTTCGCAGGATGGAAATAAGTGTCCCATTGAACCTTTCAACCTGCCCGTTCCCTTGGGCGTGATACGGACTACAGTGAAAGTGCCTGGCTTGAAAGATCCTGAAAACTTCCTCAGTTAGTTTCCCCTTGAGCTGTGATCCATTATCAGTCAATATCTGGTGGAGAAATCCTAACCTTGTGAATATTGTAAGTAACGCCTCTGCCACATGTTTAGAGTCGATTGATGACATGGCTACTGCATCTCCCCACATAGAACAAGTGTCCACCAGAGTAAGAATGTAACTGTTTCTCCTCTTGGTTCGTGTGAGAGGTCCAGCAATATCCACTGCAGCTCTCTCAAAAGGGGTTCCCATGATTGGCATTTCCCCAAGAGTTGCAGGTGCAGTCCAATGTTTTGGAGTTACCCTTTGACATTCTGGGCAGGATTTTACATATCTTTTTATATCTTCGGTTATTCCTGGCCAGAAGTAGTGACAAGCTATACGTTGTCCTGTGGCGCTAATCCCCATATGACCACTGAAGGGGATAGCATGGCCTAACTCCATCACCTTTTCCCTATATGAAGATGGAAGAACTAGTTGTCCATGACCTTTGGATCCTGTTCCAGCCTTCCTATACATCAACTTATTCTTCATATAAAATTCTCCGTTGTTTGGAGGGGTATGGCTTTTTGGTAGTTTTCTAAAACACGGCTTTAATGACTTATCCTCAGCCTGTGCTTTCCTCATATCCTCTGGATGAGTATTTATTGGGTTATCCTCCTCCTTCCTTGACTGTGACCTGGTCTGTACTGCTGCCATGATCACTGGTCTTTTGGGACTTCCCAAAAACACATATCTACACCCCAATATCAGAGGGTAGATTGGTTCATTTATCACTGCTGCTCTAATCACTCCTTCCACATAGCGAGATTTACCTCTATTCTTGCAATGGGAAGTGTCATGGTTGCTACGTCCTTAGTTGCCCCTTGTATCTCCACTGTTTCTGTGGTATATTGATCTGGGTGCACTAAGTTAGAACACACAATTGGGTCAAAATCCAATCCAGTATCATAAAGGCACTTGATAGTGGCCCCATTACATACTACTTCTTCACATACAGGGGGATGGTGAGGTTCTTGCTGTCCTGTAGACAGTTCCTTCTTTCCCTTGTTTCCTGTTTTAAGGCATGCAGCGAAATATGGAGGGTTTCTCTTCCTACAGTCTTTTGTATGATGATTATTTAACTTACAAATTTTACACCATTTTCCTTCTGGTCTGTAGAGTTTCTTTTCATTTACCTGAGGGTTTCTATCTCTATGATCAAATCTATACCTATCATAACTTTGTTTAAATCTATGTGGTTGATCCCTATTGTCAAACTTATTCTGGTTTTGTGGGGTTTTATTACTCTCTGCTTGTTTCTTTTTAACACCAGCCACTTCTGACTGGGCTGCCTGATATCTCTCAGCAACATTGAGAATCTCCCCCAACCTCTCTGCACCTTGTTCCATGAGGAATTTTCTCAAGTCTGGAGCCATGGACTCTCTTAACTGCTCCATAATGACCATTTCTTTCAGGTCTTGGGTTTTCCCCAGAGCAGTCCATTTCTCCAAGTAGGTTTCTAGTCTTGCAGAGAATTGGTGGTATGTTTCTCCAGACAGCAGCTTAGTAGTTCTAAATTTCTTTCTATAAAATTCAGCATTTTTCTCATATCTGACTAACAATGCTTGTTTTAGGAGGTCATAATCTTCTTGATCTTCCCTTCTTAATTTGGAGAAAACTTCATACGAAGTTCCCCTCAATCCTTGTGATAGTTTTAGGCTCCACTTTTCTTTCTCTAGACCATAGTTAGTAGCTAATCTTTCATATCTATTTAGAAATGATTCAATGTCATCTTCTTTCTCTACAAATGGGTCTAAGTGGAAATTCATGGCTGAATTTGAGGCACCCTGACTTGCACTAGTGTCAGAGGTAGTTGGTCTGCTTCCATTATCTGTAACATGTCCTTGATGTTCCATTTCTTTTAGTCTTAACTCATGTTCTCTTTGCAAACGTTTTTCCTCTTTTTCAGCCTCCATCTGCAATCTCTTAGCCTCAGCCTCCATCTGCAATCTCTTTTCCTCTTTTTCAGCCTCCACCTGCAATCTCTTAGCCTCAGCCTCCATCTGCCTAGCCTCCCTATCAGCCTCTGATTGCAATCTCTTAACTTCAGCCTCCCTATCAGATTCTAATTTCTTAGCCTCCCTTTCAGCTTCTAATTGTAATCTTCTCTCTGTCTCTAACTTCCTATCTTCTCTGTCTGTGAATTTATCACATTCAGTAGTAACATACTGAATCAACGTGTCCCCACTCATACCAAGGTCTTTTGCCGCCTGTATTGTAGCAGATCTAAATTTGGCCAAGTCTGCCATTCTCTTTCACTCGTACACAAACTATTAACACTTATAGTATCAATTAGTAAATACTAACTAACTTACTTAACTATAACCAATGACAACTCATCCAATTCAACACAAGTTGTTTAATTTTATCTTTATTATTCCCTACAGTGAGAGCCCCAGGGTATGATGGAAAAATTCCGGACAGGACACCAATATGTCATAAGAGGTTTTGATGTTACCAAAGTATGGGATATCCTGGACAAATAGGTGTATCAGATGATACCAGGATAGTGCCAGATAGGAGACTGGTCTTATAAGAAATACCCCCGTCTCTGAAAAGAGCAAGGGTGTATAGACATCAAAGTGGGGTCAAGCTATGTAAGTTCTGAGAGAAAATGATGATGATGTACTCTGAGTCCCTAACTGCTACCTCTCCTGATCCCAAATTGATTTGGCTACGGGTCTAGGGGAATGTATTTAATATAATTAATGATTAATTTCAAACAGAACTTCAACTTTAATAAAATTATTTAAGCAAGGCTGTATGAAATTTTGTGTACAATTTAATTGTCCTGACCCTCAATCTTTTAAGTCAGGAATTCTCAAAATCTAGAAACTGATATTTACACAGTAAAATAAATATTTTGGAAAATCTGTTCCATTTTTGAAAAGGGGTTACTGGAATAACTACACACACAGTTCCTGTTCATATTATTGATACTTCTGCTAGTACTACACTGTAAGGTCTCTTGATTACTTTGGAATGTCTGATACTTTCATCCTATAAAGGGTTGTAAGTTTATTTTGAATACTTTTTGGTGAATGGTTTGGATGAACTGACATTGCCTTCCTAAAGGACTTAACTTTAGAATGTTGCTGCTGCTGTTCTGTAAAACATTTGTCAGGATCACCAACTTTGTGACTCCTGACTGCGAAGATGAGGTCTGGTTCCAGTTGTATGAGGACCTCTCAACTCCCGCACTTCCTCTCAATTGAATGCAGCCACGAGGTAATTTCTTGATATAACCTGGAATAGAAGGACAACCCATTCCATGTAGAAGTCTGCCTCAATCCATTCACCCCTAAACAATATTAAAACTTACCATTGTCAGATATTTGTGCTAACAAGTTGCACAAGACCTTGAATTCGGTTGCCTACAATCAGTTTCATGTAATCATTCTTTCTCTGTTTGGATTCAATGTTAGTGTCCCTCGTCCATGCTTGGCTTCCATACAATAATCATGGTAAGTACAATACAGCATGTGACCTATTGATTACTTCATTCTAACCTTCCCTATATGTTTATCACATGATTTTGGAACAGTGTGTCACTCCAGAAGACAATACCAATTTAAACCACTACTAACACTTACTGTCATAAATTGTGTGCCCTATCTGCAAACACTATACACATTTTTTTCATTTCGAACAAGCCGGCAATACTACACACATTCCTACTTAGGTCAGTGTGACACAACACATCCCGCCGGCAGTTTCACTTTTGAATTAATATGGAACACATAGGCTGTTTACTCACAGGTTAATAATCAATAAAATAAGCAAATAAATATATCTTTCTTACCCTCAGGTAAATATATTCATGCACACTCAAGCTGAACGGGCCTTCTAAGAGATCGTAGAACT
>JAMPIV010009995.1:330000-395000 GCA_024509875.1 Oreohelix idahoensis
TGAAGTAAGTGTAGTTTGTAAAGGAGGTCACTTGGCAGCTTTTATAGGTTACGTAGCTGTCAGTGGCGGTTCTGCTCCTTCTGATGGTTTGGTTCTTGGTAGACTGATCACGATCGTCGCCGGTCAAGGTTGTAGGGCGCAGCACTTTCCCAGAAATGTCAGGGAATATCTACGAAGTTGGTCCCTCGTCTTTAAGCTCAGGCCACTTTTCCCTTCTTGTTCCAGAGATAGTACCCTCAACTGGTACCACCAACTAGTATGGTAAAAGAATAGAAAAAAATGCTCTCCTGAGTATTGCGTTTTCTGACACTTTCCACCATCCCATCTACCTGAGAATTTACCCTCGATGAGAATTAAACTTAATCACCCGAGAGAAAACTTTCTTTACATTTAAATTGAATAGCTTTATATTTACTTTACATTCAAATGAAAAGGTTAATAGTATAGATAGAATATTTTTGCGTTAACATCTACTCTGATTGAAAAGCTTTGAAACTATTGTTAATTTTAAAGTGAAAATGTTTACATAGACATTTACACTGGTTTGAAAGTGTGAATATTATAATTAGTGTACATCATTTCTTTTATCTTTCCCTCCCTGCTCCATAGGGAACTTGGGACTACCAATGTTTTTAGTTCTCTTTAAGAAACTAGAAAGAAAGCAGTCACCAGCCCTTGCAGTGGTGGTTTATGAAATCATCATTCTATATGATGAGGTTGCCAGCCTCAAATGACTTGGACATCCAATAGCACTTTCCACATATTAGTACTCACAAGGCAATATATACATATTAGTTCACATGTTAGTAATGAAAAATATAAAATGTACAAAGTACAACTTACGCTAATCTTGGCTCACAGACTGTTTGCTCAGAGAAGTAGGTTTAAGGATCTGGCAGATGCCTTTTTTCACGTGTCTTGGGAGTCGTTATGTTATCACTAACCTCCCACTATGACTCCGTGGTTCAGTTTCCTCACATGCCGGTCTTCCTTATTAAAATGGTTTTCCTGGGCTCTATTTCCTTCAAGATATTCCACAAAGTCCGGTCTGATTAAGATAATTTTGAATTCTAACCCTGGCAGTCTGGTTTCGTCTTGGCAAGCGATCCTCACAGTGAATTTTCACAGTGTCTTAAAACTGTAAAAAGGTCAGGTTATATGTCCCTTCTTCCCCCGCATTTGTTTGTTACGATGCTAAGAAAGCTCCAATCGTTTCAAACATGCGTGTTGTGTGGGGTAATTTCAAAATTATTTCCGCCTGAAATAATGTGCAAACGGTCATCTCTCCCATATATGGGAATAAAACATCGGATGCCTTGTATGCAAACTCACAAACACATCTGTGAACTTATTTCCTGTTTAGATACTCTCCTACCAATATTGTCTCCCCAGACAGATTATCGGCAATATTGATACAAAGATGGGCCAGCGGAACCGATTACTTTTATCACCTGTGTTTTCATGCATCCGCTAGACGGATGTCCCAGACGGACAATATGGCTTTCTTTACATACCCTGCCGCATCGTATTGTTCTGTGGAGTGTCGGGACCACCTTGGACAGCCCGTAACCGTCTCTAACAAAGGTGGCTAGACAACTTAAGTTATAAGAGTATTATCCGCTGACTTGTTCAATTAATCTCTATAATACTACAGTTCACCTGGTGAAACGTAAACATGTCTGGGAGTGGTAAGAGCAAAATAGTAGGTGCAGGAAATATGTCAAATAATAGGACAATGAGTGAGGAAAATGAAGAAATAAAGTGATAATGTAGGAGATAATGTAAAAGGACATACACAAATATCGTTACATACCCCATCACCTAAGATACTGCATTAATATCCTGGTTTTGGTATGAACTTTTACGTGGTGTGAGCCTTCCTCTACTACTGCTCTGGATGACAGTGTTCTTCTCCTCATTATACCGTTGGCGAGTGTTTGAATGGCTCGCTTGGCAATGTGTACAGTTTTGAACGAACAACTGACGCACGTCTACCCATCGTTTGGGCCAAAAGTAAACCTCTATAAGGTTACTCATAGTGGGTCCCACGGGAACATGTTCCCCCGATGAGCCGCTTTCATAACGGAAGGTCTTAAGGGTTCAGGCACCACGAGTTGCTTTCCCTGCCTCGTCCATCGATAAATAATTCCCTGTTCTTTGTGGACAGTTCCAGCTGAAGCATGGGTTATTTTGATCTAACTCTGTTCAGAGTACGGCGCTAGGGTAATGTCATCCTTCTGCGCTTGTCGTAACTCTGCTTTACTACACATAAATGTCGAGTTGAAGTACGAGTTATCCAATGTTGGGTGTTGGATACTCCGCTCAAACTCTTTCTTCGTAGTTTCCTCCTCCTGGTTGTCCGGGTTATGGTGAACAGAGAAATCTCGCACAAACTGTCGAATATCGTGTCGCAAACCTGGCCAGAAATAGTTCAGGGAGACCTGTTTTATTAGGGCATATGAACCTTTAATGGGATGGGGCATGGTTGAATGCATTTCCTGCATTAGGCGGGTGCGATAGGGTAATGGGACAACTAACTGTCTCTTGTTCCCCACCCGTCTATACATCAAACCTTTCTCCCTGTAATATGTTCCATGAAGAGTATGGGAGTAGTTTCCACACAACCTATAAAAGCAAGGCTTTAGGGATTCATCATTCCTGTGTGCCTTCTTCAGCTCCGAAATATTCGAGCTGATTAGAGATGACAACTCAGGGGCCGCATGGTCGTGTCCTGGGTTCTTTCTCTTTTGTGTCGTCCTGAAGTCACGTAAGGGATCTCCAAGAATCACATATTTCCTCCCTAAAATGAGAGGGTAGACTAAATCGTCTAAAACTGCGGCATTGATTTTTCCCCGTACATATCGGGTTGAGAAATCAATTTCCGCAACTGGAAGAAGCATAGGCTTTATACTCTTCCGGGGCCCCTGTATTTCTACAGTTTAATCAGTGTACTGGTGGGCCTTCACCAAAGATGGGGAAACTACAGCCGAGTATTCTAAACCCGAATCATATAAGCACCGTATTGTGTGGTTACCAACAGTTACTTGCTCAGTAATAGAGGGGTAGCTGGAATTCTGTTCATATGCCTCGGGGTCCTGGTTCCCTATCGGCCCCCTGATCAGGCATGCGACATTATAAGGGTTTTTTCGGCCTCTTACAATCCGATGAAAAATGTGTGTCATTTTGGCTCACCTTACACCACCGCCTTCCAGTTCCCTGGGCTAAATTGCTCGGTTTCTGCCTGTGGTGATCCTGTGGTTGTTGTTGCTGTTGTTGGGCCAACTTGTGTGATGTATTGTTCGTCGTTTACACTTCCGTGGATGAACGATCTGTTAGTTCTGGGCGACTATCGTGACCGCGCTTCCTGACAGGATTAACTTCTGCCTGGGCGCTTTTATACCTGTCGGCATATAACACCACCTGTTCAAAAGTTTCGGCTCGCGCTCCGCCAGGAACCTCCTCATATCAGGGTTGAACAGCTCCTCAGTAATCACCTCTTGGAGCCCTTCGTACGATTCGTCGAAGGCGCTGAGGGAGCCCCACTTCTATAAGTACATAGCCAGACGTGTAGCACACTGCTTATACGACTCGTCTTTTTGCCTCTTAGCTTCCCGGAATTTGCTCTGAACAGTTTGTGCATTCAGCTGAAAACGCCGAAGCAGAGCTTTCTACAATTCATAATTGTTGTTGTCTTCCGGGGCCATTTTGAGGAAGACATCGTAAGCAGGTCCTCTCAGGCTCTGACATAACTTCATTCATGTTGTATCTCTCCCTATCTAATCCATATGAAGCAGCTAAAAACTCAAACTTAGCAAGATAGATGTCTATTTCCTCAGAAGCCTCTGAGTACACATCTAAGTGAAAAGAGGCCGCGCTCGGAACTGCAGCGTGAGAGATATTTCCCCCATCGCTACCTAGAAACTGCCAGACCCGCCATTGTTAGAACCAGAATCGACTGTTCTTCCTTCGATTTCCAATTCCTTCAATCTAATGGCGTGGGCTCTGTCCGCTTATTCCGTTGCAAATGCCCTCTCGGCCTGTTCCTTTGCAAATGCCCTCTCCTGTTCCTTTTCCGCTCTTTCGGCCTGTTCCTTTTCCTTAACGAATGCCCTTTCCTTTTTTCTTTATAGAGACTTCGTGAGCCCTTTGCTTGTCCTTTTCTTCGGCTTGGGCCTTTTCGTGCTGTCTGGTCTTTCGGCGGCTTTCTCTGCTTCTATCCGTTCTTTGTCCTCGTTCACAGAAGAAGCTACAAATTCGGATAAATCTTTGCCTGATAAGCCTATCTCTTTAGCAATACTTAGGTAAATAGTGTAGAGATTTTGGAACTCTGCCATTCTGAGCACAAAGTCTGTTTACAAAGCTACACAAGATTACAATAGCTACTTTACTAGTAGAATTACAAGTTTACAACACTTAATTAGCAACACCAAGTGAACCTCTTATTTCTTTAACATTTGTTACAAGAAATTTTTTTTCTTTCTGATTATTCAATTATTCTTTATGAACTTATTTTTACTGTTATTTATGAATGCACCGTATGCTCAGTCTTTCTATAAATATATTCTTGACAATATTCTTTCAGTAAATCTGAAATTTATGTCAATCACGTCTAGGGAATTAACTAGACAGGTTCTATAATCCGGGACGAGTTCCGCAATTTGTCACTTATGACAATTGCGTGCCGAGTGAAAGCCCATGTGCCGATGCCGAAGCGAGAGCCACAATTGGATTACTAAATCTGCGCCCAGTGCTTTGGATTCCAGCAAACCGAAGTACTCAAGACCTAATCTAATATGAGCACTCAGGCAGTCTATCTTTTCTTGAAAAGCCCTTGAGTAGAAGATATTTGAGATGATGTTGTCCTATTCTAAATAGATTGGGGAAAAGGCGTCTGGAGAAGAACAGGGTCCCCTGGAGGGAAAATTGATTAACTTTGGGATATCGGTTTGGCAAAGAAGAAGAATTCCAGCACCTCTGATTACATGAAATTTCAGAGCTTCTACAAGTCCCCCAGAATTTATGTCAGACAGAATTCTCTGATAAGTCAGAAGAGTTTAGACCACTCTTATTGGTGTAAGTAAAGGCGACTGAGAGGTGGTTGAAGTAAAACTGTCAGTACAGCCTCAAAATCTAAATCATACTTTTGGCCATTTTGCAGAATTTGTCATCAAGGCAGATGTAAGGAGGAGAAACAAGAAAGTTTTGAAGGACAGTGGGGTTGGAAGATGAGAAAAGAAATGAATATTTTCCAGACGGTAGAAGAGGAAAATTTGCTGATGATGTTGTCCTGATTGCTAAATCAGAGACACATCTCCAAATCAACCTGCAAGTCTGGAAGAATTTAAAACTAAAAGTTTAGTCAGACTAGACCAGATCAGACCAGACTCTTGGATAGAAGGACAGACTCTCAAGACCAACCATAGAGGCAATTGTTAACTTTAGACCAGATAAGGACATGGTGATATATAGCCAGATCATACAGAAGAAAGAAAACATCAGATTAAGTTGGGAGATCAGGTCCTGGAGCAGGTCGACCAGACATATCTCGGACTATTATCAGACCGAAAGGACAGGCATCAAGGACAGAGTTGGACCAGACGATCAACCAGATCATACTGGCAGATCAGACAGAGCCAAAATCGAGATTCCAGACAGCAAGAAAGATGGATCAGAAACGGACAGATCAGACCAGACAGCTCCACCAGAACAGACCAGATCAGACAAAGACAGATGGACAGACGAGATCATGGGACAGATCAGACCCAGACAAAAGCCAGGACCAGATCAGAAATGAGGTATCTGAGGAAGACCAGGTTGAATAACAGAAGAGACAGATCCGCAACAGCAGACAGATCACGTCAAGGCCTAGGCCAGATCGGACAGAACAGATGAGACTAGACCAGATCAGACAAGACAGACCAGACTAGGCCAGATCAGACAGGACAGATCAGACCAATCCAAATCAGTCAGGACAGACCAGGCCAGATCGTAGACAACAGATCAGACTAGGTCAGACCAGACCAGATCGTACAGCACAGATCAGATTAGGCCAGATCAGACAGAACAGACCAGACTAGACGAGATCAGACAGGACAGGACAGACCAGACCAGTCCATATCAGGCAGGACAGACCAGACCAGAATCATACAGGACAGAGAAGATCAGACAGAACAGATCAGATCAGACAGGACAAACCAGACCAGAATCATACAGGACAGGCCACATCAAACAGGACAGGTCAGACCAGAATCATATAGGACAGATCCGACAGGACAGACCAGAACAGAATCATAAAGGACAGACCAGGCCAGATCATACAAGAAAGACCAGACCAGAATCAAACGGGACAGATCAGACAGGACAGACTAGACCAAACCAGATCAGAATCATACAGTAGACCAGAATCATACAGGACAGACCAGATCATAAAGGACAGATCAGACCAGAATCATACAGGACAGATCAGACAGGACATACCAGAATCATACAGGACAGACCAGACCAGAATCATACAGGACAGGCCACATCAAACATGACAGATCAGACCAGAATCATATAGGACCAATCCGACAGGACAGGACAGACCAGAACAGAATCATACAGGACAGACCAGGCCAGATCAGACAGGACAGACCAGACTCATACAGGACATACCTGATCATACAGGACAGATCAGACCAGAATCATACATGACAGATCAGACAGGACAGGACAGATCAAACAAGACAGATCAGAAAGGATAGACCAGACCAAAATCATGCATGACAGACAAGATCAGACAGGACAGAACAGATTAGACAGGACAGACCAGACCAGAATCATACAGGACAGGCAACATCACACAGGACAGATCAGATAGGATAGGACCGACCAGACCAGACCAGACTCATACAGGACCAGACCAAACCAGATCAGACAGGACAGACCAGACCAGAATCATACAGGACAGATCAGACAGGACAGACCAAACCAGAACAGAATCATACAGGAGAAACCAGATCATACAGGACAGATCAGACCAAAATCATACATGACAGATCAGACAGGACAGACCAGAATCATACAGGACAGACTAGACCAGATCATACAGAACAGACCAGACCAGACTGGACAGGACAGCTCAGACCAGTCCAGATCAGACAGGACATGCCAGACCAGATCACACTAGTCACGACAGACCAGAATCCTACAAGACGGACAAGATCAGACAGGACAGACCACACCAGATCAGACAGGACAGACCAGAATCAGACAGGACATGCCACATCATACAGGACAGATCAGACCAGAATCGCACAGGACAAACTAGAACAGAATCAGACAGGATAGACCAGACCAGAATCATACAGGACAGACCAGATCATACAGGACAGATCACACAGGACAAACCAAACCAAACCAGACCAGAATCATACAGGACAGACCAGACCATAATCATAGCAGTCAGGACAGATCAGACCAGAATCATACAAGACAGACATGATCAGACAGGCCAGACCAGACCAGATCATAAAGGACAGACCAGAATCATACAGGACAGATCAGACAGGACAGGACCAACCAGACCACAATCATACAGGACAGATCAGACAGAAAAGGACAGACAAGAATCATACAGGACAGACCAGATCATACAGGATAGATCAGACCAGAATCACACAGGACAGATGAGATAGGCCATACCAGACGAGAATCATACAGGACAGACGAGACCAGATCGTACAGGACAGACCAGACCAAACCAAATCAGACAGGACTCTCGTGAAACGAGTTGTGTAAACCCACTACTTTGTTAAATCCCTATGTCGAGAGCCCAACCAATGCCCAACCAATCAACGAGCACCGTTCACCAGTCGCTGAGCCAGAATAAATTACAAGAAGTTACGCCAGAAAAAAACTTAAGCCCTGTTTTTTCGGATGTGGGTCGCGGCCATCTTGTTCACGCAATATGGCGGAAAAACGGAATAAAATTAGCCTGTACGAGGCATGAGACCAAACTGCAGATAGCCAATCAGATTGCCCCGCCAGGAACCAACCAAACGCTTTCTTTAAGCTGTAGAAGTTACTTCACCTGCCTATATAATCGGATTATGCATAATCACACATCACCGACACGAAGCCAGAGATACCGACCGACTGAAGAGGAGAAGCTGTCAACCTTGATTTATTGCTTACCTGAGTGCATTGACCTGCAGCCTGCTTCACTAAGTCGAGTCAAAAACTGGCCTGTTTAAATCTTGGAGGGTTTTATTCGTGTCATCAAACCTGAGGACGTATGTCGAGTCAATCCAGCTGCCTAAAACTTCGCAGGAGCACAGAGATTGTACCTGAGCTACATCTTTAGTCCCCCTCAGTCTTGGGTGGGCTAAAGGAACGATCCACAGCAGGTGGTATGTCAAGCAAACTAAGGAGAACAGAACGTTTTGAGAGATGAGTACACATTAGTACCATTTCCGTCGGCAATTGTGAGCAAATTAACTGTCAGATACGAAAAAGAGATTTAGCGTAGAAAGAGACAAGATCAACAGCATAGCTAATAAATGTTATATCCTTAATTAACAGCACAGCTCATACATGTACTATAATTGAATAACAGCACAGATGATATAATTTTTGTTTCCTATAATTGGAAGACTAGTTTTATATATATATATATATATATATATATATATATATATATATATATATATATATATATATATATATATATATATATATATATATATATATATATATATATATATATATATATATATATATGCCCAATGGGCTGATCACCCGTTGGCTTGTCACACCGATTACGGAAACAACGGCAGATGGATCTATTTGCCGTTGTCCTAAATACGCCGCTAGGCATGATGGGAAACTACAACAGAGAAAATCAATCTGCTGTTGCCCTTAAGACGCCACAAGGCGTGATGGCCTCCGACGGCTTGGTCGGTCTTTGGCTAAGGACGGAAGAAGAAGAAGATAGATATTTTATATATATATATATATATATATATATATATATATATATATATATATATATATATGTATATATGTATATATATATATATATATATTTGTAAATCATTTGCAAACTTACAAATCCATTACATTCCATTTTCCAACATTCACCCTTCAGCACAAGAGTAGATAGTGTTTATACTAAATAAATAATAAGGAAATTGTATTTGAAGACTTGTCAATTTTATCATTGTTAAGTAAAATCTGTTTCCTTGTCTTAATATCACAGTTAGTTACACAGCGGAGGTGGCAATTTATGTCGGTCTCCTCTCTACTAATTTTTCGAGATCAGATCATTCACAGCCGTAACTAATTTGTGATACAAGTAGTTCTCTCAGACACTGTGACTTCACCATTTTCTGCAGAAATTCTATTTCTGTAATTGTCAGTACTATACTGATCTTAAAGTCAAATAAAACCTCTCGCCACACTGGGGGCTCGTTCCTGGGATATTTCTATATACCTTGAGCCATACTTAGTCTATTCATCTATCTACTAACTCTGTCTTGTGCCACCCTTAGAGAACATAAGAAAATTTTTTTTTGAGAAAATCATAATAGGATTTTTTATTGTTTTCTTAGGAGGAGTACCATTTAGTACTCAATAAATAGTTGATGCTCACAAAGTTGCACGGAAATTATTTGTTCATTTAAATTAATTAAGTTTAATTATAATTTTTGGATATAGTAAATTTACATACCCTATCTAAGTAACGCCATGGCTGATCTAGTGAAGTTCAGAACTGCGATCATGCAGATGGGTAAGGAATTAAATATGACAGGTGATGCTCTCACTCAGTATGTCACAACAGAAGTGGACAAACACATGGATAGGGAGGAAAGGAAATTGCAAGTAGAAGCTGAAAGAGAAGCCAAAAGACTGGATGCTGAGAGAGAAAGCAAAAGACTGGAAGCTGAGAGAGAAGACAAAAGACTGGAAGCTGAAAGAGAAGACAAAAGACTGGAAGCAGAGAGAGAAACCAAAAGATTAGAAATTGAAGCCAAGAAATGGGAGGCTGAAAATGAGGCAAAGAAAATTGAAGCTGAGGAAAGGAAATTACAAGCAGGGAGAGACCATCAGTTGAGATTAAAAGAGCTTGAAATTCAGGCAAATACTGGCAATAATGGTGGTAGCTCACCTCACTCTGAGAGTAGCTCCATCCAGAGCACCTCACGTGGGGCCATGAATTTTTATCTAGACCCATTTGTTGAGAAAGAAGACGCCACTGAGTCGTACCTGGATAGATATGAGAGACTTGCCACTACCTATGGCTTAGGGAAAGAAAAGTGGAGTCTTAAACTATCTCAGGGATTGAGAGGTGTTGCCTACGATGTATATTTGAAGCTCTCAAGAAATGACCAGGAAGATTATGAAATCCTGAAGCAGGCACTGCTTGTGAGATATGAAAAGAACTCAGAATCATATAGAAAGAAATTCCGAACAGCTAAACTTCTTCCAGGAGAAAACTATCACCAATTCTCTGCTAGATTGGAAACCTATTTGGAAAAATGGAGTAGTTTAGGAAAGTGTCAGGATCTGAAAGAAATGATAATGATGGAGCAAGTGAAAGAGTCCATGCCTCAAGAAATGAGGAAGTTTATCATGGAACAAGGAGCAGAGAGATTGGAAGATATTGTAACTGTTGCTGAGAGATATCAAGCAGCTCAGGCAGAATTATTAGGAAATAAGAAAAAGCAGGGTGAAAACTTCCAATCATCACAAACTATTCCAAATATGAACAAAAGGACCATACCATAAGGAACAAACAAAGATTTGATCAAAAGGACAAAAACCCTCTAAGATCGGATAAGAAACCTTACCGGAAGGAAGGAAAGTGATATAAAACTTGTCTAATGAGTAACCACAATACTGCAGACTGCAGAAGGAACAACCCTCCTTATTACCCTGCGTGTCTCACATAAGGGAAAAAGGGAAGGAAGGAACTGGCAGTTAGTCAGAATGACCTCCATCATCCCCCTGTCTGTGAGGAAGTGACATGTAATGGCACTAAAATTCAGTGCTTATATGATTCAGGTTTGGAATTCGACTCAGTCGTGAGTGCAACCCTAGTGCACCCTGACCAACTTACCACAGAAACAGTGGACATATAAGGGGCGATGCAGGGAACCGGCACCATGACACTTCCCATAGCAAAGATCAACGTGAGAACTCGCTATGTGGAAGGAGTGATAAGAGCAGCAGTAAGTGATGATCCTATATACCCACTGGTAAAAGGATGTAAATATGTCTTTTTGGGTGACCCAATAAAACCTGTTGTCATGGCAGCAAACCATACCAGGTCGAGCACCAAAAAGGAGGAGGGAGATCCAATAAACATTCATCGTATACAGATGAAAAAGGCTCAAACAGCAGACAGCTTATTGAAGCCTTGTTTTGGCAAATTGCCAAAGGCCCATAACCCTCCCGAGAAAGGAGACTACTATATGGAAAATGGCCTACTCTACAGACAAGCTGGAAAAGGACCTAAAAGGCATGGACAGCTGGTAGTGCCTAAATTCTACAGGGAGGAAATTATGGAGCAAGAGCATGCTACATCAGGCAGTGGTCACAGAGGAAAAGGGGCCACTGGTCAAAATATAGCATTGCGATATTACTGGCTAGGAATAATTGAAGACATAAGTCGGTATATGAAATCCTGTTCAGAATGTAACCAGGTAACCTCATTCAGAAGCGTAGACCAGTTACAGGACCTAGGGAAGCATTGTTGCGGACGTAGGCCCACAAAGAAAATACACAAGAGAAAACAACAGGTAGATGCAGTGATAAAGAGAAAACAAAATCACAACAAGTCTACTGTTACACCAGTAACCATGGCAACTCTCCGTATTGTACAGAGAGGGGACGAGAGACATCCCACCCCGACTAAATATTTGTCGGAACACCATGGCCTGGATCATTTGGAAAATTTGGTTAATCAGCAACCAGTATTAAAAAAGCTGCAGAAACAAACCCGAACCATAGAAGGTAGGAAACAGAGCTGTACCAAACAGTTGATGGAGACAGGCCCCATTTCGGTATACTGCCCCTTACAATAGAAATAGGTGTGGGTGTGGCAACGTTGTTGGTTTGGCCGTCCCCATACACGGTCCACTGGAAGCATTGCTGCGGACATGGACTGAACATTAGCAAGCACAAGCACTCAAGGATGAGATTGACTATCTCTTAAAAGAGAAAATTATTTCAAAGTCTGAATCTCCCTATAGCTCAAGTGTGGTGCTATTAAGAAAACCGAGTGGTGAACACAGGTTATGTATTGACTACCGGAAGCTTAATGCGATCACAGAATCTCAGGTGGACCCATTACCTGACACCAACCAGCTGTTCTCTACACTGAGTAAGGCTAGGTATTTATCAAAGGTAGATCTAAGCAAGGGATACTACCAAATACCAGTGAAACCAGAAGTTAGGAAAATGCTGGCATTTAGTACATCAGACGGACACTACGAGTTTAATGTACTACCCTTTGGGCTGAAAAATGCTCCCAGTATCTTTTCAAGAATGATGAGGAAATTATTGGAACCTCTACAAAATCCCCATATCACTAACTTTATGGATGACATTCTTGTTGCTACAAACACATTTGAAGAGCATATAGTAGCGCTCTCCATGTTGTTTGACAGACTGAGAGCCACTGGATTGACTGCACGTCCAACCAAGTGCTATATCGGTTGTAAGGAGTTGGAATTCTTAGGTCACACTATTTCTACAGGTCATATGTCTCCTGACCCAAAGAATATAGAGAAGTTAAAGAAGGCACCCAGACCTCAAACGAAGAAAGATGTGAGATCATTCGTGTCATTATGTGGGTTCTATCAGAAGTACATACCCCACTTTAACTCTCTGTGTGCACCATTAACTAACTTAACGAAGAAAGGACAGCCTGATAAAATCCAATGGAATGCTGATTGTGAAAAAGCTTACACAGAGCTAAAAGCAAAACTCACCAGCAAACCAATCCTTACGCTACCCGATATCACACAGGAATTTGTATTAAGGACGGACGCTAGCAGTATAGGTATTGGTGCAACTCTCTTGCAGCAATCAAAAGCCCAGTCGGAGGAACTTTTACCAGTCGCCTACGCCAGTAGGAAGCTGAATGCAGCTGAGTTGAATTACTCGACCATAGAGAAAGAATGTTTGGCTCTAATTTGGTCCATCGACAAATTTTCACCTCACCTGTATGGGACACACTTCATTGTCCAAAGCAATCACCAACCTTTAACTTTCTTGGCTGCATCTAGAAAGTTAAATTCGAGATTCCTAAGGTGAAGTCTGCTTCTGGCGCCTTATTCCTTTACCGTGAATTACATTCCGGGAAGAGACAATGTAGGAGTGGATTTTTTAAGTCGACACCCTATTACTATGGAAGGACAGACGCAAAAGGATTAACTACAGCAGGGGTTTACACGTCAGCTATGACAGGTCACAGCTAGGAAAGGAGGGGGCTATGTCGTGAAACGAGTTGTGTAAACCCACTACTTTGTTAAATCCCTATGTCTAGAGCCCAACCAATCAACGAGCACCGTTCACCAGTCGCTGAGCCAGAATAAATTACAAGAAGTTACGCGAGGAAAAAACTTAAGCCCTGTTTTTTCGGATGTTCACGCAATATGGCGGAAAAAACAGAATAAAATTAGGCTGTACGAAGAATGAGACCAAACTGCAGACAACCAATCAGCTTGCCCCGCCAGGAACCAACCAAACGCTTTCATCTGCCTATATAATCGGGCGAAATTTTATGCTAAAACACGCAACACCGACACGAAGCCAGAGATACCGACCGACTGAAGAGGAGAAGCTGTCAGCCTTGATTTATTGCTTACCTGAGTGCATTGACCTGCAGCCTGCTTCACTAAGTCGAGTCAAAACCTGGCCTGTTTAAATCTTAGAGGGTTTTATTCGTGTCATCTAACCTGAGGACGTATGTCGAGTCAATCCAGCTGCCTGAAACTTCGCAAGAGCACAGAGATTGTACCTGAGCTACATCTTTAGTCCCCCTCAGTCTTGGGTGGGCTAAGGGAACGATCCACAGCAGGTGGTGTGTCAATCAAACTAAGGAGAACAGAACATTTTTGAGAGATGAGTACACATTAGTGCCATTTCCGTCGGCAATTGTGAGCAAATTAACTGTCAGTGACGAAAAAGAGATTTAGCGTAGAAAAAGACAAGATTAACAGCATAGCTGATAAATGTTATATACTTAATTAACAGCACAGCGGATACCTGTACTATAATTGAATAACAGCATAGCTGATATAATTTTTGTTCCTATAATTGGAAAAGTTGTAATATATTTACATATCTATATAAATATAAATATTTGTAAATCATATGTAAACTTACAAATCCATTACATTCCATTTTTCAACATCCACCCGTCAGCACAAGAGTCGATAGTGTATATACTAAATAAATAATAAGGAAATTGTATTTGAAGACTTGTCAATTTTATCATTGTTAAGTAAAATCTGTTTCCTTGTCTTAATATCACAGTTAGTTACACAGCGGAGGTGGCAATTTATGTCGGTCTCCTCTCTACTAATTTTTCGAGATCAGACTCGCCACAAGGACAGACCAGACAAGACAGACCAGAATCATACACGACAGATCAGACAGGACAGACCAGACCCGAATTATACAGGACAGACCAGACCAAACTAGACCAGACCAGGCCAGAATCATACAGGACATTCCAGACCAAATCAGACAGGACAGACCAGACAAGACAGACCAGATCAGACTAGACCAGATCATACAGCACAGACCAGATCAGACCAAACTATGCCAGATCATACAGCACAGACCAGATTAGACCAAACTATGCCAGATCAGACCAGACAGGACAGACCAGACCAGACAATACAAAACAGACCAAACCAGACATGACAGATCAGACCAGACCAAACAGGACAGACCAGATCATGCAGGACAGACTAGACCAGACATGACGGATCAGACCAGACCAGATCATACAGACTAGACCAGATCAGATCATACAGACCAGACCAGATCATACATGACAGATCAGACCAGATCATACAGGACAGATCATACGGTACAAGACAGACCTGACTAGACCAGATCATACATTACAGACTAGAACAGATCAGATCACACCAGATAAGACATACCAGGCCAGACAGGACAGACCAGTCCAGACCAGATCATGCAGGACAGACTAGACCAGACATGACCGATCAGACCAGACCAGATCATACAGACCAGACCAGATCATACTTGTACATGACAGATCAGACCAGATCATACAGGACACATCATACGGTACATGACAGACCAGACTAGACCAGATCATACATGACAGACTAGAACAGATCAGATCAGACCAGATAGAACATACCAGGCCAGACAGGACAGACTGGACTGACCAGACCAGATCATGCAGGACAGATCAGACCAGATAGACCAGTATTATGAGTAAAATTCATAACATTTGTGTCGATATCATTAGATGGTTCGACAAGGCTTCTCGTTTGTTTGTTATACGTAGTCCTTGGTAACACAGGAAGTGACGTCATTGCCTCGAGGTGGAGTTTGGCAGACGTGAAGGTTTGGATGAGCAAACGTCAGAGATCGTCTGCAGGGACAAGATGTGTGTGGCTTATGGCGAGTGGACGTATGTCTCTGAGCTCATGAAATTTATATAATATTGTGACATATCCCTATTATGTACCATCACTAGTGCATCAATATACTTCTGTGAGATGTATCTAGCTATATTTTATAAGGGAGAATGGATGCTGCGTATCAAGTGAGTCTGAATTAATAAAACTTTGAAGTCTATCAAAGGACAGTGTTTTGAGCTACGACGGTACAGACAGAGCCGGATTAACGAAGTAGCAAAAGTAGCATATGCTACGGGCCCCGCGCTTTTAGGGGTCCCGCGCCAATAAATATGTACATAATTTTTTGGTCATCTTCTAATACGAGCGTTAAACCAATGATCTTGTGATTTATGCCAACTTTAGTGCCTTTTCATTTGGTGTCACGAAATTGTGAGAGAAAGAGCATAAGAGGGTGACTTAGTGTGACTCTTCATTATTTTTATCTTAACTGTTTGCGGACGGAAGCATTTAAGTGGCGTTGAAAATTTGGTCACGTTTGGACGGAAGCCTTTTTTTGGCTCTAGGCGACTGCCCCTCTAATTTTGTTTCGTTCTTTGTGAAATGAATTTGCATTAACAATAAAAACTAGAATTTAGGAAACGGAAACTTCCTGTTTTAATTGAGGAATACGGCGTGCTTGCACTCTCTTTCGATCTTGATTAAAATGTCTTGATTTGTAAGGTTAGAAAACTCAAAAAATGAGCAGTAGACACAGAAATATTGGACGTAATTATGCTTCTGGAAGTGAAAAACGTAAAGCGAAGGAAGAAAAAGAAAGAAGAGATCAACTTGTGATATCAAAAACACGTAAGCTGACAGAATATTTTGATGTTCATGGTGGTGGTACTCTTACCGCTGAAGCTGGAAGTACAGGAACAACTAGTACTAGTGCAGCACAAAACATACAGCAAAACCCAGTATAGAGTCTGAATGTGAAAGAATACGTAAAACGAAGAAGTACTCTAATGATATTGGTGACTGGCCGAACAATATAGATGAATGTGAGCGTGAATATTGGATATCCAAGGGAAGTGAAAAATGTCAACATGTTGATAGTGCCTTCTCTTCATCCGTGCGATTGTATGACACTGAAAAGAAGACTCGATACTGTCAGAATTCTTATTTTACACATATTCATAAACTTACAAACAAGCAACATGCAAGAAAATGGTTAGGCCTATGCTATTCAGAAAGTAAAGGGCGCTTATTCTGTTTCCCATGCAAGCTTACGAGTTCAGAATGTTCATCAAAGTTTACTGTGGTAGGGTTTAATGACTGGAAAAATGCAAGCAATCTATTGCGTCGACATGAAGAAAGCTCCTCACATAGACAAGCTTTAATTTCACTGTTGATGCGTAAAAACAAAGATGAACGTGTCGATTCCCAACTTGTGAAACAAATGGACATTCAAGAAAAGTATTGGCACAAACTTCTAGAGCGAAAAATTGAAGTTGTGAAGTTTTTAGCAGAACGAGGCCTTTCATTTCGTGGCAGTGATGAAATTGTTGGGTCCCCTTATAACAGGAATTACTTAGGGTTGTTAGAATTACTGGCCAAGTTTGACCCTTTTCTGGCAGAGCATATAAGTACTCATGCAAACAAAGGATTTGGACATACATCATATCTATCTAAAACAACGTGTGAGGAATTCATCAATCTGATTGGATCCAGCATACTGGATCACATTCTCTGTGAAGTGAAGAAATACAAGTATTATTCCGTTTCATTGGATTCTACTCCAGATATATCTAATATGGACCAGTGTGATAAAATTAACCGTGATACAACGTTAAAATATCTCCAAAGATAAAATGTAGGGACAAAAAATAATGCGTAAGCTACTAGAAGACATGATCGCCCATGCCGCGGGTCACTACCCGCCATGAAATTAACTTGTTAGACGTGAAGGCAAAACGTTTACCCTTGTAGACGGGATGAGAACGAAGATCAAAAAGAAAAATATGACTGAACATGTGCTTGAAACTAGCAAGGCTAAAAAGACGCAATTG
Source organism: Oreohelix idahoensis (assembly GCA_024509875.1). Lineage (NCBI taxonomy): Eukaryota > Metazoa > Mollusca > Gastropoda > Stylommatophora > Oreohelicidae > Oreohelix > Oreohelix idahoensis. The sequence goes on from JAMPIV010009995.1 coordinate 347,663, forward strand.
GTGGGGAAAGGAAAAAAATTCACGTCCCCAAGTTGACACAAGGTAAAGAAATCGACAAAAGGGACCTTAGTTATTATACGCAACAGTCATTTCTTGGACGCTTTTGCGATACTTAGCCCTTTTGTTTGAATTCAGCGGCAAACGCATTACAGAAGGTGCTCGAACATATTTCAAAAAAACAACTAACCTTGAAAAGTAACTTTTTCTTAATAATAATGTTAGGAATATAAAACCTAGCTGGCCGGATGGCCCATCTTGAGCAGAGAAATAATATGCTTTCATTTATACAGACGGATAGATAATAAGGAAGATATTGACAAAAGACTGTGTTGTTCATATCAGCGAGCGACTGCATTGAAACAAAACATGTCACTAATTTTCAAAAAATTGCGGCCTTGAGACTTAAGTGCTAAAATCTAGTTAGAATGAAAGAGAGGGGGCATTGGGGAAAGTTGTGGCTAAAAATAACTCTAGAGGCAGAATTCGTGTAAGAAATGCATGTATAAACAAGTGTGTTTTGAAAAAAACGCAAGTAGAGACAGACGGACCAACAGACAATAATACATACTTGACTGAGGTATGACTGAATTGACTTTTGGTAGGAGGTTTGAATTTGAAAAGGGGTAAAGGCGGTGATTGGCCACAGATAAACATATTATCGGCGCTCAGACGCGCATTTTTGCCATTCATCATAAATTGTCCAGTAGTAGACACAGTAATTATTCAGTGGTGTAATTCCCAGAAGCTAATTGCAATATTTAGAGGGACGCCATACTAGAGCCAGCAGCTCAGCTGAGTTTTGCTAGCATATAACTGTGTTCTCTATTCATAATTCTGGTAAGACTGAAAGTATTTCTTTGTATATTTTAATATTGTTTAATGTTTCGAGTGATTTGATACTGCCATATCAAAATCTATCCCTTACAACAAGTAAGGATTCGCTCTAGATCCCCAGCCCCAGTTCAGGGTCTAGAGACAAATAAAATACATAAACGCCAGCAAGGATTATGAAGGGCGGATCAAGTGTTGAGATCAGTGGAACATATCACCTATCCTATTCAATGGCAGGAAGCTAATGAACATATTTCAGAATATGTAGTCTTGGGGAACTTATACTATGTGAAACCAACTTGGTAAGATGTGCTGTATGGTCAGAGAGATCTGACCCCGTCTATGTGGTGTTGTTGTGTGTAGAGTTGTGTGCAGAAATGGTTTAGAGGATGGAATTCTGACACATGACCCAATACTTTTATTTCAGAACTGTGAGTTTTTTTATTTGGCACCAAAGTGGTGTCAAATGCTGTGTGGTAAAATACAAGTGTGGACCCGTGCAGTATAGTATTTTGGCAGAGCAGCCTTATATTGCCCCCAAGCACGGAGAGGTGGGGCCACCAGATTCCAGCACCAGAACTACTCAGTCAAAGATACGTGAGCGTCTGGCCTGCTGGATATTCACCAACTTAGTTTCTAACTACACACCAACTAGATTCCTATCAACTAGAACATACCATGTTGGGAAATAAACTTGTATTCCTCCCATCAGTAAATGGACAATGTTTGGTAGACATAGACTGGGAGTGATGAAGCCACCCCAACAGCACATCCATTAATCGGTCTCCCAGATAAATTACAAATATAAACAGTAGTAATATTAACTAGTCTTGTAAAATTCATATGTACACACCTTTCATTTATTATGCCATATATTCATGCATTTTATTCATAATTTCAAAACCTTTCATATGTTCTGACCAAAATAAAACCTTGGTTCAGAACAAATAAACTTAAAGAAAATTTAATATCAAAATTTTAAACAGCTTGAGTTAGTTCAGTGTGTTATAAATTTTATTAATATTATTAGACTTATTAAATATCTGTGTGTGTGTTTGTATATACTAATACAACACCTTACATTCAGTACCCTAGATTTTTAACGTAGCCACATTCAGTAGTAAAAAAAAAAAGATATGTGTGAGGTCGTAAGTGGTAGCAAGAAGGGCCTTCTGTAAATTCACAGCTACATTTATCTCAGGAGCCTTCACAGCTGACCTCATGCATCACACTAGGTAATATCACAACCATACAGTACCATCAAAAACCACTACATATATTGGGGTCTCTTGTCCAGGGATAATTAGCTAAACTTGTAATATTAGGATCTCCTGGTGGGAGAATTAAATTAGGGGAACACATTGTACAAATTAAAAGTGTCCCTTAAAATTAAAAGTGAAATTAAAAGTTGGTGAATCTTCACAGCCAGTGGTAATTAATTAGTTAACTGGCTAATTAGAATTACTTTAGATTATAGTAATTAGAATTACTTTAGTGGTTGGAAATTTTATCTTGCTCATTGCTAAATTGTCTAAAAAGTATGGCGGAGCTAGCCAAGTTCAGATCAGCTGCTGTGCTAACGGCAAAGGATATGGGAATGGATGGGCAGGTTTTAATTCAATATGTAACGGCTGAATGTGATAAGTATATTGAACGGGAAGAAAGAAGATTAGAAAAAGAGGCTGAAAGAAAATTAGAGTCTGAAAGGTTGGCTGAAGAGAAGAGGTTAGAGGCTGAGACTAAGAGGCTGCAGATTGAGGCTGAGGCTAAGAGGTTGGAGGCAGAAGAAAAACGACAGCAAAGGGAAGCAGAAGAAAAAAGATTGACTGCCGAAAGGGAGGCAGAAGATAGAAAGTTGCAAAGGGAGCACGAATTACGACTAAGGGAGCTGGAGCTACAAGGCCATGCTCCTGAAAATGGTGCCAGCCCTTTTGCCTCAGATGCTATGCCCAGTCTGGGAGCCTCAACATCAGCTATGGGGTTTCATTTAGACCATTTTGTTGAAAAAGACGATGACATAGAGGGGTACCTCGGACGTTTTGAGTTATTAGCTACTACATATGGGTTAGAGAGAGAGAGGTGGAGTTTAAAGTTATCACAGGGACTGAGAGGTACTTCTTATGAAGTCTTCGCAAAAATGAACAGAGAAGACCAAGATAATTATGACATGTTAAAGCAGGCTTTGTTATTAAGGTACGAAAAAAATGGTGAATTTTATCGTAAGAAATTTAGAAATGCCAAACTGTTGTCTGGGGAGACATACCACCAATTCTCTGCCAGACTGGAAACCTATTTGGAGAAATGGACGGCTCTGGGGAAGACCCAAGATCTTAAGGAGATGATCATGATTGAGCAATTGAGAGAGTCCATGGCTCCAGACATGAGAAAATTTCTAATGGAACAAGGTGCAGAGAAGTTGGGAGAGGTTTTAAATATCGCTGAGAGGTATCAGGCAGCCCAGGCAGAGGTAAGTGGCTCTAAAAAGAAGCACATAGAAACTTTTAAAGCTCCACAGCCATTTAATAAATTTGAAAATAGAGAACAGGGTAATAAGGGCAGGACAAACTTTGAACGGCCAAGAAATGACTATCGAGACAGAAACTCACAGTTCAATGACCAAAAATCCAATGAAAGAAAACCGTTTAACCAAGGAAAAAGATGGTGTAAATGGTGCAAGAAAGATAACCATAACACCGAATTTTGTAGAAGGAAACCTTCAAACATTGCTGCAATGAAGTCGGGGACTCAAAGATTAAAGGTTAATCCTAATGGACAGCAGGAACCTTATCACCCCCCAGTTTGTGAGGATGTTATTTGTAATGGGGTCACCATAAGGTGCCTTTATGATACAGGTTTGGATTATGATTCAGTTGTGAAGTCTAGCCTAGTGGACCCAAGTCAGTATACCACAGAAACAGTGGAAATACAAGGGGCGACTAAGGACATACCACTCATGACACTTCCCATCGCAAGGATAACGGTGAAAACTCGCTATGTGGAAGGAGAAATCAGAGCAGCAGTGATAGATGAACCAATCTACCCTCTGATATTTGGGTGTAGATACGTCTTCTTGGGGAATCCCGAGAGACCGGTGATCATGGCGACAGTGCAGACCAGGTCACAGAAGAAGGAGGAAGAAGGTGAACCTATAAATGCTCATCCAGAGGAGATGAGGAAGGCGCAGGCTGAGGATAGGACACTCAAGCCATGTTTTAAAAAATTGCCCAAATGCCACACACCTCCGAGCAAGGGGGAATATTTTATGAAGAACAAACTATTATACAGGAAGGCCGGAACTGGAACAAATGGTCACAACCAGCTGGTTCTTCCCACTTCATATAGGGATAAAGTGATGGAACTCGGGCATGCGATTCCCTTCAGTGGTCACATGGGGATCAGCGCCACAGGACAGCGTATAGCTTGTCATTACTTCTGGCCAGGGATAACGGAGGATATAAAAAGATATGTCAAATCCTGTCCAGAATGTCAAAGGGTAGCTCCAAAGCACTGGACTGCTCCTGCAACTCTAGGGGAAATGCCCATAGTGGGAACACCTTCTGAGAGGGTTGCAGTGGATATTGTGGGACCTCTCACTCGGACCAAGAGGAGGAACAGTTACATCCTTACTCTGGTGGACACTTGTTTTATGTGGGGAGAGGCGGTAGCCCTGCCATCAATTGATTCAAAACATGTAGCAGAGGCACTACTTACAATATTCACCCGATTAGGATTCCCGCATCAAATCTTGACTGATAATGGCTCTCAGTTCAAGGGGAAACTAACGGAAGACGTTTTTAAGCTATTTCAAGCCAGACACTTTCATTGTAGTCCGTACCATCCTCAAGGGAACGGCCAGGTAGAGAGGTTCAATGGGACTCTCATTTCTATCCTGAGAAAGCTGGCAGACGAAAAACCGGATCTGTGGGATCAATTCCTGCCCGCCGCATTGTTTGCGTATCGGGAGGTACCACATAGTTCAACCGGGATGGCTCCCGCAACTCTGCTATTTGGGAGGCCAATAAAAGGTCCATTAGAAGCGCTATTAAGGACCTGGACAGATGAGAAGGCGAAAGAGACTGTTACCTCATCTTATCAATACGTGAACGAACTGACCACTCGTCTGAAAGCTGGATGGAAACTGGCAAATGATAATTTGAAACAAGCCAGGAAGAAACATGCAGCATATTTTAATAGGAAGGCAAAGGACAGAGAACTAGCTGTGGAAGAGAAGGTGCTGCTTCTACTACCCGGCAGCCAGAATAAATTACAAATTGGATGGCAAGGTCCATATACGGTTCTAGAGAAGGTGTCTAGAACAAACTATAAAATTGACAAAAAGGGGAAGGAGAAAGTTTATCATGTAAACCTGTTAAAGAAGTATCTGGACAGACCACTCCAGGAAAGCACCCCCTTACTGACCTTGGCTATCGCAACTCAAATGCAAAAGGAACCACTCACCTCACATGAATACCCATTACATCCTTGTGAAACAGCAGCACAGGTAAAAGTCAGTAAGCACCTGACTAAAAACCAGAGGGAGAGAGTTCAACAGGTTCTGGAGGAACATACAGATGTATTAACAGATAAACCAGGCCATACAAATTTGCTACAGTATGACATGAAACTGGTAGACTCAAACCCAATCTGTATGAGAGCCTATTCTATTCCGTTCGCGAAGGAGAAGGCATTGAAGGAAGAAATAGATTATTTGTTGAAGGAGGGGATTATTTCACACAGTGAATCATCTTTTAGCTCCAGTGTCGTTTTGTTGAGGAAACCGTCTGGGGAACACAGACTGTGCATAGATTACAGGAAACTGAATGCTGTCACAGAAGGACAAGTGGATCCATTACCAGACACAAAACAGTTATTTGCCAGATTAAACAAGGCAAAATACTTTTCAAAGGTGGATCTTAGTAAACGCTATTACCAGATTCCAGTGAAGCCTGAAGTGAGACCTTATTTAGCATTTAGCACATCTTCTTCTTCTTCTTCGATCCTTAACCACCGACCGTCAAAGCAGTCAGTGGCCATCACGCCTAGTGGCGTCTTGTAGGGCAACAACAAATTGATTCCACTTTGCACGGTCGGTGGCCATCCTTCGTACAGTGCCCCAACTCTGGTTCATTCTTTGCATCTCAGCCTCCACAGTCCTCCGCCAAGTTGTTTTTGGTCGGCCTCTCTTTCGCTTTCCTTCAGGGGTCCAAAGCATAGCTGTTCTTGTGATGGCATCGGGGTCTCTTCTGAGGACATGACCAACCCAGCTCCAGCGTCTGCCAGCTATGATGGTGTGCATGTCCTCTTGCTTGCTACGAGTAAGCAGATCTTGGTTGGTGATGGTATTCGGCCAAAAGATGCGGTGAATTTTTCTTAGGCATGTTGTGTGAAAAGAGGACAATTTTGACATTTCCTTCTCTGTGACTCTCCAGCATTCCGCACCATAGAGAAGCACAGAAAGCACGCAACTCTGGTACAATCTTAATTTTGTGCTTGTGCTGTATTGGGAGGACTTCCAGATGTTATTTAAGCTAAAGAAGGCTGTTCTTGCCTTATTCATTCTGATGTTGATGTCTTTGCCTGCCCCACCGTCTGGTGTTACTATGCTTCCTAGGTATGTGAAGGTATCTGTCTGTACCAATTGCTGATTCCTTACTGATATGGGCTCAGGGTTGCTCACATTGAGCGTCATGACCTCAGACTTCTTTAAATTGATGTTCAAGCCCACCTGCTGGCTAAATTTATTAAGTCTATCCGTTTTTTCCTGGATGTGTTGATGTGAATGTGCCAGCAGTGCAATGTCATCTGCATATTCCAGATCTTCCAATGTAGAAAATGTAGTCCATCTTATTCCTCTTGGACTGCCCTCTGTTGTCTGGCGCATCACCAAGTCTATGACTGTTAAAAAAAGAGTGGTTGATAAGGGGCATCCCTGTCGTACTCCTGTCTTCACCTCGAAGGTTAGGTTGCTCTGCCCAACACTACACGTAAAGTTGGCATAGAGGCTTTTTATGATTGTCACTATGCAGCTTGGAATTCCATAAGCCCTCAGTATTTTCCATAAACTGTCCCTATGTATGCTGTCAAAAGCCTTTTCAAAATCAACAAAATTTATGTAAAGCTGTCTTTGCCATTCTGAGCACTGCTCTATAATGTTCCTGAGAGTGAATATATGGTCTACACATCTTCTGTTCTTTCTAAATCCTGCTTGTTCTTTCCTCAGTTTGTAGTCTACTGCCTTTGAAATTCTCTGTATAATTATCCTGCCTAGTATTTTGCTGGGAACTGAGAGAAGAGTGATTCCTCTCCAATTATTGCAGTCTGCAAGATCTCCCTTTTTGGGCAATTTGACAATTATTCCTTTGTTCCACTCTGATGGTGTTGTCCCCGTTTTCCACACTTGTGCAAATAGTGGTTCTAATAGTTCTGCTGCTAGCTCAGGGTTTGTCTTAAATAGCTCTGCATTTAAGTTATCATGGCCCGGAGCTTTACCGTTCTTTAACCCTTTGATTGCTGTGATGATTTCTTCTTTTCGTGGAATGTCTGTATTTACATCTAGATCGTTTTCCGCTGATGAATTTAGTTATTTTGTATACTGTGCTTTGTTCATTTCTCAGTGCTGCCTCTTCTGCCTGTTTTGCAAGATCGTCTAGGAAATTCCTTTTGTTGGCTCGGGTTTGGCGTTTAACTTCCCTGTCGAGCTGGCTGTACTGTTCGCTATATAGTTGCTTTAACCTGGGGGACTTCGCTTCTGTTTTCTTTCTTTTCATTTCCTTTCTCATCTTTATGGTGTTTAGTGTTTCTGGTGTTATCCAGTCTTGCTTCTTCCTTTCCTGGAATCCTAAGCATGATTTGCTACTTTCCTTATATACTGTTGAAATGGTGTTGAAATTCTGGTCTATATCATCAGTCAATGTCTTTTCCTGGCTTTTGGCAAATTGATATCGTTTCTTAATGTCGGCCGCAAAAGCTTTTCTGGTAAGGGGGTCCTTCAATTTGCTGATGTCAAACCTTTTCTGTGTAGTTACAGTTGGTCCAGCCCTTTTTAGTTTCACTTTCAGTTTTGCTACTACTAAATGGTGATCACTTCCCACATCTGCACCTCTTCTTACCTTCACATCTTGTAATGCATGTCTCCATCTACCGTTAACCATGATGTGGTCTATCTGGTTTCTGTCCCGACCATTTGGTGATTCCCATGTCAACTTGTGAATTTCCTTATGTGGGAAAAGTGTTCCTCCAATGACCAGGTTGTTAATGCTACAGAAACTTATTAGCTTATCCCCATTTTCGTTTGCTGTTCCGCTGCCGCATTTCCCCATTGTTCTTTCATTATATGTATTGTGTGTACCAACTTTCGCATTGAGGTCTCCCATTACTATAACAAGATCATATCTAGGTGTGTCTTCCATTTCTTTCTGAAGTTGTTGATAGAATTCAACACATTGACGCTTTAAAAATGTTATTTAATAGGCTTAGGGAGGCGAACTTAACTGCTAGGCCAACAAAATGTTGTATTGGATGCAAAGAGTTGGAATTCTTGGGACACACTGTATATCAGGGTAACATGACCCCTGATCCCAAGAACTTGGAAAAACTGCAGAGAGCACCTAGACCACAAACAAAAAAGGACGTGCGATCATTCGTGTCGTTATGCGGATTTTATTAAAAATACATCAAAGATGTTAACTCTATCTGTGCTCCTCTGACCGATCTGACTCGCAAGGGACTTCCAGATAAAATTATTTGGACTGCGCAAAGTGAATTAGCGTTCCAAGACTTAAAGGAAAAACTCACTAGCAAGCCTATTCTCAAACTGCCTGATTTGACACAGGACTTTGTCGTAAGAACAGACGCAAGTAATGTAGGACTCGGGGCGGCTTTGTTGCAAAGAACATCTTCACCTGATGGGGATCTGAACCCAGTCGCTTATGCAAGCCGCAAATTGAATAAGGCGGAACAAGGATATTCCACAAGCGAAAAAGAATGTTTAGCGTTAATCTGGGCAATAAAGAAGTTTCAAATCTATCTGTATGGTAGGACTTTTGTGGTCCAGACGGATCATCAGCCCCTCGTATTCTTATCTCAGGCTAAGCATGAAAACGCAAGATTGCTGAGGTGGTCTTTATTGCTTCAACCTTATCAGTTTAGTATCCAATATATCCCAGGAAAATTGAATGTCGGTGCAGATTTCCTCAGTGATCAAAATTAGAGTAGTGGCAGGCGTGAGGAGTAATTTTATCTATGTGTATCACTGGTTTTGGAACTTGCCGTAGGCATGTTTTCAAGTGGGGAGATGTGTGATAAAATTAATCGTGATACAACGTTAAAATATCTCCAAAGATAAAATGTAGGGATAAAAAATAATGCGTAAGCTACTAGAAGACATGATCGCCCATGCCGCGGGTCACTACTCGCCATGAAATTAACTTGTTAGACGTGAAGGCAAAACGTTTACCCTTGTAGACGGGATGAGAACGAAGATCAAAAAGAAAAATATGACTGAACACGTGCTTGAAACTAGCAAGGCTAAAAAGACGCAATTGGTGGGGAAAGGAAAAAAATTCACGTCCCCAAGTTGACACAAGGTAAAGAAATCGACAAAAGGGACCTTGGCTATTATACGCAACAGTCATTTCTTGGACGCTTTTGCGATACTTAGCCCTTTTGTTTGAATTCAGCGGCAAACGCATTACAGAAGGTGCTCGAACATATTTCAAAAAAAAAACAACTAACCTTGAAAAGTAACTTTTTCTTAATAATAATGTTAGGAATATAAAACCTAGCTGGCCGGATGGCCCATCTTGAGCAGAGAAATAATATGCTTTCATTTATACAGACGGATAGATAATAATGAAGATATTGACAAAAGACTGTGTTGTTCATATCAGCGAGTGACTGCATTGAAACAAAACATGTCACTAATTTTCAAAAAAATTGCGGCCTTGAGACTCAAGTGCTAAAATCTAGTTAGAATGAAAGAGAGGGGGCATTGGGGAAAGTTGTGGCTAAAAATAACTCTAGAGGCAGAATTCGTGTAGGAAATGCATGTATAAACAAGTGTGTTTTGAAAAAAACGCAAGTAGAGACAGACGGACCAACAGACAATAATACATACTTGACTGAGGTATGACTGAATTGACTTTTGGTAGGAGGTTTGAATTTGAAAAGGGGGAAAGGCGGTGATTGGCCACAGATAAACATATTATCGGCGCTCAGACGCGCATTTTTGCCATTCATCATAAATTGTCCAGTAGTAGACACAGTAATTATTCAGTGGTGTAATTCCCAGAAGCTAATTGCAATATTTAGAGGGACGCCATACTAGAGCCAGCAGCTCAGCTGAGTTTTGCTAGCATATAACTGTGTTCTCTATTCATAATTCTGGTAAGACTGAAAGTATTTCTTTGTATATTTTAATATTGTTTAATGTTTCGAGTGATTTGATACTGCCATATCAAAATCTATCCCTTACAACAAGTAAGGATTCGCTCTAGATCCCCAGCCCCAGTTCAGGGTCTAGAGACAAATAAAATACATAAACGCCAGCAAGGATTATGAAGGGCGGATCAAGTGTTGAGATCAGTGGAACATATCACCTATCCTATTCAATGGCAGGAAGCTAATGAACATATTTCAGAATATGTAGTCTTGGGGAACTTATACTATGTGAAACCAACTTGGTAAGATGTGCTGTATGGTCAGAGAGATCTGACCCCGTCTATGTGGTGTTGTTGTGTGTAGAGTTGTGTGCAGAAATGGTTTAGAGGATGGAATTCTGACACATGACCAATACTTTTATTTCAGAACTGTGAGTTTTTTATTTGGCACCAAAGTGGTGTCAAATGCTGTGTGGTAAAATACAAGTGTGGACCCGTGCAGTATAGTATTTTGGCAGAGCAGCCTTATATTGCCCCCAAGCACGGAGAGGTGGGGCCACCAGATTCCAGCACCAGAACTACTCAGTCAAAGATACGTGAGCGTCTGGCCTGCTGGATATTCACCAACTTAGTTTCTAACTACACACCAACTAGATTCCTATCAACTAGAACATACCATGTTGGGAAATAAACTTGTATTCCTCCCATCAGTAAATGGACAATGTTTGATAGTTATAGACTGGGAGTGATGAAGCCACCCCAACAGCACATCCATTAATCGTTCTCCCAGATAAATTACAAATATAAACAGTAGTAATAGTAACTAGTCTTGTAAAATTCATATGTACACACCTTTCATTTATTATGCCATATATTCATGCATTTTATTCATAATTTCAAAACCTTTCATATGTTCTGACCAAAATAAAACCTTGGTTCAGAACAAATAAACTTAAAGAAAATTTAATATCAAAATTTTAAACAGCTTGAGTTAGTTCAGTGTGTTATAAATTTTATTAATATTATTAGACTTATTAAATATCTGTGTGTGTGTTTGTATATACTAATACAACACCTTACATTCAGTACCCTAGATTTTTAACGTAGCCACATTCAGTAGTAAAAAAAAAGATATGTGTGAGGTCGTAAGTGGTAGCAAGAAGGGCCTTCTGTAAATTCACAGCTACATTTATCTCAGGAGCCTTCACAGCTGACCTCATGCATCACACTAGGTAATATCACAACCATACAGTACCATCAAAAACCACTACAACCAGCTGACTTTGACTCTGCGCTACGTTTTGCCATCTGGACCAGTTGAAAGATTTGTGACATTTTTGGATATGGAAGGTCATAGTGCTGAACAGCTTACTAAAAGTATACTTAATTTTTTAATGGCAAATGACATTGATATTAAAGACTGCCGTGGTCAAAGTTATGACAACGCCAGCAACATGAGTGGCAAGTTTATAGGATTACAAGCAAGAATTAAAGAGATGAATAAGTTTGCGCATTGCATTCCGTGTTTTGCACATTCACTGAATTTGGTTGGAAAATGTGTTGCTGAAGGTTGTCAAGAAGCAGTCATTTTCTTTGGATTTGTTGAAAGTCTGTACACCTTCTTTTCTGGTTCTACCTACCGATGGGGTCTCCTTTCTACTGCATTATGTGCTGGCGGTACTCATAACAAGTCCCATTTGCCCTTTGTGAAAAGACTGCCAGATACCAGGTGGTCCGCTCGGGCAGACACAACAAAAGCACTTTTACACAGTTTTTCTGCAATAAAACAAGTCTTGGATGATATTTCAGATAACAATGATCAGAAGGCAGAGTGTCGTCAACAGGCTCGTAGTCTACTTTCAACCATGATGAAGTTAGAAACAGGAATAATGATCATACTGTGGGATCAAGTATTACAGCGTTTTCAAATGACCAGTGCTTCTTTGCAATCTTCTGACCAAGATTTGAATACAGCTTGTGCACTCTATGAATCCCTGCGGGGGTATATTCAAGCTATGCGGTCTACTTTTGCAGACATAGAGCAAAAGGCCAAGGATCTGACTGAGTGTGAACATTACCAAGAACAAACTCGAAGTAAACACAAACGAAATCGAGAGTATGATGATTTCAGTGGTTCCAGCACACTTGATCCACTTGTTGAATCTCAAACGCCTTCTCAGCAGTTTAAAAGCCGAACATTTCTTGTCCTTATTGATAGCTTGCTCTCTGCCTTGTCAAAACGCCAGAAAGCTTATCAAAAGTTGAATGATGTATTTGGATTCCTTCGTCAGTTACAGTCGTTTACACCTGAAGAGGTGGTAACGAGATCATCGAATCTTATTTAATCATATCCGGAAGATCTGGAAGAAAGTCTTTGTGAAGAACTTGTGCAGTTTACAGAACTGTTGAAAACTGATCTTGCTTCTCATATTGGCACTACTCTAGACCTTGTAGAGTTACAGTTTTACCGTTTGATAATTGACAATTCTTTGGAGTCTTGTTTTCCAAATGTAGAAATCGCCTTGCGCATCTATTTGTCACTAATGGTAACCAACTGCAGTGGAGAACGATCATTTTAAAAACAAACTTATTAAAAATGAACTAAGGAGCACCATGGGTCAAAAGAGATTGAACAATCTCACACTAATGAGCATTGAACATAAACTTCTGCGTGAAATTGATACATCCTGTATCATCAACAAATTTGCTCATGCTAAATGTAGAAACATTAATATTTAAACAATAATGTTGACTGTGTTGTTACTTTTGATAATGATAATTATTATGCAAATTAAAAATGTATGTGTTCAAATATATTTGTGTAGTTTTATTGTTTTTTTTTTATATAGGGCCCCTTTCTTAACATATGCTACAGGCCCCGTACTAGCTTAATCCGGCCCTGGGTACAGAGACTTTCCAACGACTGCATATATTACGCCATGATATATATATATATATATATATATATATATATATATATATATATATATATATATATATATATATATATATATATATATATATATATATATATATATATATATATATATATATATATATATATATGTATGGGCTTGTTTCAAAGTACATGAGGAGCAGCGTCTCAAGTAACAATTAAATATTGTATCCGTTTTCCACTTCGCCTTGGTGACGTTATTATGACATGGTGATCGTCAACTGTGTGCGTGGTCTTGTGGTTAAACCCTAGCAGTCTTCTTGGCCAGAGTAACCAGTCGGTTACCATATATCAGATCAGACCAGATCATAAACGGCAGATCAGACTAATTCAGACCAGACCAGGTCATACAGGACAGATTAGATAAGACCAGACAGGACAGATCAGACCAAATAGGACAGAACAGACCAGATCTGACAAGACCAGACAGGACAGATCAGATCATACAGGGCAGATCAGACTAGACCAGATCAGGCAGGGTAGACCAGACAGGACAGACCAGACAGGATAGACCAGACCAGACCAGATCATACAGCACAAACCAGACTAAGCCAGATCAGACCAGTCCAGATCAGACAGGACAGACCTGACTAGATCGGACAGCACATATCAGAATAGGCCAGACCAGACCAGATCGTACAGCACATATCAGACTAGGCCAGATCAAACGAACAGACCAGATCAGACAGGACAGACCAGACCAGTCGATATCAGACAGGACAAACCAGACCAGTCGATATCAGACAGGACAGACCAGTCAGGACAGGACAGACCAGTCCAGAATCATACAGGACAGATCAGATTGGACAAACCAGAACAGAATCACACAGGACAGACCAGAATCATACAGGACAGATCAACCTAGACCAGAATCATACAGGACAAGGCAGACCAGACCAGACCAGACCAAAATCATACAGGACAGACCAGACCAGACCAGAATCATACAGGACAGATCAGACCAAATAGACCAGACAAGTTAAGATCAGAACAGACAGACCAGGACAGATCAGACCAGATCATACACGGCAGATCAGACTAATTCAGACCAGACTAGATCAGGTCATACAGGACAGATCAGATCAGACCAGACAGGACAGATCAGACCAAATAGGACAGAACAGACCAGATCTGACAAGACCAGATAGGACAGACCAGATCATACAGGGCAGATCAGATTAGACCAGATCAGGCAGGGTAGACCAGACTAGACCAGATCAGACAGGACAGATCAGACTTGGCCAGATCAGACCAGTGCAGATCAGACAGTACAGACCAGACTAGATCGTACAGCACAGATCAGAATAGGCCAGACCAGACCAGATCGTACAGCACATATCAGACTAGGCCAGATCAGACAGAACAGACCAGACTAGACCAGACCAGTCAGAACAGGACAGACCAGAGGAGAATCATACAGGACAGATCAGAGAGACAAACCAGACCAGAATCACACAGGACAGACCAGAATCATACATGACAGATCAGACAGGACAGGACAGACCAGACCAGACCAGAATTATACAGGACAGACCAGACCAAACTAGACCAGACCAGACCAGGCCAGAATCATACAGGACATTCCAGACCAAATCAGACAGGACAGACCAGACAAGACAGACCAGATCAGACTAGACCAGATCATACAGCACAGACCAGATCAGACCAAACTATGCCAGATCAGACAGGACAGACCAGACCAGACAATACAGGACAGACCAGACCAAACATGACAGATCAGACCAGACCAAACAGGACCGACTAGTCCAGACTAGATCATGCAGGACAGACTAGACCAGACATGACAGATCAGACCAGACCAGATCATACAGACCAGACCAGACATGACAGACTAGAACAGATCAGATCAGACCAGATAGGACATACCAGGCCAGACAGGACAGACTGGACTGACCAGACCAGATCATACAGGACAGATCAGACCAGATAGACCAGTGTTATGAGTAAAATTCATAACATTTGTGTCGATATCATTAGATGGTTCGACAAGGCTTCTCGTTTGTTTATTATACGTAGTCCTTGGTAACACAGGAAGTGACATCATTGCCTCGAGGTGGAGTTTGGCAGACGTGAAGGTTTGGATGAGCAAACGTCCGAGATCGTCTGCAGGGAAAAGATGTGTGTGGCTTATGGCGAGTGGACGTATGTCTCTGAGCTCATGAAATTTATATAATATTGTGACATATCCCTATTATGTACCATTACTAGTGCATCAATATACTTGTGAGATGTATCTAGCTATATTTTATAAGGGAGAATGGAAGCTGCGTATCAAGTGAGTCTGAATTAACAAAACTTTGAAGTCTATCAAAGGACAGTGTTTTGAGCTACGATGGTACAGAGACTTTTCAGCGACTGCATATGTTAAGCCATGATATATATATATGGGCTTGTTTCAAAGTACATGAGGAGCAGCGTCTCAAGTAACAATTAAATATTGTATTCGTTTTCCACTTCGCCTTGGTGACGTTATTATGACATTGTGAACGTCAACTGTGTGCGTGGTCTTGTGGTTCAACCTTAGCAGTCTTCTTGGCCAGAGTAACCAGTCGGTTACCATATATTAACATTCAATATTCAAATAATAAGACCCCGCAACGCAACAACCAGACAAGTTAAGATCAGAACAGACCAGACAGACCAGACCAGACAGGACAGATCAGACCAAATAGGACAGAACAGACCAGATCTGACAAGACCAGACAGGACAGACCAGATCATACAGGGCAGATCAGACTAGACCAGATCAGGCAGGGTAGACCAGACAGGACAGACCAGACAGGACAGACCAGACCAGATCATACAGCACAAACCAGACTAAGCCAGATCAGACCAGTCCAGATCAGACAGGACAGACCAGACTAGATCGGACAGCACAGATCAGAATAGGCCAGACCAGACCAGATCGTACAGCACATATCAGACTAGGCCAAATCAGACAGAACAGACCAGATCAGACAGGACAGACCAGACCAGTCGATATCAGACAGGACAGACCAGACCAGTCGATATCAGACAGGACAGACCAGTCAGGACAGGACAGACCAGTCCAGAATCATACAGGACAGATCAGATAGGATAAACCAGAACAGAATCACACAGGACAGACCAGAATCATACAGGACAGATCAACCTAGACCAGAATCATACAGGACAAGGCAGACCAGACCAGATCAAAATCATACAGGACAGACCAGACCAGACCAGAATCATACAGGACAGATCAGACGGGACAGGACAGATCAGACCAGAATCGGACAGGCCCACCAGACCAGAATCATACAGGACAGACCAGACCAGATCATACAGGACAGGACAGACCAGATCAGACCAGACAGACCAGACCAGAATCATACAAGACAGACAAGATCAGACAGGCCGGGCCAGACCAGATCAGAAAGGACAGACCAGAATCATACAGGACAGGACCGACCAGACCACAATCATACAGGACAGATCAGACAGAAAAGGACAGACCAGAATCATACAGATCAGACCAGAATCATACGGGACAGATCAGATAGGACAGACCCGACGAGAATCATACAAGACAGACGAGACCAGATCGTACAGGACAGACCAAACCAGACCAAACCAAATCAGACAGGGCAGACCAGACAAGACAGACCAGAATCATACATGACAGATCAGACAGGACAGACCAGATCAGAATGATACATGACAGACCAAACCAAACTAGACCAAACCAGGCCAGAATCATACATGACATTCCAGACCAAATCAGACAGGACAGACCAGACAAGACAGACCAGATCAGACTAGACCAGATCATACAGCACAGACCAGATCAGACCAAACTATGCCAGATCAGACCAGACAGGACAGACCAGACATGACAGATCAGACCAGACCAGACAGGACAGACCAGTCCAGACCAGATCATACAGGACAGACTAGACCAGACATGATGGATCAGACCAGACCAGATCAGATCATACAGACAAGACCAGATCATACATGACAGATCAGACCAGACAAAATAAGACCAGATCATACAGGACAGATCAGACTGTATAGGACAGACCAGATCAGATTAGACCAGATAGGACAGACTGGACTGACCAGACTAGATCGTACAGGACAGATCAGACCAAATAGACCAGACAAGTTAAGATCAGAACAGACAGACCAGACCAGACAGGACAGATCAGACCAGATCATACACAGCAGATCAGACTAATTCAGATCAGACTAGATCAGGTCATACAGGACAGATCAGATCAGACCAGACAGGACAGATCAGACCAAATAGGATAGAACAGACCAGATCTGACAAGACCAGATAGGACAGACCAGATCATACAGGGCAGATCAGACTAGACCAGATCAGGCAGGGTAGACCAGACAGGACAGACCAGACCTGAACAGATCATACAGCACAGATCAGACTAGACCAGATCAGACAGGACAGATCAGACTAGGCCAGATCAGACCAGTGCAGATCAGACAGTACAGACCAGACTAGATCGTACAGCACAGATCAGAATAGGCCAGACCAGACCAGATCGTATAGCACATATCAGACTAGGCCAGATCAGACAGAACAGACCAGACTAGACCAGACAGGACAGACCAGACCAATCGATATCAGACAGGACAGACCAGTCAGAACAGGACAGACCAGATGAGAATCATACAGTACAGACAAGATCAGACAAGACAGACCAGACCAGAACCATACAGGGCAGATCAGATAGGACAAACCAGACCAGAATCACACAGGACAGGCCAGATCATACCAGAATCATACAGGACAGATCAACCTAGACCAGAATCATACAGGACAAGGCAGACCAGACCAGACCAAAATCATACAGGACAGACCAGACCAGAATCATACAGGACAGATCAGACGTGATGGACAGACCAGGCCAGAATCAGACAGGCCCACCAGACCAGAATCATACAGGACAGACCAGACCGGATCATACAGGACAGACCAGACTAGATCATACAGACCAGACCAAATCAGACAGGACAGACCAGATCAGACCAAACTAGACCAGATCATAAAGGACAGATCAGACTAGACCAGATCAAACAGCACAGACCAGATCAGACAGGACAGACCAGATCATACAGCACAGACCAGATCAGACCAAACTAGGCCAGACCAGACCATACCAGATCGTACAGCACAGACCAGACCAGGCCAGAATCATATAGGACAGACCAGACCAGATTGGTAGATGTAAAGAAACGATATGAGCATATCACACTCAGCCATCATCTCATCATCTCAACCCATAACCCATCATGGGTCGTAGGGGTGCCATGGTGGAAGCATCAGCAGACAGGGTACACTCAGCCATAGAGAACCTCAAAACTCACAACAAACTACTGACTTAATAAAACGGTGTTTGGATAATACTGAACCATTTTAATGTAAAAACATTTACATGTAATGAGAAACTGACATGAAATTGATGAATCTGAGATGTCCACCCTTTAACTTTTATCGCATAATCTTATATGTACATAACTGAAACAAAAACTAAGTACTTAAATAATTAACTGACTAGTTAACTAATTAGCCAACCAATAAACTTTTCAGTATCGTTCACAAACTACGCCTGCACATTTTTTTTTAAATGTAGTGTCTAAAAGGTCCTAATGGATTTAAAAACCAAAGTTGTACATTTTAGTAATGATAGTGGAGAGGAACAACTAAAAATATACATCATTATATGAAAATAAGAACTGGATGCTTCAGATCTTGGTCACATAAAAAAGTGAAGAACAAAAATCAATACAACACAAAGAAACATTGACAAAAGTAGCGACTAGAAACACCACCAGCGCTATTGAAAATAATTGTTTCCAGGAAATACTACTGATGATTTATTGTGCAGGCTGAAGCATGAATATGTTCACATTACTTTAGATATACTCGTAACAACATGTAGAAATGGTCCTGATGGGATGCTCACGTGATAGCAAGGGTCCGCAAGTTAATAAAATGGCATTGTGGCAAACACTGCGGTTTAAGTGCGTTTCTTTGTCCTTACTTCATCAAATAATCACTGCTGAAATATCTCCAATCCATTTTTCGTACTTCTAAGACATGTTATTGGATTTTTTATTATCTATTCCTTGACCTAAACCGTGGAAGCTGTATCTTCAAACGCGTCTTTCTGTCCTGGCGGTTTCCTGGTGATTCCCCAACCACCCCTCCCCTTTTTTTAAAGCCAGTGGGAGCATCGAGTGGCAAAGTGGTTAACGCGCTTGCTTCTCGAGGCAAAGTTACCGTAGCGTCATGCTCTCGTCTATCCAGCTGTAAACTGATACTTGAATGGTCTTGAGTTAGGGAAAGCGAGGATGATAATCGGTCACAGCATATAAAATCTGAGACAGTGGAATCTTTAACACTCCACTCCCCTATGGCATTATCTGCAATGGAGCTTCCTTTACCTGTTTTTCTTTTAATCCCATAGGGTAGTGTTTCCCAACATGTGGTACGCGAGAGATGGTCAAGGAGTATACAGCAGCTTTTTTTTTTAAAAATGTTACTTTAACATATTTTTGTTCCTTCTTCGTACACTCTCAGACGTCAACTTGAACATATTCAAAGAAAGCTGTGGTAGCTTGTGCCTGTTTGTATTTCCATAGAGCTTTTCCAGGCATGGTACTGGTGACGGCCACAAGTGCTTTCTCTGTTCCTCATAGGCCAGCCGGGCATCTTTGAAGTAGATGTTCAGCAGTCTTTTTATCGGTGCCACAGTTACTTACACTCATCGGTAAATATAAGTATTTGAAATGTACAGGACAGTCGTCTAATGCAGAAGTATTTGCAGAGTGCAACAATTACAGTAATGTGGCAGTGTATGCTTAATATCAATACATTAAAAAAAAGTTAGTTGCTTATCCTTTACGGGACGTGGCAATCAACCCCAGCTTTTATTGGCTGTTTGTGATTTTTCTAGGCAATTTTTTCATTCAGTAGTTTGCCATTGCTTTCTGAACGGTACGGCGCTTAAACCATTGTTAAAAATCCACACAAAGCGATCTGCTACCAAACCGCCTGCAGCAGATTTCGAACCTGGTATATCTGGATTATGAAACTGCGTTAATATCCATTAGGCCACAGACGCCGACATCAATACATTAACTTATGTATATTTGTGGGGACAACCATGTATTACCAAATAAAATGTTGGTGAAGTGACGGTATTTCTGCAGATGAATGCTACATCTGGGCTACAAAGAAATTCGATTCCCTTGTTGGGATGCTGATAGCATAGTCAGCTTCAAACATTTGCTTGCCATTCAAACTGACTACGTAATACTTATGTCCGGAGGGAGGGGGGGGGGGGGGGAGAAGAGAGAAGAACTGCAACAATCCAAACACATCGACAGCTTTCGACACGACAAAGCTTTGGTCTGTGTTCGCCTGATAGCCTTTAATACCTATTATGAATCAAGCCATTACAATGTTCTACCAAACTCCCGAAGATGTACCTCAACCAAAATCTTTCAATGTCATCTACACCTGGAAATCTTCTCCTAACCAGTTCTGTTGAGGTCTTATTTTATTTATACTTCCAATTCTCTTTCTCGTGCGTTTTGCGATCTATATTTCTTCAATAATAGAAGTTACCACAAAAATTGTTTTCTCAAAGTCCTTTCCGTAGTCTCCAACATCCTTTCCTAAAGTTTTTGTTCCATTACATATCGTGATTCACACTGATTTTGTAGCAGTTATCTTTCTCCTACATTTTTTTTAAAGCTCAATTCACGAATAATAAATGCCCAATTCTGACAATCAAAGCAGAAGTGGAATACAGGGCAATCGCGATTTACGCGAATTCGAAATAACGAAAAAGATCGCTATTTGAGATAACTGTCGAATTTATGAGCAAGTAACCCGCCAAAACATGATTTTCCCCCCCCCCCCCCCCCCAAAAAAAAAACTGAAACGCCTGCGTGCTCTTATAATAGGTGTTCAATTTAGCTTCCACGGTGTCATGCGCGCATTTTTCCGAAAAAGTGGTGTGATTTTTCATTATTCATTACACGACGTTAAATATATAAGGGATGCAGCTTTCGGTTTTTTCAGTTACTTGTATATATTTGTTCTATTGACTCATCATTATTTCATGTTTGTATTTTATGTCTTATGTTTTATTTTCACCTGCCTGTGCTTTTTTTTTTTTGAAAACTTTTATTCATTTCTATTGTTAATCTACTTGCAAAAATCGTCCCCTAACCTGGTTAAATTCTATAGAGAATGTGATCTCAGTTTACGTGAATACCAAATTACGCGCCGGAACGTACATTCCTCTGGAATGTAACTCTGTGTTTGTCTTTACCTAGTATAGATACGGCTATGAAATTCTCTCATCACCTGGCTTTACCTAGTATAGATTATCATCATCATGTAGCATGTCCTTTGCAGAACCTCGCTCTCATCACAGCCCGCCTGAAAGACTCTCGATCTCTAACCAGCCCTCCTGCCTCCCCCATTGTCATGTTCAAGGTGTCTTCAATGTCCTGTGTCCACCGTCGCGTCCCCTGCCTCACCTTCCAGGTACCATACCCTCCATCACTGCTCTCTCTAAGCCACTATGACGTTTAATGTGGCCAAAATATTTCAGTTTCCGGGACATGATACTGTTTATGAGCCAGTTTTCCTCGATGTTCAGGTCGTGTAGGATGTCTATATTTCTCTTCTTCTTGGTCCAAGATATTCTGAGAATTTTTCTGTAACACTTTGCTTCGAAAGATTCGATTTTTTTCTTTAGTGTTTGAGTAATGGTCCATGATTCACATCCATATGTTGCTACCGGAAAGATGCACGTTCTCAGAAGTTTTACTGTTATTAATTTGCTGGTGTTATGCCATAGGTTCTTCATTTTATTTAACCTCTGCATTGCTATGGCCAGTCTCCTTCTGACCTCTTTTGAACAGTCTCCATTGTTGTTAATTATGGAGCCAAGATAATTCAAAATTTGTGACATTTTCAATTTCCTCATCATTGATGGTAATTTTTGGTTGGCATCTTGTTTTGTCTGTGGACATTATCTTTGTTTTGTTTTTTTGTGTTCAGAAAAAGGTTCTGATCCACACTGTGTCTTTTGACAGACAGTATTAACTGTTCTAGTCCCTTGGCACAGTTTGAAAGAATAACTGTGTCATCTGCGTACCTGAGTTCTGGGATCGCATTTCCACCAATTGTGAACGGATCCCAACGTTCACATTCTTGGTCACTCCAAACATTTTTCATTATATTTTCTGCATAGATGTTAAACAAGTATGGAGAGAAGATGCAACCCTGTCTTACTCCCCTTTTCACCTCAAACCATCCTGATGTTTCCCCCGCTACTCTGACCGCTGCTTGTTGTTCATGGTATAGTGTTTCAATTAGATGGATCAAATGCGCCGGAAACCCCACGTCTCTCATAATGTTCCACAATTTCTGATGTTGTACGCAGTCGAAGGCCTTGGTGTAATCTACAAAACAGGCATGAAGATCTACATTGTATTCTCTGCATTTCTCGAGGATGTTTCTCACATTAAAAATGTGATCTCTCGTACCTCTGCCTTGTCTAAAGCCCGCCTGTACTTCATGTATTTCATGTACTAACTTTCTTTCTATCCTCTTCATGATAATCCGCAAGAGGATTTTGCTGGCATGACTTATTAAAGCAATAGTACGATAGTTGGTACACAGTTTTAAATTTCCTTTCTTTGGGAGAGGTATATACACAGATCTTTTCCATGCTTTGGGCCAGATTGCACTGTTCCAGATCTTCACACATAGTGCATGATAAACGAGGACACTGGCCTCTCCTCCTGCTTGGATTAGTTCAGTTGGTATATCATCGCATCCTAGTGATTTCCCTTTCTTCAGGCTTTTGATTGCTGCACGTACTTCATCTAATATAGGTTCTGGCTCTCTCTCTCTTCACTTTCAATCGTCATGTCTGGGGTGTTTGTACTATCTTCATACATTTCTCTACAGTACTCCTTCCATCTCTCAAATATATCCTTACTTTCTGTTAATATGTTACCATTTTTATCACTGATTACATGTAATGATGGTCTAAAATCATCTGTTAGCGTTCTGATTTCCTTGAACATATCCCCATCTTTTCCCTGAATTTGCAGATCTTTTATTCTATAGCAGGTGTTCGTTATGTACTGTTTCTTGTCTTTCTTCTTCTCTCTCCTGATGTTTCTTGTGCAGTTTTTGTATAGATTATACAGCTATGAAATTCTCTGATCACTTATCTTTACCTAGTATAGATTATACGGCTATGAAATTCTGCCAGGGGAGGCAGACACTTGAACACGTGCTCTCAGCGTGTAAGGTGTCATTAGGGCAAGGGCGATACACTTGGCGCCATAACAAAGTGCTAAATGAGCTTGCTGCGACAATAGACCTGGCAAGGATGAAGGCGAATAGCAAACCCAGGTCGAGCACCGCAAATACATACTTTCTGAGGGCAGGAAAGTCAGCACACCCCAAACCGAGTAAACCTGGTAGCAGTTTACAATCTCTTCTTGACTGTGCAAACGATTGGGATATGGCGGTAGACCTACCTGGACGAGGGGCATATCCAGAGAGTATCAGAAAATCGCGGAGACGGCCGGATATAGTACTTCATTCTTCAGCAGCGCTTTAGGTTATACTGATTGAACTGATTGTGCCATTTGAATCCAAATTGGACGAGCAACATTTGTTCAAAGCGGCCAAGTATAATGATCTGGCCGCGGATCTGAGACACGATGGGTTCACTGCAAGGGTCATGGCTGTTGAGGTGGGCGCAAGAGGGCTTGTGGCTGCATCAGTGTATGATTTATTGAAACTGTTGGGGCTGAGGGGACAGTCGAGAACAAGGGCAATGAAGAGGCTTAGTGAAACTGCCGAAAAGGCATCAGGCTGGCTGTGGAACAACCGCAATGGGCAATAGAAATCGTGACAGTAAACGCTGCGGTACAGAAAACACCAGGAATTTTTCTAAGTCCACAATACGTTGAGTTTTTTGGTGTACTAGTGAAAGGGCTGTGACTGAGGGGCAACAGGCGGCGTGTATTATAAGAGGTGTTAGGCACAGAATTTCAGCTGCTAGCGCGCAGTGGCAGGCCTCGTCGGCTTCGCGCAGGTGTCTCAGTGTGTGTCCTTAGTTGTGATGTGCGACGGAACGAACAGAATAATTTGTCTTCTCTTTGTTACTTTCACAATTGCCTCGACGGCTGGCGGAGGTGTGGATTTTAAAGTTGCTACCATAAGTGAAATGGGTTCATTTTCGATACAAGACACTAGGAGGCTGAGACGCTTGGGAGTCATGACCCAAGTGGGCCCGCCCCCCTTAAAGTGTAAAGGAGTATACTGGGCCGAAACACTTGTCGGATGGGGGGACTCCTGATGATCAGATTGCCTCCTGTTGTATCACTCTGTAAAGAGTTTCCTATCATATCTTCTCATCACTTGGCTTTACCTAGTACAGATGATAACGGCTATGAAATTCTCTTTATAACTTGCCTTTACTAGTATAGATTATAACGGCTATTAAAATCTCTGATCACTTGTCTTTAACTAGTATAAATTTATACGGCTATGAAATTCTCTGATCACATTCAGAGATTTCTTTCGACACTGTTTATTTTCAGAACAGCTTCCTTCGTCCTATTTATTGTGTGTGATTATTTATCGGAGTTTCAGGGGCAAAAACATATTAAAATCACTAAGCTTGTATATAGTGCAGGCGGTTTCAAAACAGAAACCTTACACCAGAAAAAAAAAGTGTACATTACAGTAGACAAAAACATTTTGAATAATGTGCGATTTAGAGGTCTGTTGTCATGACTTTGTACATCAGTAAAATGTGATACATAGTCGTGCACTATTATACTGGTCGGTGAAGAATGTGCTGAGAATTTTAAGTGTCCTAAATATTCAGTAAGCATGACTAATTCTTGGGAAAGAATAAGTGTGTGGTACACGAAACCAAGTTAATGTATTCAAATATATCTCCTACCAATGCGGTCTGTACCGGGATATTCAGTCAGCAGCTCGTGGGACACATCCGGCATGCGGAGAAAGGGACAAAAAAAATATAATACATTTCACATAAAATATTCATAAGATCTCTAACCCAGCGAATTTATAAACCTATCAGAATGACTTGCAATTGGTCCACAAGAAACAGTGATTAAATAGCCCTTGTCTACAGTCAGCCCTACAGATTCTGTGCAGCATCAACCGCCGTGTTGTTTAAGAGGGGGTCTCTAAAAAGAAAAGAAATAATAGCACTACTATACCCTCAGGCACGTCGTACAAGGTGACTAACTAACATGAGGTTGTGCTTGAGGCTGACAACCTCATCATGTAACACACATTGCTACAGAAACCCCAGCTACAAATGCATGTGAATGCTTGGTGCACCCTTCCTGTAAGGGGACCAGCTACAGCGGTAGCTTCATGCTCTGCCAGGAGCGCGAAAGAAAATGATAATGATGTATAGATTAGACAGAGGCTAACGTCAGAGGTTAGCAAAATAGTGAGAAGCATTTTGTTACACAAATAACAGTAACAATGCCTTTGTGCTTTATGAATACAGATGGTCATTTATATAAAATGTTGAAAGACAACAACTACTGGCCATGCAAGATATCTGGTTAAGAGGGTTGAAAAAATGAAATTACAAGAGAATCTTGCTATTATGCTCCCTCAGTGAGATTAACCTCCTCATGTATATACTAAAAGAACCCGAGTGCCATGCCTAGCAGACTTAATAAAATGTTGTTCTCCTGGAACAGCTTCACCCCTTCCCGTTCTAAATAATCCTTAGCATTCGAGACTGAAAATACTAGTGTAGCCAGATTTTTAATGTAACCACGCCCCAGTTCTTTCCTTCATTATACACTTTAGAAGCTGCTCTGTCTAACACTTGATGATTCTCTACATTTTCGCTGACAAAGATGGTCTTTGTGCAAAGTGATTTAGTTTTTTGTTTGTTTTTGTTCTAGAATGTTGTTTTTACTTGTGTTATGTTCTTATATTGTGGTATTGGCTCTTATTATACGTGCATATTAACACGTAACTACAAAAATATTTAGAGATATCCCCATGAGCCAGAAAGCATTGGAGCCACCACTGGTAAAGACTACATTTACCTTTTACAATGGGATCAAAAGAGCTAAGGGATTACACCATTAAAAACAGAATGTTTGGGTACATTTCTCTATGACATGATTTACAAGATCAGTAGTGTGGACTTGTCTCGATTTCATTCAAAACATTGTAGCAATTATGTCTTGGCATTTTCAGAAGCTCTTGCCAAATATGGTGCCTCCACTGATATAATAAGTCTTGATTTACGTTAAGAGTTTTGATTCATGTGATCAGTCATGATAAGTCAAGCTTGAAGGATGAGTGTTAATCTAGTCACATCACAGTTTTAGTGATGAGTCTGAGTTTAAGTGTTGCATCTTGTTTTGCATGCAGTGAGTTTTCATGTATGTGACAAGAACTGCTTTAATTTGGTCAGTTTTCTTTAGGTATGATGAACTGTGTTTTGTGACCCAGCCTTGTCTCATGCTGGAACTCATTGTTTTGGTGCAAATTTGTTGTTTTTTTTTTTGTTTTTTTGTTTTTGAGTCTTATTCTACATGTCTCTCTTATTATGTGTGTATTGGAAAACAAAATCTGGGGAAAATATGCATATAACTGCGAGAATTTGGGAATGTTTCGAAAATACATGCCAGAATTTCAACAAAAACTTTCAGGAAAAAATTGTTATTTTGAAGTAAACAAGTCATTTGTAAACAATAATCACAAGTAAATAAATGCAACTAACTGAAACATCTAACACAATAGCTTGAGAGTTACATCCACATTGCCAAATACAAGTTATATACACAACTATTTTCAGTATAACATTTGCTATATAGAGACATTGATAAGCAAATGCTTCATTAAATTAACACTAAAATAAAAAAAACTAGAAAAATAATGACATATTTACTTCATGACAATACTTTGCACGCTACAGTATATACACATAAAAACTGGTATAAAAGTAGCAAAATTATGTACCATTTGAAAATGATATTACAAAGACATGAATTAATTTTTCTGTCTCTCTGTTCAGATATATTATGTTCGGATTTCAAAGTGCAAGTCAATCATGAGCCATTTCACTAAGCTCCCATCAACAACAATGCCTCATACTGGGACATATAACAGATACGCAGAAAGGCAGGAAGACAGACAAATACATGTTTCACTGTTTTTCTCACAACTCAGAATCAGATCTCTTTCAAACCTTCTTTCTATACACTTTAAATCAATATTAACAGTTTACCGCTACTTTTATCACAATAACTTAACTAACCATGACAGTCCAATTTCACTTATAGGGGCTTTTTAAAAGTAGCTGTTGTGTTTTTAATTTCTTAAGGTTGGACAGGTAAATAGTGGTCTCATTGGGGGGGCGCCTTTGAGACGGTGTTGACTTAAAAAATCAGTTAGCTTTTCAGTCAACACAAACAAACATCAATAATATATCAAACATCACAGTCGATATGTTATGTGCTATCTTCTGCCACGATCGTGCAGGTGGAGTACTAACACCATATAGTCTGTGCGTTATTAGGATTAAGCCCCTGGTGTATTCTCAGGTATCATCAAATTTAAGTTATCACACATGATATATTCATAAAGAGCATATTTATCAACTGATAAATGAGTTGTTTACATATTGAGCTTAACACAGACAGCTTTCATATGGTAAGGTTAATTATGCAGATGAAGGAAACATCAGGGATAGTGACAGCAAGCACTGCACAAAGCTGGCATTCTACACTGCAAGCTTTCTTTTCTCCATAGCACTAAGAACTATTGTTAGCTTGTGTTTAGTTTCAAAATCATGACTGTCTTGAACTGTGGAGGCAGAGGAAACGATATATTCTGGCGTACCATGAAACATATATATATAGATTTGACACTCCTCATCATCCAAACAGTTTTGAAATGGAAGGAGGTGGTATCTGCGATTCATCTGTATATGCTTCTACCTGCTCTACCATCTGGAAGCAATGGCACCACTGTGAAAACAATAGCACAACTACCACTGCACTGACTACCTATTTCCAGTTCAATGAAGTGACACCTCATAATATCAATGCTGGTTCATTGCCGCAACATCACAAATGTCCACCCACTTGCGGTACCATGGTCCCAGAAGCTCAATACTATTGTGAATCCTCCTTTGTCTTGGGTCAAATAGTTTATTTCTCCACAGTTTTTCACCCTTAAAGAAATACGTCATTTTATCTTTATATGAATAATAAACAATGTCCAGATTGCTTGGCAGGGGTTCCTGTCCTTCTGCAGGTGGAAATTCTTCGACAATCTTACGTTTTCTCACACAGCAGCCTTTTTCACCCTCAGGTGCAACAGGATTGTAGACATAAACCTGGGGACGAAAACAATATGTATCTGATGCATACTTTTAAAATAACAGCAGATGGATAAATTATGCCTTCTAAGTTTCTGCTTCTACCTAGTGTAAAGAAAAGGCAAATTATATACTGGGTAAAAATTAACCTCTTTCATTTCTTCTTGTATTTAAAAAAAAAAAATTTTAATTCGAGAAAATGACACTGAAATAATCCTTTTTAAAGTGTAAAATATGAGAGTCTTGTAAAGAGTCAAGATAGAAAGAATGTCATTGTAAGCATGGCTATTCTCACAAACATTTGTCAGGCACATCATATTGTCATTTTTTATTTTGTGAAGGCAACTATCAATGAAATAACCATCACTGCAGGCCCAGACAAAACTGATATTTTGAATCAATGGATGGATTTTTTTTTTTTTTTTTTATTGAATGTAACGTTTACACAAAAAATGAAGGCAAACTAAAAATCACTGTTATAAAGGCACAAGAAAAATCATCATTATAATCAGAAATGGATGGTCCTCAATTTAAGAGAACATGAATGATAACACATACACTGTTACACGGGGGGGGGGGAACAAGATCACAAAGAAAGAAAATACAGTTGCCCAAAAGATGGAAAGAAGAGTGTCAAATAAAAAAACTAACAGCAAGGTAGGCAGCTAAGATATGTATACTTACATCATCATTTTTAAAGAAATAAATATTTTTGTCTCGTGTATCAAAGAAGACACTGTCAATGTTATCTGGGATGCCTTCCGTTTCTCCTGGCTTGGGACCAAAATCCTCTCTGATCAGCCTAGGCCATCCCTCTATAACACGGTCGTTCTCACTGTCATATTTGTAGTAGTGTTCCCCTGAAATATTTTTGTGGTAGATTATGTTAAAATATTAATTAAAACATTTCCCTACAAGAGGTGCTTTGGTATCTTGCATGGTCAAGAAAACTACTACTGGAAACACTCATTTCTAAAAGAAACCTTTTTAAAAAAAACAAGCACATTACTACATTATTAGTTTTGCATGCAGGAACAAGAAAAGGAACACAAAATCAGCTCAGATCAACAAAGAAGACAGCTTTGTAATGGCATATGAATGGGTAGAAAAATGAATTATCTTAGTGCCTATATGAAAGCTTAAAAGACCACAGACCTGGCTACGACAGGATCATCTCTGCCAAATGGCTCAAAGCGTAATGCTAATAACGAAAGTACTGATTCTTAGTGTAACTTGCCCTATACTCAAAGGGAATTCTGCAAGTGTGTGGTGAACTTCTAAATACAATATCTAAATTAGAATATAACAATATAGTGCATAAAGTCAAAGATAGGATAGTACTACAAATTTTCGGCGAGAATTGTAGTCGTCGCCTACGCCTTCAGCGTATTATTGAAAACGCATTGGCCGAACCAAAAAGGGTTCCCTATTTTTCAAATTCGTCCTTGAGACAAACGTACCACTTTTCCAAGTTCAAAAGAAGTATTTGCCTAAAATACATTGTAGAAGGGAGGGGGACGGATAGATAACCAACGCAAATCACGTCTCACATTGTTTCTAAAAATAAAACCAACTTGCTAGCCTTGCCCTTAGGCGGTTTTCAAATTACGATGTAAACGTTAGAAAATGTGGACACTACGGTCAGGAAAACACGCTTAGCTCTTGTTGCGAATGACGTAATTCTCGTGTATTACGAGAGACTCTCGTATTTAGCTTGAAAGTACATGGAAAAAGAATTGAACAGGAGGTAGTTTAAAAATAAACAACTAACATAGAAAAAAAGATAGAATTTTGAACCAAGCCACTTAGCCCTATAAAAATCATATATTCGTGTACCTGAAGACTTGCTGACCAGGAATATGTTGTTAGTTATCTGAATAGTCCATTAAATAATCAAATATTGGTAATAATACATAGAGAATCGGAGATACTGTCAGGTCAAGTCATGTCTGCTTAGATTGGATAGCATATTTTTGGGGGAAAAAAATTAGGTGAAAGAAAGGCTAAGATAGTACGATGAAGTGGATTGGATGAAATTTGAAGGAAGCCGAAATATTATTGGCTAACCTAAATATACAAATCTAGTTGGTAATAGTAACACATAGTGGTTTGAGATATTTTTTTTTAAAAAAGTTTCATTCAAAAAAAAAGAGATGCTTGGTCTCATTGGCCAAAGCCTTTTACTTTAACGAAATAGTAGGCTGCTCGCTGCCATTTTTTCGAAATATTCTGAGGAACAAGCAGCGATGAGCAGGCTTGTGCTTTGTTTTATAATAACTAACAACAGAAAGCAGTCTGAACAGAGGCAGTGATGAAAGTGTGCCATATTCTATTGCTTAATTCATCGTTACTTGTTTATATTTCCTTGAAATGTGGTAAGATTGATTTTTTTGACTTTTTAATTAAAAAGGGTTGTGTGAAAAAAAGAAAAGGCCATGTAAAAGATTGTAATTAAATGGTTCCATGGCAGACTTAGGCATAGCCTAGATGTTGCTCCATCATATAAGGGACTATCGAAGAAGTTTAAAACTACAGGACTATATATATGATGGGCATACAGGAACATTACACCTATCTTATTGCATTGGAAAAGATTACTGCAGGAATGACAGAGGCGTAGCATCCATTAGGGAAGAGAAAAGAATACTGGTACCATTTGTTCCATCAAACTAAAGTGGAGAAGCAGAGTTGTCAGAGAGAGCTGACCATGTTCTTTTGTATTGAATGTATGTTTACATGTAAATTAGGAGGAATTAGTTTGATATTAAGACAGAACCATAACTTGCATCGACAGGGGTTCCTGCTGGCACTTGTCTGGTTGTGATGATATCCGAAATTCCACCGATCAAAATATAGCATATAGTTGTTTGTAGGTATAAAATAACATAGGAATTACCACGCCACCAAAATACTAGTTTTTTTCTTGGTCTCTAAAGAGTTAACCCATAAAAACGATAGTAGAATTTATGCCAATGTGACGTCACAGACTTGCAAGCCTTTAACCAAAATGCACGTTTGAATGTTAGTATCGTTAGAAATTGTTTATTTCTTGGAAAAGGCCAGGGAGAGAGAGAGGGGGAAATGCATAGAGCCCGTTTGAATTTTAAAACTGAAACTAACTGGCCAAATCGAACGATGGGAAAAATAAAGACTAAAAATGACGATTAAAATGCTACTAATTAGTTATTAAACATATCATATTCTTTAGTCTAATATATTATATTACTGTAGGAAGAAAGATATATTATTGGCATAAATATAAAGGAAAGACGAAAATGGTAAAAATAATAGCCAGAAGTATGAAACCTTATGCATTAGATGACAGACGGTAGACTAAGTAAATATTATCGTTCTGTATTAAAATGACTTAGATAGTACTAGCGATATGGTAGAATGAAGACATATATAGACGTGCATGGGGCTTCTTTACTGATGCTGGCCATATTAAGGGGTGTCTCCTGATTTGAAAATAGTAGGTTAACTTCTTGAAAAAGACGCGTAGGAACGGAAGTCCCCTGATTGGTTGCTTAGAATAACTAAGAAGTGGGAATAAATACTCAGAGAGACGAGCGTTCCTCGCCACTTTCAAATTATAAGTTCACATGTATAGTTAGTGACGTATACAGACAAGTTGTGCTCATATGCCTTCGCTGTTCTGATAGTCAGCAGGAGATTCTGTGTGACCATTTATGGCCTGTAATTAACTTACATAGTGAAAAAAATTCGATATTTCGGTAAGACCAACATTTATATAATTTATTATTGTATTTGAAAATGTGTTTGTCATATTGATTAAGAATGAATATTTGAAGGGTAGAGTCCCAGTCGTACAAGTGCCACTTCAACATGTTACGTAAAATCATTAAATGGGGTTAGATAATCTTATAGCTTCATGTAAAAACCCTACAGCTTTACTTGTACTTTCTGAGATAAAAGAATATATATATATATATATATATATATATATATATATATATATATATATATATATATATATATATATATATATATATATATATATATATATATATATATATATATATATATAAAGAGGGAAGCCAACATCAAACTTTGTGTTGTTTCACCGAGTTGCTAAGAAAGATATTGTCCTTTGTAGAAAAGCCAGACAGGCTTTCTGACATTGTGGGAAAGAACTTAATAAAATCCTTACAGTTTTACTTAAAAGTTGGGATAAAAAGAAATTAATAAGGGAAAAGACTTTAATGAATAATGTTTAAGTTATAGCCAGAAAATTACTGGCCATCTTTATGTAATACAGGTTATTACCTGACTGTACGTACGAAATTATAATATTTTATTATGACTAGGAAGGTGTAAAAACATATGTTTGAGATACTTAATGATGAATAGCGCACTCTACCAGATGGGGACAATAATTCATTCATTCATAACCCTCCACTCCCACAGGAGCATAGGCCCTCAACAAACACATGCCAAGTCCTCCTGTCACGTGCCATCATCTCAAGTTCTTTCCATGTTCTCCTCATCATTTTCACCTCTGTTTCCAACTCTCTTCTCCATGTACTTCTTGGTCTTCCTCTGCCTCTCTTGCCCTGGGGGTTCCAGAACAAGGACTGCCTTGTAATGCTATCAACAGGTTTTCTCAGTGTGTGTCCTATCCATCGCCATCGTCTTCTTCTCATTTCTTGTTCCACTGGCACTTGTCTAGTTCTTGTCATCAGTTCCACGTTGGTAACCTTGTCATACCATTTTAATCCCTCTATTCTACGCAAGCACCCATTTATGAAAGTCTGTAGCTTTTTGGTTGTTGTCTTTGTTGTTCTCCATGTCTCTGAGCCATACAATAGGACTGACTTCACATTTGAGTTGAAGATTCTTATTTTCGTGTTGGATCCTATTTCTCTTGATCTCCATATATTTCCCAATGCAATGAAAGCTCCTCTTGCCTTTTGTATTCTTATTTTGATATCGCTGTCTGTCCCTCCAACTTTGTCTATATTACTGCCAAGATATGTGTATGATTCTACATCTTGTATTGGTGTTTCTTCAAGTTCAACCCTGTTATCATTACCTGCATTTATTCGCATTATTTTTGTCTTTTCCCTGTGTATTTTCAGACCCAATTGCTGTGACCTCTCATCAAGTGTTTTCAATTTGTCCTGCATCTGATTACGGCTATGGGACAGAAGAGCCAAGTCATCAGCAAAATCCAGATCATCCAACTGCTTAGTCAGAGTCCACTGGATTCCATTTCTGTTGTGTGTTGCCGATGATCTCATAACCCAATCTATTGCCAGCAAGAAAAGAAATGGAGACAAGAGGCATCCCTGTCGCACTCCTGTTCTTATCCCAAACGGTTCTGTAAGCTGTCCTTCGTGAAGAACTCTGCATGTCATGTCTTCATATGTTTTCTTTATTAAATTAATGATCTTCAGGGGAACTCCATAATGCCTCAACAATTTCCAAAGTGATTCTCTGTCTACACTGTCAAATGCCTTTTCATAGTCCACAAATCCGATGTATAGTCTCTCAGTTTCTTGTCTATGGACTCTTTTAATCTCTCAAGGATAATCCTGTTTAATACTTTTCCTGGCACTGATAGTAACATTATTCCTCTATAATTTGTGCACTCTTGTAAATTTCCCTTCTTAGGCAACTTAACCAGATATCCTTCCTTCCATTCTGCTGGTATCTCTTCCTTTTCCCAGACTTTACCAAGTAATTTATATAACATCTCTGTAGCCGTGTCGATATCTGCTTTGATGGCCTCTGCTGGAATGCCATCAGGTCCAGACGCTTTTCCATCTCTTAGAAGCTTTATGGCTTTCTTTATTTCTTCCTTCGTTGGTCTTTCACCGTTAATTTGTAGCTCTTCTTCTGCTGGCTGGATGTCCGGCGGGTTTTGTGGAGCTGGTCTATTGAGAAGGTCCCCAAAATATTCTGTCCACCTCTTCATTTGCTCTTGTATATTGCTGAGCAGTTTCCCATTCTTGTCTTTTATGAGGCAACTTGTTTGCTTGTATTTCCCTGTTAGCTTCTTTGTGCTGCTATACAGTTCTCTCATATTTCCTTTGGCTGCAGCATCTTCTGCCTCTCTTGCCAACTCCTCAATATACTTCCTCTTGTCTCTTTTGATACTTCTTTTTACTTCTTTGTTTGCTTCTGTGTACACTTCTTGAGCCTTGGCTTTGGAACTTCTGGTTTTGCTTGTGTTTAACTCTGCTTTCTTGTTTTTTCTGTCTTTTATCTTATTGATGGTTTCTGTTGTTATCCATGCTTTTTGTTGTCTTTCCCTTTTCCCCAGTATTTCTTCACATGTCTCCTTCCATACAGTTTTGACCTGCTGCCAATAGTCTTCTGTATTCTCTACATCTTCCAGCTGTTGGAGCACTTGGAATTTGTTGGATACTGTGACCGCAAATTTGTCTCTTGTTTCTTGATTTCTTAGCTGTCCTACATTATACTGTTGTCTATAATTTTGCATTGTTGCATATCTCTTGAGTTTCATTTTTATTTTGGCTATCAGAAGATGGTGATCTGATGCCACATCTGCTCCTCTGTATACCTTTACATCCTGCAATGATGATCTAAACTTCTTGTTTATGCATATATGATCAATCTGATTTTCTGTTCTATGATCTGGTGATATCCATGTTGCCTTGTGTATTCTCTTATGTGGAAACATGCTTCCTCCTATAGCCAGTTGATTTGAAGCACAGAAGTTTGCGAATAGTTCTCCATTTTCATTCATTACTCCTAGCCCATGTTTTCCCATGACTTCTTCAAATCCGGTGTTGACTGTACCTATCTTTGCATTCATGTCACCCATCAAAATTGTGATGTCTCTTCTTTTTACTTTATCCATAATTTCCTGTAGTTTAGTATAAAATGCTTCTTTCACAGACTCTTCTTTGTCATTAGTTGGTGCATAACATTGGATGACATTTACATGAATTTTCTTTTTAGCTGTTTTGAAAGTAGCTGTTATTATTCTGGGTCCAACAGCTTCCCATTCAATGAGTGCTTTCTGTGCTTCTTTAGATAACATAAGAGCTACCCCTTCACTGTGGTATGAACTTTCGTCTTCATGTCCTGAGGACAGCACCAATTCACCTGTGATGAGTTTCTTCCTGTCTACCCCCTTCCACTTTGTTTCACACATTCCCAAAACCTCGATTTTGTATTCCCTCATTTCTGCTGCCACTTGCGCCACTTTCCCTTGTTCGTTTAATGTCCGAACATTCCAGGTGCCAAATCTGGAAGTTCTCCTAGAAGAAAGAAGGTTAGTCAGCAACACAGACTCCTTTCGGCTTTCTCTGTGTTGCATCATACGCCTCCCTGCGAGAGGACCTTCCCCTGTCTTGGATGGCTGTGTTTTATTTTCTTTATTTGACTTGTCCATATTTGTTGAAGTTTTTTGTGGTTTAAATTTTTTTACAGGATGGGGTAACCGGCCCCATGCCCAACCCTCCTTAGTCGCTTTCTACGACATGCTTGGCAGGGGACAGTGTTACTATTCTTTGCTCCCCTTTCGGGCCCCGGTAACACACGGGTGGGGACAATAATTATTTATGTATTATTTTCTGATTTTTGATCTGTTGATACATGTAAACCTGTTAAAAACGGAGATAGGTCATAATATTATTTTGAGGGAAATTAATCCTCTACTTCCAGAGTTTCTTGGTGAGAAACTGAAGTGAGCCAGTCACGTTGTTGTTCAACCATAGTACCTGTTTGATGCCATATGAATTGAGTGCCTTACCTTATCTCGAATCCTGTGCTGTGTGCATGAAGACTTATAACCAGGACATCGCAGAATTTTCTACTCATATCGAAAGTTAAGCCCTGTGTTTTGGGGCCTTGTTAATTCACTGACTGATCCTCCTCCACCGATTATATCAACAAGATTTATAAAAAATGATGACATTCTTGATCCCCCAAATATGTGCTTAAGTTTGGAAGAGAGAGAGAGAGTACTACACTAAGAACACTTCCTAGTTCAGGAAATAATAGACTTTAGTAGTTAAACTGGTATGTGTGTAAATATATCTTGACGTTTAATCTTTTATGAATCAACTCAATTATAACTAATACATTTGTAAAAAATTGTTCAGACCAAAATCCAATAGTGAGTTGTTTACTTACTTGTTTATTAACCTTAAAGTGTGGTTGTTGTTATTTTCTTCACATACATTGCATATACCCTAGACATCTAGCTACACAACACCCATACATCAGGACATATAAATTGGGGATAAAATACATAGCGGATGGTAGTCATTGGTGGAAGCAAGACAGGTTCCCTGACATATATTTAGAAATTAAACTTCCTCAGGGGCTTGCATAGCTGACATCACATCTGCTACACAAATATATACATAATTAATATCAACCCACCACATATAGTGGGGTTGGCACATTCCGGGATTTCTAAAGTTATAATAAGTAAATAAGTGGAGGAGTTGGTGAATTGGCATTGCTCATTGTTGTCCTGTTAATTAGAGATTAATTAGATATTTTGGTTTATTTAAATCACATTGGTTAGAATATTTAGATGGCAGAATTGGCCAAGTACAGATCTTCTGCTGTGCAGACTGCGAAGGAAATGGGTATGGAGGGACAGATTTTAATTGATTATGTGATAATGTGTTATTCTGTGTTGTTATTATTTTTCTTCACACTATCTTTGGACACCCGAACCAAGGTAGACGCTCTCAGATGTCGGAGGTGATGGAGATGAAAAGGTAGGGTGTCTCTGGACTGGTTTGCGTGGGTGATGCGCTGACATTATGTATGGAGGGATGATATGGATAAAGTTCCACCCAGAGCAACTGTATACTCGTTACATGGACGTCACACTGACTCACGACGAGTAAGCGAAAAATTAACAGCTGGTGACGTTTTCCAAACATTTATTAGGACGCCACAATAGGTACGCTGACACTGACAATCAATCACAAGCAATGTAGGGCATATCAATCAGCATAATGTAAAGTTCCTCAATAAATTGTGCATTCAAGTAAGCTGATCTCATAGATATGTTAGTTTCAGCAGGTTCAGCTCAAACATTAGCAATAATCGAGTTAAGCAACTCTTTCCTGATACAAATGGATCATATAAATATAGGCAAGTCTCAATACAAGCCGCACGGAAATGGCGGGTTATGAATCCAGTTCACGTTGACCTTCTGTGGACATATTTTCTAAGTCTAACCTTCGTAGAGGCATCTCCGCTGGCATAGCGAAGTTCGAGGAACATAATAATAACTGTTCTGTGGACATAAGTAGCCTGAAACATAGATATATCAGGTATAGAGATATCTGGTGTACTTCTAATAACAGCGTCTCTCCTCTGCCTGACGATGCGAATGAATCGAACAACAAAGTCTAACTTCACTGGCTACAGGACAAAGTAGGAGGAGCGATTACCTTTGTGTTCGAGAACACCACAATTCCACCCGTCTCCAGACGTTAGAATTAAACACAAGGGACTAATGTTAATAGACCTGCCATCAAATTCACAGAAGGTTTTTCCCATGATGAAAGAAAAACTCGGGGACATCAGAACATGTCTTGCTCCGTACACAGATCACATCTCGACATGACGGAAGTTCCTTTTAAAAAAAACACCCAGTCTGGGCATGCGCTAAAGTTAACTTTGAACTATATTCAAGTAGGACAACTACATATTTTCTTTCATTCGAAGCAAAAAATAAGTATTCGCCCTTTGACTAGAGTTCTAATCTTAGACCCAAAATATTATTAACAAATATTTTCAAATATACACAAGCATACAGACAAACAAATATCTTTCTATATATATATATATATATATATATATATATATATATATATATATATATATTCATTGCCAATACAAGAATCTGTGCGTAACATTATGTTACAGCAGAGGTTGATAAATTTATAGCCAGAGAAAGGGAAGATGCTAGGGAGGCTAAGAAATTAGAGGCTGGTAGATTGGCGGAGGAGAAACGAATTATGTTAGAAGATGCTAGAGAACTTAAGAAATAAGAGGCTGATAGGGAGGCTGAGATTAAGAGGCTGCAGTTGGAAGAGAAGAAACTTGAGGCTGAGAAGGAGGAAAAACGTCTACAGAGGGAGGCGGAACGAGAGAAAGAAGAAAGGAGATTGGAGACGGAAAGGGAAGACAAAAGACTGGCTGCTGAAAGGGAGGCAGAAGATAAACGGTTACACAGGGAACATGAGTTACGACTAAGAGAGTTAGAATTACAAGACCATGCTCCTGAAAATGGAACTAGCCCATCCACTTCCGACTCAGCTGCAAGTCAGGTAGCCTCCTCATCAGCCATGGGGTTTCATCTGGATCCCTTTATTGAGAAAGATGATGATATCGAGTCCTTCCTAAGCCGCTTTGAAAGTTTAGCTACAACATATGGGTTGGAGAAGGAGAAGTGGAGCCTTAAGGTATCCCAGGGACTTAAGGGAAATTCTTATGAAGTATTTTCCAAGCTCAGTAAAGATGACCAAGACGATTATGACATTCTTAAACAAGCACTACTGGTCAGATATGAGAAAAACAGTGAATTTTATAGGAAGAAATTTAGACATGCTAAATTACTCACTGGGGAGACCTACCACCAGTTCTCGGCCCGCCTAGAGACCTATCTGGAGAAATGGACTGCTCTGGGGAAAACCCAAGATTTAAAGGAAATTATGATGGAGCAGGTTAGGGAGTCCATGGCTCCAGACTTGAGAAAGTTTCTCACAGAACAGGGTGCAGAGAGAGTGGTGGATATTTTAAATGTAGCTGAGAGATATCTAGCAGCCCAGTCAGAGTTGGCAGGAGCTAAGAGGAAACATATAGATCATAATAAGGGTCCCGAAAATCAACCTCAGAACAAATATGACAATAGAGATAAGTTTAATAAGAATAAACCATATTATGATAGGTCCAGGTACGAACAACGTGACAGAAACGCGCAATATAATGAAAGAAAACCTGTTAACCAGGGAAAGAAATATTGTAAATGGTGTAAGAGGGACAACCATGACACCCAGGACTGTAAAAGAAAACATTCCACTTTTGCTGCAATGAAAACGGGGAACCAAGGAGGAAAGGCAAAACCTATTAAGCCACAGGAGCCCTATCACCCCCAGTATGTGAGGACGTTGTGTGTAATTGGGTCACCATAAGGTGCCTTTATGATACAGGTCTATATTATGATTCAGTCGTGAGTTCGCACCTAGTGAACCCAGATCAGTATACCACAGAAACAGTGGAGATACAAGGGGCGACTAAGGATATAGCAACCATGACACTTCCCGTAGCAAGGATAGAGGTGAAAACTCGCTATGTGGAAGGGATCATCAAAGCAGCAGTTATAAACGAACCCATATACCCTCTAATATTGGGATGTCGTTATGTCTTCTTGGGGAATCCCAAGAGACCTGTGATTATGGCAACAGTGCAGACCAGGTCACAGTCAAGGAAGGAGGAAGATGAACCTATAAATACTCATCCAGAGGAGATGAGGAAGGCACAAGCTGAAGATAGGTCACTCAAGCTGTGTTATAAAAAATTACCTAAATGCCATACACCTCCAAACAAAGGAGAATATTATATGAAAAATAAATTGTTATATAGGAAGGCTGGAACTGGATCCAATGGTCATGGACAGCTGGTCCTTCCCAAGGCATATAGGGCAGATGTACTAAGGAGTTTACAGGTTGGAAAAGATGGTGACCAGGAGAAAGTAAGCACCATCTGCCAAAAGGTTTCTAAACATTATTATTGGCCAAATGTAAAGGAAATTATTGAAAATTTTGTAGAAACCTGCGGTGTATTTCATGGGGGAACACCCAGAAGTGAGGAAAATAATAATCAGGACCTAAAAACGCCACGGGGCAAACTCAGGCCTGAAAATAAGAATAAATATAATAAAGTAGACAAAGTGGAATGGGAGCCCCCTTTTCACACCCAGTCTTCACTTGAATGTGTTAACATGGCCACTATGAATAGAGTACAAAGAGTAATTCTACCCCAGAATAAGCCGACAATCCCTCGGTCGGAATTATGTGAACTGGAGGAAGAAAAAAGAGAGAGATCTCTCACAAGGAAATTAAAGTGGGAAGAAAACCCCAAGAGAAGAATTGGTAGTGGACGATTTGTAAGTGATGATAGAAGGAAAATCCAGTGGGACTTCGACCGGAATGGCACCGGAAACCCTATTTGGGAGGCCAATAAAAAGTCCATTGGAACTTCGACCGGAATGGCACCGGAAACCCTATTTGGGAGGCCAATAAAAAGTCCATTAGAAATTCGACCGGAATGGCACCGGAAACCCTATTTGGGAGGCCAAGAAAAGATCCATATGTAACCTTATTGAGGACGTGGACCGATGAGAAGGCAGAAGAGACTGTTACCTCATCATATGCGTATGTGAACGAACTGACCACTCGTCTAAAAACTGGCTGGAAACTTGCAAATGATAACCTCAGACAAGCCAGGAAGAAACATGCTGCATACTTTAATAAGAAAGCGAAAGATAGAGAACTAAATGTGGGGGAGAAGGTGCTTCTTCTACTTCCCACCAGCAGTAACAAGTTGCAAATTGGATGGCAATGTCCATACTCCGTTCTAGAAAAGATATCTAGAACAAATTATAAAATAGACAAGAAAGGAAAGGAGAAAATATATCATGTAAACCTCCTAAAGAAGTATCTCGAGAGAGAGAAACCCAGGAAGGGACACATTTAATGACCTTGTCCATTGCAACCCAAATGAAAAATGAACCACTCAGCTCGCATGAATACCCCTTAAAACCATGTGAAACACCTGTACAGGTGAAAGTCAGTAAGCACCTAACTAAGAACCAGAGGGAACAGGTTCAAAAGGTTCTAACGGAACATACAGATGTGCTAATGGATAAACCGGGGCACACCCATTTGTTGGAGTATGATATGCAGTTAATAGACCCAACACCTATCTGTATGAGAGCCTATACGATTCCATTCGCTAAGGAAAAAGCATTGAAGGAGGAGATAGATTATTTGTTAAAAGAAGGGATTATCTCTCACAGTGAATCTCCTTACAGCTCCAGTGTGGTTTTGCTGAGAAAACCCTATGGGGAACATCGTCTGTGTATAGATTACAGAAAACTGAATGCTGTCACAGAGAATCAGGTGGATCCATTACCTGACACAAATCAGCTGTTTGCCAGGCTGAACAAGGCAAAATATTTTTCTAAGGTGGATCTTAGCAAGGGCTATTATCAAATTCCAGTAAAGCCTGAGATCCGACCTTATTTGACATTTAGCACCTCGGATGGACATTATGAATTCAACATGTTGCCGTTTGGGTTGAAAAATGCTCCGAGTGTGTTCTCAAGAATGATGAGAAAATTGTTGGATCCACTGAAAAATCCATGTATAACGAATTTCATGGATGACATCCTCATTGCTACAGAAACATTTGAGGAACACATTAACTCTTTGACGATGCTATTTGATAGGCTCAGAGAGGCAAATTTGACTGCGAGACCAACCAAATGCTATATTGGTTGTAAAGAGTTGGAGTTCTTGGGACAAACGATATATCAGGGTAACATGACCCCTGACCCCAAGAACCTGGAGAAATTACAGAGAGCACCTAGACCACAGACCAAGAAGGACGTGAGATCGTTTGTGTCGCTATGTGGATGTTATCAGAAGTACATAAAAAATTTTAACTCTATATGTGCTCCTCTGACGGATTTAACTCGCAAAGGAAATCCTGATAAAATTGTGTGGTCCGCTCAG
This sequence comes from Oreohelix idahoensis, assembly GCA_024509875.1. NCBI lineage: Eukaryota > Metazoa > Mollusca > Gastropoda > Stylommatophora > Oreohelicidae > Oreohelix > Oreohelix idahoensis. The sequence continues at coordinate 390,033 of JAMPIV010009995.1, forward strand.
TGTGAATCGGCGTATCAAGAGTTAAAGGAAAAACTCACTAGCAAGCCTATTTTGAAATTGCCTGATTTGACTCAGGAATTTGTGGTGAGAATGAACGCTAGCAACGTAGGATTAGGGGCTACATTGTTGCAACGGTCCAATTCACAAAAGGGGGAGCTGAACCCAGTCGCTTATGCTAGCCGCAAGCTGAATAAAGCGGAGAAAAACTAATCAACAAGCGAGAAAGAGTGTTTAGCTTTAATCTGGGCTATAAAAAAGTTCCAGATCTATCTTTATGGTAGAACATTTGTGGTCCAAACGGATCATCAGCCCCTCGTATTTTTATCACAGGCTAAGCATGAAAACGCCCGATTATTAAGGTGGTCGTTACTCATCCAGCCTTATTCATTCTCCATCGAGTACATACCGGGTACGCTGAATGTGGGAGCGGATTTTCTGAGTAGGCATCCCATGGACGAAACTCAGAGTAGGCCACAGGTAAAATGAGTTAATTTGATCTATGTGAATCTCGGATCTTGAACTCGCTGTACAAGTATGTTCTTAAGTGGGGAGATGTGTGATGATATCCGAAATTTCACCGATCAAAATATAGCATATAGTTGTTTGTAGGTATAAAATAACATAGGAATTACCGCGCCACCTAAATACTAGTTTTTTTTCTCGGTCTCTAAAGAGTTAACGCATAAAAACGATAGTAGAATTTATGCCAATGTGACGTCACAGACTTGCAAGCCTTTAACCAAAACGCACGTTTGAATGTTAGTATCGTTAGAAATTGTTTATTTCTTGGAAAAGGCCAGGGAGAGAGAGGGGGAAATGCATAGAGCCCGTTTGAATTTTAAAACTGAAACTAACTGGCCAAATCGAACGATAGGAAAAATAAAGACTAAAAATGACGATTAAAATGCTACTAATTAGTTATTAAATATATAATATTCTTTAGTCTAATATATTATATTACTGTAGGAAGAAAGATATATTATTGGCATAAATATAAAGGAAAGACGAAAATGGTAAAAATAATAGCCAGAAGTATGAAACCTTATGCATTAGATGACAGACGGTAGACTAAGTAAATATTATCGTTCTGTATTAAAATGACTTAGATAGTACTAGCGATATGGTAGAATGAAGACATATATAGACGTGCATGGGGCTTCTTTACTGATGCTGGCCATATTAAGGAGTGTCTCCTGATTTGAAAATAGTAGGTTAACTTCTTGAAAAAGACGCGTAGGAACGGAAGTCCCCTGATTGGTTGCTTAGAATAACTAAGAAGTGGTAATAAATACTCAGAGAGACGAGCGTTCCTCGCCACTTTCAAATTATAAGTTCACATGTATAGTTAGTGACGTATACAGACAAGTTGTGCTCATATGCCTTCGCTGTTCTGATAGTCAGCAGGAGATTCTGTGTGACCATTTATGGCCTGTAATTAACTTACATAGTGAAAAAAAAATTCGATATTTCGGTAAGACCAACATTTATATAATTATTATTGTATTTGAAAATGTGTTTGCCATATTGATTAAGAATGAATATTTGAAGGGTAGCGTCCCAGTCGTACAAGTGCCACTGTGGTAAAGTGGGATGATATAAATATTTATAGGGACTTAGTGTACTGACTGAGATCAGCTGTGAAGGTATCTGTATCTAATATGTGTAGTGTTTTACAGATAACCTTACTTACTGCCACATATTTATATCTCAGTCAGAATTATTCTGAAATATTGTGTTGGCAACGTTATATGTCTAGGGTTATGCAAATGATGAAGTGTAAGTCACCACAACAACAAACAGATAAACAATTTAATTATTCCACCATACTTGACAATACTGTGACACTCACAAACAGTCAACACTCTAGAAGACTATCTTAAAAGATTCAATGATAAATTTCAGATATATACAGATGTATTGATTTTTTCTACAATAGTGATCCTGATTCAACTACACAGTGAACCAGGCAATATTATAACATGTAATTACAAATATTATGTACACAGATATAAATGTGGTCTTTGCATTGACATACAATATTAGTAATCTATGTGTGTGAGTTGTGATGTGGTAATATGAGGTAATACTGGTTTTGTTCTTCAAGATAGATTCTTATTAGACATCATGACTGCATGTGTTTGTTTCTGTTGGAACTAGTATTGGAGATGTTCTCAGTTCCTGTCATTAAAACAATTAATTACCCCTCTTTAATTAATACAATTCATTTTAAGAGGAGGGGGTACAAATTGTTGAGCTCTGTTGGCCACAAAGGGCTTAACTTTCGTGATGGCGGCAGGCAAAGACTCCTCTGCTAGACTTCTTCACTGGTTCTGAAGACACCTCACTGGTTACTACAGGAACCAAAGAGTATGTTGTAGCCTCTGGATTCAGCAAATGCTCAGACCAGGTGCGGCTTCAATAACTAGGACCACAGTCCCTGAAACAAGAAGGATGTACCTCCTACTTCAGAACCAATTTATACTATCTGGCTAGACTGAGCACAATACATCACAAACACAGAGTTCAGAGCTTTAGTTTAACTGCTATCTTCTTCTGAAGCAGCTTACTCCAGTATTAACCTCCTTAATGGTTACTACGCCTCTGCACTTTCAGCTATAAGTCCTTCCATATCATAAGGTAGGTGTCAGTGTACTATGTGGTAATTCCATGTAGTTTGACTTTTCTCCGACACCTTCTGTTCAGGTTGGAGCAATATATATATAGATATAGGCCTTGTCTCATGTTCGCTACTGAACTGCACATATATACAGACATAAATTATCAATGTACATTCAATTTTCATTAAAAAAGAGATCAAATATTTCAACCTACCAAAATTCAAGGAAATAAACACAGATACGTTGACTAGCACTGAATGTAGGCACAAATACTGGCACAAATTCCCATCTGCTTATGTTCCAGGCTTTTATTTAGCAAAAATATGAGCTGGCTTCAACGCACTGTTGCTTTATCAAGCTTATTTGAACTAGTGGTCTCGAACTAACGCTATCAATTAACTATATTAACAGGACCTAAACCAATCAGGCCCTTTCTCTACCCAATCGTTTGAAAAAAAGTACTCTTACTTCCGTCTCCCTTGACAACAAAAGATAGCATTTATAGTCCGACTAATCGTGTTTAGCCTTACATATCATTCCATCCAATCAATTTCAAATGTAACTTGTGGCCTATTTCCGTACAATGGTGGTTTAAAATTCTGCCACTGAGCGACTCCGAGTTTTTAGGTTGTCTGACACCCTCATTATTTTCTTTTTGCCTATAATTTATTAATTCCTGGACTATTTGCGTAACGTTTTACATATTCTTTGTCAGCAAGCCCTAAGGAACCCAAATATCTAAATTTAAAGGAGCTAGGTGGCTGCGTTCAAAATGTGCATTTTCTACCACCTCCTGTTCACTTCAATCCCCATGTGGTGTCTGGGTACTGTCATGTTTTCAAACGTAAATCCATCTAATGTCATCTTTCCTAATAAGCGTTTTCCAGGTTTTTTAAAACCTAACTCTGGGAAGGGTAGTGTTTTTATCACTGTCCGTCTGAAAAAAAAAAGTTAGTGCATGTGGCCTTACACGCGTGATAGTAGTAATTGTATATCGCGTTACGCTTGTTGGGGGTGGCATTAATAGCGAGACGCGTGTTTAGTGTTGCATGCGTTCCTGATTTTCAGCCCTCCCTTCTTTCCATCCTACATCCCTCTGTCCATTCGTAGCGTAATTAATTTAGGTCATCCGCAGTGTGCCTCTCACTGTTTTTTCTTAGAAATGCAATACCCGTTTTAATGTGTTGTGGAAACGCTTGTATTATGCAGTGGCTTATATTTAACGTGGAAACGTTACAATTTGCAGACGAAGCATAAAACAAAGGGGATTTCGAGTACTGTCATTGTGACAGCACTGTTCTTTACCATTCTTTTTCTTCCTTTTATAGAATTTATTTTGTTAGGCTTTTACATTTACTTTTTTAATTTATATATGTGGATTAGAATTTCTCACGACAAATCCTCCCTCTTAAAACAGACGTTATATGTCAGTCTATAATTCTATATACACATAGAGAAATTTATTATTATTTCTGGGGCTTACGGTGATTCTCATCACACGGATGGCGGCTTAAAAAATCCGCTCCCAATTTGTTTTTCCAGATATATACTCAATGCTAAACTCAAATGGCTGTAGCAATAATGACCAACGGAGTAATCTAGTGTTCTCATGCCTAGCTTGTGCTAGAAACGACAAGGGTTTGTGATCCGTTTGCAACTTAAATGCCTTCCCATACAGATAAATATTGAATTTCTTTATCGCCCATATTACTGCAAGACATTCTTTTTCGCTAGTTGAGTAGTTGGTTTCAGCTTTATTCAACTTCTGCTAGCATATGCCACTGGGCTTAATTCCCCATCCAATGCATCTGATTTCTGTAGCAGAGTTGCACCTAACCCAATATTACTTGCATCCGTCCTTACTATGAATTCTTGACTTAAGTTCAGTAGTTTTCAAAAAATAGTTTTTACTTGTGACTTTATCCATCTGTTTAATTCTTGGTAAGCCATTTCACATTGTGGTGTCCATGTAATTCGATCTGGGTTTCCTTTACGTGTCAAATCAGTTAACGGTGCACATATGGAATTAAAGTTTTTTTTTTTTTTTTATTTTCTTTTAGTTTTGTGTTTTATTTTTATCTTTTTCTTGTTTTTTTTTTTGTTTTTTTTTTTTTTAAATTTTTCTTAGTTCTTTTTTTTTTTGTTTTGATTTGTTTTTTCATAAAAGAAAATAAAAATAAATAAAATAACAAAAATTAAGAAAAAAAAAAAAAAAAAAAAATATAAATAAATAAAAACATTTTTTTTTTTACACATAACAAAAACAAAATAAAAAATGGTTTTTATTTTGTAAAAAAAAAAAAACAAAAAAACATAAATAAAATTTAGATAAACAACACTAAAAAAACAA